>VZTI01002070.1:440014-551660 GCA_013397865.1 Struthidea cinerea
GGGAATAGAAAAAAGGAGAAGAGGAAGACATTTTTTTTTTCCCTCACAAAATGTGGAAATGTGTGTATGTAGATACATTCCACTAAGAATCAGTTGTTTTCATAAGCTGCAACAGAGAAGTCTGCAGTTCTTTTGTACATCAGCAGCATGGAGCGTGAAACGCATGTGTCCAAAGCTTATTACCCAGCCTATCCTGTGTCAAGCTTATAGAGGGTTGAGAGTCACTGATATTTGTTTGTTCATTGTAAACAAAATAGTATTTTCCCAAACAGAGACAGACATTATTATGAGACAGTCCCTTACAAAAATAGGTAATGGGGCATCGAGAAAGACAACGCCGTGGGAACACCAGATCACAGCTGTACTGGGGGTTGCCCCAATCTATGTGTCCAGGTACATTAGTCAAACCTTTCTCCTTCACGACCTGTCCTGTAGGCAATTCATGGTCTGCCTGGTCATTGCTCAAGCACCCTGCTCTTCAGCACTTCCAGCACAACTGTTTCAAACTTTGTTAAGCCGTTCCTGACCTTTCAGACAGATAGGATAATATACTTACACGAATATGTTTTGGGCACAGGAAACTTAGTTTATTTTGCTAAGTTTAATACCAAGTTAAATATTTGACCCTTTTGCCTACAGTTGCTAAAACAGGGATTTACCACAGGAAAGTGAGACCACCTCTCACTGTGCTATCAGCAGAACTTACTGCATTGCTTAAGCACTGGGATCATGTGAGTGGGCTGTATCATCCCTTCCCCCCTTTTCCAGGCTCCCCACACCACATCTATGTCTGAGCCCATTGCTAAAGTAGCTCTTCTCTCCTCCTATAGCAGCTAAGTTTGAATCAGTTTTTAGCACATTTCCAAAATCAAAAAACAACTATTTAGGAAATTAGGGTTTTGTACCGAGATTCAGAAATGAACTGTTTTCCTATATATCTGAAACAAGAACTAGGCAGGTCTATCTAACGGTAAATTCTGTAACTCTTACTGTGGTGCAAATCAAAGCTCAGTCACCAGTGAGGCACAGGCCTTGCTTCTTTCCCTGAAGATTTTAGAGATTACCCACCTTTTTGCCGTAAAACGTATGAGTTCATGTTTTTTAAACCTTCATCAGACTGTTTATATTTTTCCCTGCTAGAAAATGAAATTTTAAATAGGCTTGGGGAATTATTCTAAACATATTGTGCAGAAAGGCTATTTCTACAAAGTACAGTCAATTTCATTAGCTTGCTACTGACAATTCTGATACTGAAATTTCCTGAGAATGCTCTTTAGAAAAGGTAAGAGGATGAGTCCAGTTAAAATCCACCACAACTGGCATAATTATTTCTGAAATTGAGTTTAAAAGTCATCTTCCACAGTGGAAGAAGGTAGCATTGGCAGCTTTAAAGACACTTTTCCATTGAACATTCAACTGGCAATTTATTTTTTGTTCTTCTAGATAGGTCTGTCAATCCTATTGGGAGGGTGACGAAAACAGAAGTAGCATTCATTGGCCAAGGACAGTCCTTGCAAGCTCCTAGTCTGAGGTTGCAACCACAGTTTCTCCTACAAAAACAATTAGAATTTAAATTAAGAACGTGACAAGGAAATATAGAAATTCACCTTATTTCAAAAGAAATTTCACATGCTGTACTTCTCCCATTCCATGTGGAAGTTACCAGCTGTGTGCAGTTACGAAAAGCTGTTTTGCCCTGGTGTTTTTCTTTGCAATCTGCAGAACACAAACAGCTCCTGTTATTTATTTTGAGACTCTCTCCTTTTCCAGGTTGCTGCCGTCCTTTCTTCAAGATAGCACCAGCTTTTTCACTTCCTAGCAGCTCATCTATTTAGGAGTAGAGCGCAAACATGACATTTGAGATAAGGATGTGATTAAGAGGTGCCTTAGTGGTTCATGAGTTCTAGCAGCTTCACAAGATTTGGATAAGGCCTTTGCTGAAGGAAAATCCATTGAGATTTTGAGGACAGCCAGCCTACCCAGGCTTTTCAATTGTAAAAGCATAGGGACCTGTGTTACAGTGGAGCATTATTGTAGTCTATTTATTAAAATGACATACAGAAATAGCATGTTTTTGAGACTTGGTTAGATTTTTTTTTTTCAATGCAGTAAAAAACCACACTTCTTTATATTGATCATGAGCATCTGAGGAGAATGTTTACACTTGAAGGAAGATATCTTTGTCTACCCAAAGCAATTCTGAAGTTTTATTTCAAAAATTGTTTTAAAACTGGGAAAGATGGTCACATTAAATCAATCATTTGAGTAAGCAGGGAAAAGTGCATCCTTGACACATCTTTCAGTGCTCTGAATAAGAGAATTAAAAGTGTGTGAATAAAAGCTCCTACGTTCATATGCCATACAGTGGAGTCAGTATCTACTAGGGAGACAAATTTAGTATTACTTAATGATCCCATCAACCTTTTTTATTAAACTATTTTAGGATAATTCTGTGACATAAAATATAAAAAGCCGAGACCATTTGAGTCTTCAAAATACTTCAGGAGAAGCACAGATTACATTTCTTTCCAAATCCACTGTTTCCTATGCTTTGTGGGAAATGGAGTAGAAAGTAATGATAAAAATTTATTTCCACTTTTCTTAACATTTATATAATACTGTATATAATTTATATAATATGGTATATAGTTGCTGCTTGTCTCTAGGGTCTTGATCAGCAAGACACCTTTAGTCTCTTGCTAAGGTCCATCTTTATTCGAATACCTTTCAATCACTTGCTTAAACTTTATGCTGTGTTGAAACCTGAGTCAAAGAAAGGGTCTAAGTGTTTCTGGACAGGTATAACTTGCTGAGTTGAGACAGGAAACCTACCTTGAAGTCCAAACAAATGACTTCCCTGTTCCAGATACAAATCAGGCATGAATATTTTCATAGTAAAAACCCTTGCAGAATGTCTTACTGTTCTTTCTTTTCCTAGCTCCTGATTTTAACCTCTTCTGTCTCAGTGACTTCAGCCACATCCCTTTCCTTTACACATTTTATAAATGTGAGAAGTGAAAGTGCAAACTGCAATATACTTAATCTTATTGTGTGTGTTAACACACAAGGTGCAATTATTATATTGTGTTTAAATTTCCCTAAATGTGCAGGAGGCTGTTGGTAGGTGGCTAGTTTTTTTAAAAAAAATAACCTGAAGTACTCTCTAAACCTAAAGTTTCATGGTATTAGATTTCTCTGTCTTCTTCTGGCCTTCTGCCCCACTGCTGTAATTACCTTATCACCCAATAATAAAACTCTTGGAACAAATCCTGTGCCTGCTATTAAGGAAAAATAAAGCTTAGTACAAATTCTCTGCATTCTTTCTTCTCTTCAGCTGCAATACTTGACAGCTTGCATGGTACAAATGAAACACACAAAGCCCTTAAGCCATCCCACACTGAAAAAAAAAGGCTACTCAGGGCTTTCTAATGCTGATAGGTATCAGAGTCAATTTGGAAGAAGAGGGGTACTGGATCCGCGTTTTCAGTGGAAAACTCACTGGTGTAACAAAACAGAGTCAGTCATGTGAGCTTATAGATGCGCTGTACCAGTTTGTTTCCTTCTGGGTCTCATGCAAGCCCTTGTAAGGAGAAGCCAGCTCTGATTCCAGGTCTGCTACGTCCTAGGACTGTCTGAGATTGCCAGCAGAAGTGAAAATTGTGGGAATACATTTCTCTATGTAACCAGTTGTCCTCTAGCTACTGCGTCAGAATCCTAAAGTTCCTGTTCTGCTTGTGTGACTTTGGAGTTCCAAACTGAGCTATGTTTCAGTCATAATCTCCCATGGTTTCAGCTTTCTGTGGAAAAAGATCACTTGTGTGTACCCACAGTTAAAAATGTTTCAGTATCATAGAACAAAATATTAAGAAATACCAAACTTCCAAATCATCAGTGCACTAGCATTAAGGTCATCTCTTTGCCAAGGTAAAATTCTCAGTACAACTAGGAAAACCAATACAGAAAAGAAGGTGGTCATTCGTGAAAACAATCAGCTACAACCGCAGCTGTTTTCAGCTATGACAATGTCACATAGAGGTAGAAGAGGAAATTGTGGTAAGTTTGTTAGGAGATGCATGACATACATATTTAAAGGAATGCATTCACGTCCAAAAATTTTAGTGTTCACTTGTTGGCACTTTTTTCATCTCAAGATCTTCTGATACATAACAAAATACCTTAAAACTCCACAAAACTGTGTTCTTCTTTCAGGAGGCTATCTATTCTGCAAAATACACACAGCCCTCTAGATCAGAGCCCAGAAACTATAACCCCAGCTAAGCCAAACACAAATTTGTACTTAGATTTAGGCATAGGAAAGTTTTGTTGGCTTTATTCAACTCGCTTAAAATTAAGCATATGTTTTAACACTTTACTGGATTAGGGCCCATGTCAGCAAAATAAATTTCTTGGGAAGAAGTAATAAAAATGTAGCTTGCAGTGAGGAACAGCAGAGCCATTCACAGTTACAGAAGCTTTAAAACACTGGCTGGTATTTATATATTTAGAAAAGAAATCAGGCGTTAAACAAAACATTTTAGATAGCAAACTAATTAGTCTGCTACAGAAGCACTTTTTTATAATTTTCATTTGAAGAAAAACATTTTTTTGCATCCTTGCATCCCCAAAAGCAAATTGATTTGCACATCAAGGAAAAACTCTTTTTGCAAGCACAAGTTTCAAACGCAGTTTTCCCACTGTTTAGTAACAGCCTTGCTGTTCCAGATATACGATTGCATTCCCTGGAGAAGAGGACAGACAGGAGGCCAAGCTTTTTAAACACAGTTTCATTACACACATGCCCCTGAATTTGCTCATTCAGGTGTACATAATTGCCTATATACTATAAATGTCAGCTAACTAATTCTCGTATGCATTGTGCACTGATGTGTATTTATTTTTAATGCTAAGAATCTCTCTGAATATTTGATGTTGTAGGTCTATCCTTTAGAGAGAACTTACATCATTCTCAAAACCAGAAGGAATACAATTCTACCAGACTGTGTCCATGTTAATTTTAATTTTTCCAGCAAAACCTTTCTGTTGCTAACAACAGTGGGGCAAAGTATGAATTCTAGTGCAGCTATGGCATTTAAAGCACGGGGCTATCTGTCATCGTTCAGAACTGCTCTATCGTGTGTGAAGGGCCACACACCCTTCAGGAAACACAGACCAGGGCAGTGCTGGACTTGCCCTCTATGCAATGAAGCAACACTTGGATTGAATCAAGCTTTGTCTTGGGTGGATGATGAGCAAGTCAAGAGTTTATGGGTTGGGTTTAAAGAGCAGGCTGGTAAGGGTGACCCTGTGTGGGTGTTTGCTGCAGGTCATCTGATCATGGGGAGGAAATAGATGAGGCCTTTTACAGACAGCTGGAAGCAGCCACAAAGTCACAGGCATTGGTTCTTGTGGGGGACTTCAACCACCCTGACATCTGCTGGAGGAACAATATGGCAAAGCATAAACAGTCCAGAAGGTTTCTGGAAAGTGTTGACCACAACTTCCTGACACAGGTGGTGGAAGAAAAAATGAGTAATGGTGAGCTGTTTGGCCATGTACTAACAAACAGGGATGGCTTTGCTGCAGATGTGAGGATTGGGGGCAGCCTTGGCTACAGCAGCCATGAGATTCTGTGTCTTGCATGGAGGAAGAAAGGCAGCAAGTAAGAATGAACGGTGCACTTCAGGAGAGCTAACTTTCAGCGACTTTCTTGGAAGAATCCCATGGGAACGGGCCCTGCAGGGAATATGGTTCCAAGACAGCTAGTCAATATTCAAGCACCACTTTCTCCAAGCTCAAGAACAGTGTATCCTTAAGAACAAGGATCATAGAATCATACAGGTTGGAAAAGACCTCTTGGGTCATTGAGTCCAACTGTTAACTATCACTCACAAGTCCAGCATTAAACCTTATCCATAAGTACCAGATTTACACATTTTTTGAATTTCAAGGGACTATAATTCTGTCACTTCCCTGGGCAGCCTGTTCCAATCCTTGACCACCCCTTCACTGAAGAAATTTTTCCTGATATTGAATTTAAACCTCCACTGGTGCAACTTGAGGCCATTTCCTCTTATCCTATCACTTGTTACCTGGGAGAAGAGATCAACCCCCACCTGTCTACAGCCTCATTTAAGGTAGTCGTAAAATCTGATAAACCTCCGTTTCTCCAGACTAAACAACCCCTGCTCCCTCAGCTGCTCCTCATAGGAGTTGTGCTCCAGATTCTTCACCAGTTTTATTTGCAGAAATTGATGCATGGGAAGTTCCACCTGAACATGACGAAGAACTTCTTTACTGTGCAGGTGACTGAGCACTGGAACAAGTTGCCCAGAGAGGTTGTGAAGTCTCCCTCCTGGTGATATTCAAGAAGTGTCTGGACACAATCCTGTGCCATGTGCTCTAGGATGACCCTGCTTGACCAGGGAAGTTGGACCAGATGACCCCCTGTGGTGCCTTCCAACCTGACCCTGTCTGTGATTTTGTGATTCTGTATTTTGAGGCACCAGTGATCACAGCAGGACTCTGCATTAACACTTAGGCTCTTCCCAGCAGCAGTGGAGCTGTACCAGGAACCTTCTCACCAATATCCTTGCACAGAAAATGTGTTAGACTTCCACAATAAGTGTCATCCTACTCCTTTAGCATTGCTTCACACCTGAATTACCAGGCAATACATGTGCATTGTATTTTCTGCCTTTTCAAAGGGAAAAACCTTCATTCAGAAGACCTCATAATTTGTTTTCACATGAGGCCTTTTACTGATCTTTAGGAGCTCTGTCCTTATAGCCAGTCTTCCAAAGGTGCAAGGTTGCTGAGTGCACAGCCTGCAGGTGTTTGTGCTCATTCTGCATTCCCAGCAACAGCCCCAGAGCCCACTGAACAGTTTCAGATAGACTTCTAGTTTGGATTTTTTTCAGAAAATAAGCGTCTGGGCTGACAGTAGTGTCCTTACAAAAGGGAAGAATGAAGATGGATCTTATCTCACCCTTTCGACACGAGGGAATCCACTGGAAACACCAGCCTTGAGACACAGGCAAAACAGGTTTCATCACTCCACTGTTAATAAATTCCTGACTTGACGGGGTTTCACAGCTCAGGATCCACAATCCTCTTTTCATATCTTATTTGCGTGGCCCACTACTCAGTGAAGACCTGGTCGTGGTCCCAATGCCCTACAGAACAAACAAACAAACAGTAAATTTATTGACTGCATGAAACTTATGAGATCACAGACGGCCAGAAAAATGGCTCCAAAGGAATGTTTTCTCCAGTAATCCTTATGGACAGTTATGGGACTCTAATTAGTAGGGTTTGTTTCAAAAATAAAAATCCAGCCTTCTTCCTACCTCTTATATCAGAGGTTGCCTTTTCTTCAAAATTCACCTCTTCACCGGCTCTTCTGAGGTCCTGTGTTGGTTTCTGCAGTGTTGTATACAGATACCATTAATCAGGTTAAAGTTTTTAATAATTTTTAAAATTGCACACTTCTAGTAAACCCCGGTGCCACCTGTTCAGCTGGACATAAGCACTGTGCAATCCATAATGTCATGAATAATAATGACACATAGGAGTCACGTCTCAATTCCACTGTATAGCTGTCATCTGCTACTGATGAACAGGAGCCCTGAATGCAAATTAGAGTTGTGCAGGTTTTGTGTCAAGACAGGACTGCAGAGAAGCCTTAGCACTCACCTGCACATTGACTGAGAGTGTGGGAGAAAGGAAAGTTTGATTTGTTGGCAACATCAGCGATGTTGGGGCTTAGTCAAGCTGAGCAGCCAAGCTAAGATGTGCTGACCTGTAAGAGAAACCAGCCCCAGGGAGCAGGCTAAGGTATGGCATGGCCGGAATCATAGTTCAGGTTCACCAACAGTTAACTCAGCACTGTGTATTTAAAAGAGCTGTAGTAATGGAACCATAAAAACTCCCACCAGTTGAGATCTCAGTTTGGGAGCTTCCTAATGCATTACATATTTTAAAGTTTAATCATCAGCCCTTCTCCAAGCAAAACTCCTACTCATTTCAGTTAATCTTTGTCAGAATCTGTCCCAGTAGTAGGCAATGCTCTGCAGTTAAAGCAAAAATAAGTTTCTAATCACAGAAATGAAGTTCTGAAAGTCTTCCACCGGTAATGGTGAGTGAAAACTAGTTTAAAAATGTAATAAAGTGTAATAAACATATATTATTGCAGCTTCATGGAACTATGTGCAATTAACCATAAAGGTCTCATCTGGTTCAATTTCCTAACTACCAAAATCCAATAACTAGTAGTAATCTGAAATTTGTACATGCATTGAACTGTTACTGATTGAAATAATTGTCACTAAATATTTATTTTAGTGAGACCACCATCCTCAGAAAAAAAAAAGAGAAGATTTAAACCAATGTTAGCAACTTTTTTTATAAGTAATTTTTCAGCTTGCTTATAAATACTTGATGCCCAAAAGCATAAACAGACTTTGTTTCTAATTTAGAAAGTTTCAGTTTAATTTTTAGGAGTAGTATTTCCATCCAGAAATCTTGCTACTCTGCACAAATTTTTGTTCCAAATAAGGAAGGTCTACAAAGGCAATGCATGTATTAAATTGCCAAAGAACCTGTGCATTTTTGAGGCAATAAATATTCAAGTAATTAGTGTGTGTGTGTTTCAAGTATGATTAGTACTCATAGGAACTTTGGGATTTTACAAATCAGTACTTTTGTATCTAAACTAGCTTTTATGCTTCAGCTTATATAGGAGAGAAGAAACTCCAGAATAAAATACAAGAAAGGACGCAGAAAAGAAAGCAGGTTTTAGTTATTATTTTGATTATGATTATCCTAACCCTGAAAAAAAACCAAAGGAAGATCACAACAAAATAAAAACAGGTGTGAAAACAGTTAAGAGACGGTGTTAGGATGATGCAGCTGAGACTCATAAGGTACCTGTGTGAAGAACAAGTAACACATGTGCTGCACAAGAGTTGACTATTAAAATATCTTAGTCAAGATGTCCTAAACAATTGGTTTCCTTTTGCTTGTTCACCTGTGATAAAACATTAATTTAATTTATCCAACTTTTAGTTTAAGAATGTATAAGTCATTAATTTTGAGTTGTGATTTCATCTAATTTAATCTACAGCCTTTCTCATACCTGCGGCATAAGTAAATTTGTAGTTTGCAACTTAGACAATGCAGCTTCAAAAAAAGTTACACAGACCACATGGCCATGTAACTGGGCAATTTAACTACCAGTGCTCTCTGTTTCTTTGAGGCACAACAAATTATAAAAGAAAATTATATATATGTAGTCACCCTGAAGCAATGTAGAAATGAAAAAACAATACCTGATATGATTTCAGAGCGGAATCAAATAGAAATATTGTAACAGAGAGGAGAAAAAAATTGTAGCAAAGTGTGTAATTTTCTGCTGAAATGAAAGAACCTGCAATCTTCAATGATGCAATAAAATAATAGTGTACAGTGTTAAAATACCATGCATTGCAATAAAGGAATTGGCTTGCAGATACTACACCTACGTTTCCTGTAAGGTGTTTTGTATTGCAGTTGTCTCTCTCAGATTAAGAACTCTTTCATGGATATCTTGGGAGAAACAGTGCCTTTTATTTGTACGGATTTGTAACAATTCCTAGAGAAACGGTAAAAAGTAGACAATTTTGAAACTGCAATAATTTGATAAAACTTTTAAGAAAAAAATTTGAGTATTACATTGGAAAGTACTTTTAGCAGTACTGTGGTGGCATGACTTCTAGGCACTGAAATTAGGCTGAAAATAGCTATTGAAATATAGTAGAGTTGCAGTATCTGTATCAGTTTACGTCTTCTTCAGATAATCCAGTGCCCTGCCTCTAAATATGCAGATCAGATAATCACTGTGTTCAAATGTACTCTTAAAACATTTTGCTGAGCAGAGCTCCAGTGTCACTGTAATGTAGCTAGCAGAGATACATTCTGTTCTGGTTACCTGGCTAAGTATTAAGGTCATACTACTTTTAAGCTTTGTACTTAAAGGAAAATATCAGTAGTTTGAAAAAAAACCAAACACCACCTTGTTTAAGAAACCAGTTATGTATATTAAGAAGCCTCATTACTGTGTTAAACAAATAATAAACTTTTTAAACTCCACAAAAGTCGGCAGTTCTGGGAGCATTAATTCCTGGTTTAGTGCTAGGTAAGAGAGCATTTCAAATGTAAATCTGAAGGCTCTTGGTCCTTGACCTTGTGGAGGTGACTAGTGTAGATTGTAGTGAGGTCTTGTGTTCATGGCATAACTCCAGGTATTATTGGGCAAAATTGTTCAGAGCATCATCCCGGCTGCAGTGCTATGCCAGATCACCCTATGCAAGCAGGAACTCTTCCCTCTGCCTTATAATAACCCGTGCAGAAGTTGAGGCAGGAACACAAAGCTGCAGGAAGTATCAAGCAGCAGTTTGTGGTGCACAGCTACAACCACAGCTGGCTCTGCAGCCCATCTCAAAATAGAGTCCTCATTAATCAAGGTAATTTTATGAGCAGAGTTCTTTCTTGTCTCTACTCAACACATGGTACCTGGACTATGGTGGCAACAGGTGCCTTAAAAATACCCCGCTTAAGAGTGATCAACAGATACTGAAAGCAGTACCATGTGTCTTTTAATCACATTGCATAATACACAGCAGTTACCTGCATGTGATCTAAAGCAAGTACTGTTTATATTCCTGCCCTGGCAAGGTAAAGGGGGCATTGTCATATCTTTATGGTAAAAACAGAGAATAAGAAGTAAGCAACAGGTTTCTGTCAGGTGTAATGCCTGAAATACTGTTAATAAAGTCATTTACTGAGGATTGTAATTCCTAATGTTCTAGTTCTGTAGGAAGATGTCTACCTTTAAAGTACTTACTTATTCCTGTGGTAAGAAAAATAAGTGCCATCCACCTAACTCAGAGACATTACAAATGCCTTAATGAAAAGGCAAGCATGTAGGACACATGTAACAGTAGCAAACTGATTTGTTACAAGCAAATCTACATGTAGAGAAACCTCTCCAAAACCACAGACAGCACCAGAATTAACCTGGGCAAAGGCTGGGTCCTTCCCCCTGCTGCTAAACAGGTTCCTTAGAATGCACAAGGAAAAGCTGGTCCTGAGTGTAAGCACACTGGGAGCATGGAGCCATTGCCTCTTGGCATGCGTACAACACAAAACAACCTGAAAACAGAACCCCAACTTGCCTCAACAACAGCAAAAGCTGGGAAGTAGGTCAAATGCAACACTGCATTATTTCAAAATGCATAACAGTTCCATTGCACGAACATTTTTTCTCTTCCATGATACTCTCAATGTAACATTTCTCCCTTCTACTAGAAAAAATCACAGCTGTTACTAGAATTCCTTTAGTTTCCAGTATGTGGAAAACAAAAGAAATTAAATATTCTACTCATGTTTGCTGGCTTATTTCTACCAGGGTATTCTCCCTAGTAAGTTCCACTCTTCCACTAAATTCCACAAATCTGAGATTGAAATTTATGAACAAAGAACTGTCCTTGTTATTTGTGCTTCCGTGTTTCCCTTTAAAACTCAAAACCTCTGCCTTTTAATTGTGTGGAGGTTTTTTTCTTATTTACAGCTTATTTAAAACATTTCTACTAAGGGCCAGTTCTTGCTGATCACTCACAGTAGTTTGTTTCAGTTCTTTGTTTCAAAAGTGCCTGGCTGGTCCATGTTCTCATCTTCATGAAACGATCCTTTTCTAAAATAGGAAGAACTTCAGAGTAAGCAGTGTCATATTAGGCTTTACAAAGAAGAGTAAAGTCAGCAAGATACAGAAAGTAATCTTGCCCTGCTCAGCACTGGCTTTCTAGACAGTGAGTGCAACAAAAGCATTGCGATAGCTGGGGTAGTTCACACAATTCCACCTTTGGACATATCTACAAAGAGCTTAATGTACAAATGTGCCAGGAATGCTGTAGGCCTATTTCTATTATATGTGATTCTGGTTATACAATAAAAATGTGTACTTAAAATGCAAATATTTTTATTAGTTTATCATAATTTTTATTTTTGTGATCAACTCCTTTATCTATTTAAAACACTACCATGTTAGATATATGCAAAAAAAAATGCTGTCCAATGTCAACAGAAAGATCTGTATTCTTACTGAGTCCTATGGTTCACAAAAGGTTGTACCTCTCTTCTCTACATCTTCCTTCAGAATAACAGGTGATAAAGGAACAAGTCGCTTCATTTTTTAATGTTCTTTTTCATAACTTTCATTTTTTAATGTTATTTGGTATTAGAAACTATCATCTCAGGCATTATCAGTAAGAAGACTGGTTGACAAGTATCCAGGTTCCTGTATTCCAGTTTATAAAAAAGGATTGGAAAGGATCGCCTGGTTCATCAAGACTGTATCCCAGTCTGTTACCAGAGTCAGCCTTGCAGTCTATAATTTATCAAACTTCAATTTGTTTGCAAAGTTCTGTCTTAAAATGCTACTTCCATTATACTGACTGGGCAGCTGTTCCCATCTCTTCTGATGTTTCAAAAATTCTGATGTTTTCTAAGTATATTTATTTAGGGCAGTTTGTACTACTGCACTCTTGTGCCAGCACTGACTTTCATGTTAAATATTAACTTTCTGTCCACCAGAGAGGGAGATAGCTATCCTAACCTCTCTTTGGTTTTAGGTTAATTTTTTTTTGCCTCTTCTTTAGCCAGTCCATTAGCCACCTTTCATTTTTTCCTAATTTTCATCTTTAATACACTAAGTTTTCTTTTCCTTGATGTGTTCTTCGACATCCAAAGCAGTTGGGTCTAATGCTTTCCTTATCAGTAAGATCTTTACCATTGGTAAAGACATATGCCTCATCACTATGATATAATCTATTCCTAAAGTGAATATTGGATCTTGTTTTAAATTTTTCTCAATATCTTTGGTTGTATTTACTTCAATATTTACAAGTCTTGCAGAGGGTTGAGATATGATCAATGAATCCAACTGCTTACATTGTGGTCTTGCTTCATCCTAATCATAGGCATGTATTTGCTATTTATGCCCTTTCCTTACTATCTGACCAAGTCAGAGCCTCTTACTCAAAATCTTTACTTCTGGATTCCATTTCACATGCTAATTCTTCAAATATAGTGATTATTTTAATGTATTATTTCTGCCCCACCCTTCAAATAAGCATATTCAGGTCTTTCAACTTTGCTGCTATCTGAGGTGTTTTTATTTTCATTTCTCAGTGTTGAATGCCCTTCTCCTTAAATGATGTGTTTCTCAGTAGCTTAGAGGAAATACAATTTTTTACCTCTGCTTTTACTCCCTTTACTTGTTTCCATGCGCTATCTCTCCTGAAATTGTTGGTTATTGGCACTTATTTAAACCAGCGGGCACCAGCTACACTTTGTGTAGTAGCCTACAGCACTCACCAGGAAGGAACCAAGGAGGAGTGGAGTCCTCCTCAGCCAGGGAAGGTCCAAGTCATTCCTACATGCATGCTCTGATCACCCAAGCCACTGCAGGAAATTCTCGTGTAGGGCCTCCTGCATCCCACCTGGTTCCTGAGTTACTGCATAGTTCAAATAAAAAAAACCCCCTTCTTCTTGGCACCCAAAGGGGAAGGAGAAAGAAGGAGCTTGTGTTTAGAGCCCAGTGTCAGAGGTTTTGGCAGAGGTGATGCCTGAGGTGTAGCCGCCAGGCTGGTAGTGCATTTCACTCTGAGGGAGAGCAGTACACAGCACTGGCTGGCTGTACCGGCTCTTTGTGGATCAGATGCACAGAATTGGATGTTCCAAGATGAGATTCACAACAAAACCCTGAATGAATGGTAAATCTCAATCCCATTCACAGTTCAGTGCCAAATGATGGTGGGGAAGAGAGAAACCTGCCACTGTGGTGCAACTTAGCCGGCCTTCAGATAGAGAGGCAGGAAAAGAAACTTACCAAATTACTTCTTTAGCAACAATTTGCTGATAAAACAAATTCAAAAGAACTTAAAGAGAAGCTTTATGGCTGTGGACGACATGACTTTTCTAACCACTTCAAACTCCCTAACCTCTGCAGCTTGCCTGTCTGTAAAGGAGCAGTATCACCCTAGCAGAGTTTATGTAACTGCTACTCAATATTGCAGTAAGCTTCCTCCATCTGACATGTAAAACTTCCACCTGCTCAGTCACCCAAGTCCTGACTTGAACTAATGACTTTTGATACTACTGGGCTGTATTTGCTCCCAACAGGCTGATAACAAAGTGTACAGAGGATTGCCTGATCCAATTTATGCTATAGTCTGAGATGATAGTTATTTTACACTGGCTGTTATTACTTAGCAGCAGAATCAGTTTAAGTTTGTTGCTCTCTAGAGAAGGAGGAAAATGCAAATACAGTGAGAAATCCATGTGCTGTGGTGTTTTAAAATGCCAGAGAGCCACTACTGTATCATTAGCTATAATTTTAAGCTTTGACAATGCTGTCAATGTGCCTTGGTATTTTGTCATCTCTGTACTATTTGAAAAAATCTGTTCCTCTCCATTGGCTTCTTCTTTCATCTCTGTGGTTGGCAGCCTTGTTATTTGTTTTTCTCTCTAATGGAAATTCCAAAACTACTGGTAGAAAGGAAAGTATTGCTATGAAAAATACATGATTCTCCCTCCTTAAATGCATCTTTCTCTCTGTTTAAAATTAAGACTTTACAATGTAAATGAACACTGTTTCCTCCCCCTCCCAATTTGTTCCAAAGGCAACAGGAGCTTTTAAGACCTGTTTCTCCCTAGACTTACCACTGATATAATTTTGAGTCACTGTGAAAAGTTTGTTTCTGTCCACTCCCTTCTTTTTTGCACAGAGATGTTTTCACAAATCTCCTGTTATCTGGCAGTGCTGAGAGTAGAGCAACTGTGGAGTCTCTAAATGACAGGAAAAATGATCGAGTTTGCAGTGATAATGTAGAGGAATAAACAAAATGTTGTAGCATGCTTTAGAGATTCAATCCTGCACTGCATTTGAGCATTTTCTGTGCCTGATCCACACAAAATAAGTATAAAATAGGCCAGCAAGTACAAAATAAGTCTGTGTATTCCACTAGAGCAGAATAAAGCAGCTCACAGGCTTTCTGTTTAAGCACTTGTAACACCCTGGTTACCAGGGAGGCTTCCAAGCTTCTGAATCTGGCAAATTTTTTTACTACTGTTATGCTTATTTAATCTTGCATTATTTTATTTAATCTTTAATCTATCCTCTAATCTCCCCCACCCCTCCCTTAATGCATGTCCTGTTCCTGCTACTGTATGCAGAATCAGCTTTCTGGGTGTTTCCTCAAAACATACCACACAGCTCACCTTGCTACCTGTAGGAAACTCTATCTGCTCCAAAACAACTTGTATCTAAAGAGAAATGAAGAGACAAAGAGCTCCATTTGCCTTGCTAGAAGTTGGTCACTGGAAATCCATACCAGCAGATCCACAGAGCAGAAGATCCTTGAGAAAAGTGGATCTGGTACTGCTGTGCTAAATTCAGTGTATCCATGTGAAACCAAGCCTCTCAGATGACCAGGGCTACCTGCCTGGGGAATTCAGGTTGGGGTTATGAGGAAGCAGCTGTGGAGAAGCTCAGCTGCACTAGTGGCAGCCATCCTGAGCAGATGACAGCAGAACTAGAAAACTAGAAATACCCAGGCTTCCTCAGGTGTGTTTTGTGGATGGCTCATTAAATTCCATTTCAGCAATGTTTTGCACTTTTCTTTTTGTATGTGGCTCTGTACCAAAGGAGCAGCATTTTTTGGTTGGTCTAGGAACTGCAGAAGAGAGGTGGGGCAGAATGTGGCAGCATCACCCTGGCTTCTCCTGCCTCCCAGGTCATTTACTGGTGTGCACTCAGCAGGGATTTTAGCCACAGTGCAGGGGTCCAGTCCCCAGTGGATACCCTAAATTCAGTTCTTCCAAAGAGCAACTGGATACCTCAATTCTGATTCACAGCTAATTGAATAACCAAAAGAATAAGCACAAACCTTGCAGGTGGCTTTAAGCCCATCCTTGGGACTTTGACTGGGGTGTGAAAATTTCCAAGAAAATGCAGAAAACCGAAGTTCAGGAAAAATGAGAAGGCATCATGCAGAAAATGACACAAAGTCACATGCCTGAGTGCTAGATTTCATCGTCAGAGCTCCAATTTAGATTACAAGTTTGGTGATACTTTAGGTAACCACACAATCTACTATTCCCAAAGTTCTCCTGCCCCCGTTCTCGGGAAGAATATGAGCAACAGGCAGATAGGATTAAAACAAGTAGTGTGCAATGAAATGCCAACTTATTCGGTTGATATTAGCAAGGACTTCATAAGGAAAGATTTTATCTTGTCAGAAGAAGAGTTTTGTGCCCAAGTTACTTCTAAACTGTAGCATACATCTATGACCCATAGAGGATGGTGTGTCTGTGACCAAGGGCCAGAATGAGTATTTAAGAGAGAAAAACATAAACATATCAATGTGAAAGAAAAGGACTGTGGAATAAGACAAATAGTTTGCTTTCCATTCCTACAGGCACAATGAAGCTAAGTGCTTTGCATGAGCTACCCTGTCAGTAGCTTAAAATGATTAGGAGTGGGGCATTCTTTTTGTGCACACGACCTTTTCAGCAGCTTGGCAAATAAAATAAATAAAGAGAATGGGCCAACCGCAGAGGTGGGTTTATATTTAAACACAAAGTTTACATTCAAGTTCCTAGGAGAAGAGTTGGAACAATGTGATGTAAGCTTGGATCTTCTAATTAAGATCAAATTGCATAGTATTTTTAGACTTTAAAACTACATGTTTTGACCCAAAATGCAGTTCAAGTTTTCTTTTCTCTTGAATCTATTGTGGATTATTAGCACTTGACATTCTATAAACTGGGTCTGGCATAGACTTCAATGGACATAAACCCAGAGTCAGAGTGGGGCTGCTGGGTTGGGTTTTTTCTCTTTTCAGTAAACACAGATTTATAATGTGCCAAAAATTCTACAGATCCCTTCAGTCCAAAGTCAAGGGGGAGGCTTTCAAAACATTCTAGGCTTTTTTATTTGAGCCACCTCGTAGCTTTTTGTGTAGGCATTCCTTCCCAGCAAATAGCACAAGAGCTAGCATGCTGAACAAATAAATACAAAGAGATTACTGAGTGTATAACACTTTCCCTCCAAACAGCTTCCCTCTACCTTGCATGCACACACTGCAGGTTTGAATTCTAAGCGTAATTTAATTCCCACAAAACAAACCGAACAAGGCCTGCAAGGATTCAGAAAAAAAATATTATTGAGTCATGGCAACTTGTTTCATGTGTGAGCTTACTGAAGAGATAAAGGCTCCAAAAATATCTTCTGCTTGTTGAAACCTTCATTTAAACCTCACCTTAACATTCACAAGGAACTCCTGTGCATCTTGACCCCTCCACAACGAAAGATTGAAAGATTACTCATGGAAACAGCAAGTTCATCCTCTTGTGAGATTTTCTGACTTGCAGTAAGTTTCTAATGAATGTACCTAGCCCTAGTGGGATCTTGTTCAGTGCTCTGCTTTTATACCCGAAGCAAACATGAGGCAATAAGGCAAATAGTCCTGTGCAGTAAGGTAAGGTTTTTTCCCTAATCTTAAACATATAAGGCAGAGTTCGTCTCTTTAAAAGTGAGAAAACCAAACAGTTCTAACAAAAAAGTTGCTTTGGACATGATTTTTGCTAGCATACACCATGTTTCACTTACAGTGTTACAAAGCCACACCTCTCAATCTCAAAAACCAGGCTCACTTTTTCATAACTTGCCTTCTCTGAAGCAGGTAAACAAATCCAAGGAATCAAAACTACCTGTCACCCTAGGTGGGCTTGGTTCACTGTAGTAGAAAGATGAAGCTTTGGGCCATAAAAGTGATATACTTTTGGGCTCCTAAGGACTACACCAGCAGTCTTCAGCTCAAAAAAAGAGAGAAGCATCATTACCACAGTGTTTCACAGTACCATATCCATACACAAGGTTCACAGCCAGTCCAAGTCCGATGATAAGTGGTGATCTGTAGCACACTGTGCATTGTCCTGCAGCAAAAGCCACTTCCTCGTGTTCATGCCCAGAGCCCTGTTCCAGCTTGCACAGGAAGAGAGGTGAACGGGTTAAACCTTTATTTCCACTGCTTCTCAACGAGGTTGTATGAAGGCTGAAGGTGTTAATGAAGTTTTTCTAAGGTTTTATGTCAGACCTTAGCTTCTTTTTTTTTTTATATGGTTGACAAATGGAATTCAATCTTTGGAAAAAATATTTTTATAGAGCTTAAAACATACATGGTTAGAAGAATCTGACCTAGATTTGAAGATTTCATGTGGAGTTGATAAAAGCAGACTATTCTTGCCTTTTCTTCCTGCTATGAAAGTGGCATTGGGAATTCACGGGATGTGACAAAGACCTTTTATCTACTATCTGAAGCACATTCACCATCTCCTCTTTCTCCAAGAGACCATTCTCTCTGCATGTCTGCTTGTTTGGATGGTGGACATCATTGACAGGGCAGGCCTGACTGGCAGAGGAAATTCTCTATTGCAGCAGTCACACAATGTGATACACCCAGTGACTGCCTTGGAGAGAGTGGTTGTAGGCACAGGAAATCCTTAGTGTTTAGGGTTTGTTGTTACATTTTCCCATGAAACCAGAAATGAAAGAAGACCTAGTTACCAAGAACCTTTTTAACTTGGCCTTATGATCTGGAAATTCAGTGTTACTCTGGGACTCGAAAAGAATTAGTAATACATCAGATGATACAGGTACATAAATTAATCCTACACTTTTAATTATCTCTGTATTCACTCCTATACTGTGAATTTTCAGAATAAGGACTGGTAGGGACCTATCACAATGCAGCACAGGCATTTAGAAGAAGTGGTATTCTTGCTTAAGGGATAGGGATGTATCTTAAGGATGTGAGATCTAACCCATTTTTTGCCAATGTAAATGTAAATACTGCCACTAGTATCTTGGGACAGATTTCTCATCTCCTTTGCCATGTTAGTGTTATTCAATGATTTCTCACACTACTTTCTCTACATGAGTTTTAAGTTTCATTTATTTTCTCACCTTGTGTATTTCCCAAGGCTCAAGCTGCTATTCTTCCTTTAAACAACAAAAATATTAATTTTATTTTAATTTTACATTCTCTCTCCATTTCTCTTCTGTTCCCAACTTCATTTCTTCCCACTGTGTTTTCTACTTCCCATTTCTCTGTCTCAGTTCCTGGCCTTTGTTTCCATCTCATCCCAGTCTGTAATCTTGGCTTCTTTTCCTTCTCTCACCCCTTGCTTTCACAGCCTCTCTTCTTGACTTTAGCTCGGTCCGTTGGCACTTCAACTAGCCTGCTAAGCTCTCTGAGGATACATAAATACATATGCACACACACTTTGTTGCCTAACTGATTGCCATGGCTTATCTTGGGGTTCCCCCCATTCTCCATTATTATTTCACCTGAACAGTCACTTTGGGACTCATAAATGTGCTAAGGAGTCTGGTTCTGAAAGTGCCCTTAATAAAAAAACCTCACTTTTCCCCTTCCACAGACTGCAGCTTTTGCCTGTCAGAGTTGTCTTTCAACCTGTTAGTGTGCAGATAACCTGCTCCCTGATCTGCTGTACCGTGCTGGTAGAAGTCTCTCCTCAAGTGGTACCTGTACATGATAACCACATTCAAAGGAATGTGTGAGAAACAGATACTTTCTCCCCAGCTGAGATTTTCTGGGGTTTCTGATCCGTGCAAACAAAGCACTAGCTATGAAATAGTCTAGTCCATTGCTCACATCAGTTCTTGTTGGCTCTCTTAAATGATCCAAGTCATCTGTTTGGGTTTGTCCACTTGCTGCCTCGCTGCGTCCTCAAGCCCTGGACTCCCTGGAGAGGCTCTATTGTGTCTGGCTGCAGTGGGAGCATCCCTACTGCCCTGACTACAAATGCCCATTGCTATCTTGTCCCCACATTCATCTCAGCTATTCAGAAATGAAGGCCGCCCCAAGAAGAATTAGTAGCCCCCAAATTGATCCTTTGAGCTCAGTGTAAATACAGCCTGGTGGGAGAGAGAGCTGGATCTAGTCCTTAATCAGGCAGTGAGCACAGTAGTGTAGCTAAGTATAGAAGCCACTTAGTTTACAGTACAGTGATCCAATAATTATGCAAGATAATACTGTATGCACTTCGCTCGCCTGTACCATTCAGAGCACTTGCCAATAACACATGAGCATATTTCATTATCTCCTTCCCCAGCTCGGGGCTCTCTATAAACAGTTTGTTTTTCTCCCAAGGTTGCTGGAGCTATGGCACAGAGCACTGTCTAGGTATATTTAACCCCGCGGATCATTCCAACGTGCTTCTTTAAAAGAAGATCATATTGTTTTTCCTGCTTTCCATTTTTGTAAGCCTAGGCTTTGGCCAGAGGGTACTCTACATATCTGGCTGTAAATAGACTGCTTGGAGCCAAGCAATGCGGTGCCTTGACTAATTTCAGCATTCACTTAAGCTAAATTATTTATGATACTCTCTGCACAGGCTTTTCTCTGTTGTTGTTGTTTTAATGTTGTAATCTCAGCCAGAATAAAGGGATAATTTGCATGCGTTTTCAGCTACTGCAGTAGCTAACACATGGCTCTGAAAACTGAAGCCAACTACAAAATATTCAAAGTTTAAACTGAGTGGCCAGAAAAGGGAAATCTTGACATGTCACTAAATCATGTCCCTAATGGTGAGAAAGCTTAACATTTTTACTTAAGCAGCTGAAACAACATCAGAAACATTTTCCAATGATACAGTTATTCACTTGTATCAAGAGCTCATCACCTTTGCTGCAAGAACGTAAATCAGGAGGATGTTAAGCTGTGAATGGTCTATTTTCACCTCTATGCTGGTATTATGAGTCCAAGTTCATCACCAGCAGAGCATGTCTCCATAGTCATGAGAATGTAAAACACCACACAGGCAGAGGGAAGAAATACAACTGTGTTTTTAAGGAGCCTCTGAGTTTCCAGCAGGCACAAGACATTACAGATAAGAAAGAGAATAAAAGTTAGAAGGGCGTGCAGAGCAGAGAGGTACCTCCTTCTCCACCAGCTGGTGGCTTGCCAAAGAAAACAACAGAAGTGGGGATTAGAGTTTGCAAGGTTGTGCATTAGAAGAGGGCTACCTATTCCCTGCCTTTTCTCCTCTGAAAAGCTGCCATGTGGGGAGAAACATTCCTTTTATTATTTATGGGGACAGCCACTGTTGTTTATTATGCTCATGTTACTATGCTACATGCCAAGTACAGGCCCTCTTTTTCACAGAGAGGTTTTTCTTTGTACGGAGGGGGGGAAAAAAAGAAATGTAACACCCCCCCACTAACCCCCCCTCCCCATTTGTAGGATTGGTGAGGAAATTAAAGTCAGGGTAGTTAAAGGAGGTCTTTCTACAGAGTTGTGATTTTGCTTAGAAAGGTGGCAGAAGCAGAGCATTGCAGTGGCCTGACACCATCGTGCTCTGAGGGATTAGCAGGAGATCTGCTTCAAGAGCATTTCTGTTTGCCCCAGCACTGCTCAGGCTATCACATCCCTTAACAGCCCAAGGAGTGGAGAACTCACAGCAGAAGAAAGATTAAACAACCCATAATCTGAACATCACTATTTGTACAGCTTGTAGGAGATGGATATTTTTCCCCCTCTCTGGGTTTGGAGCAATGTTGATAGAAAAAAAGAAAAAAAAAGAAAAGAAAAAAAAGAAAGAAAAACAAGTCTATTCCTCACCCCCTTTATATTTTTTTCAAGGCAGCTGAAGGACAGCTGACCTATTTTCTGAGTTCAGCAACCGAACAGGCTCCCCAGCACCTGATCACTTCTTTGTGCCTGTCCCCTGAAGCATGTTTAATACTGAAAGGCCTGGCCCTGGTCAGGGATTGCAAAGGAGGAAACCCTCGGCTGCGCTTGGACTGCAGCCTTCGTACTGAATGCAGGCAAGGATTTAAAACAATCCACTGAATGCAAAGTAAATCCCAAAGCAAAGGGAAGGGAAACCAAGCAACAGTACTTTCTGTGGTAGATGGCACTGAATTTATTACCTGGCAGCTCACAAACTGCCTACAGCTGGGGGAAATTGCTAGTTCAATTCTCCCATGTTTAATGTGATTACTGGTACTGGTTCACAGGCTTAATTTCATTCCTTTGAATTCCACTCCACTAACAAAAACAAAACAATCAAACAGAAAAAAGGTGCAATAAAATCTCTTTCAAAATACAGAATATAAAATGTATTTTTCAAACAAGGAAACTTCACTCATTCTGTCTTCAGGGTTTTTCTTGTTTTTAACCAAATTATACACAGAAAGATCTTATTCTGAAGAATAAATCTGCCATGTTGTAAGAAAGGAAGAGAACTCTTTTTCCTTTCCCAATGGGGTTTTAAAAGATAACACTGACAGATGCTCCTTGAGTTTAGAATCTAGGAATTAAATTAATTTGGATATAGGAGACAGCAGCAAGATAATATATTTGCAGTGGCCAGGTAAAAACCTGACTTAGTTGGGTGGTGAGAGAGTACAACTCTGTCCTATGAACAAAGCTCCAGACTTCAGCGTTGCAGCTCCCACACAGAAGCTTGGCTCTTCCAGGAAGGGATAAGAGAGCAAACACATTAAAAGAGCGAAAAGACCCCTATCTCACATGTAATTTTTCAAACTTTAGCGTTAAAATACAGGATACAGCCACTTAGTTCTGTTTCAGAAGCTGTTTATTGCTTCACAGTTGGCTTAGAATAAGATGCTGAGCAAACATTTTCCTGTTTATCAGCAACATAAATACCACATGACAACAGCAGTACTTCAGGTGGAGCCTTTTCTTTATTGGGCATGGTCTGAGTCATAGGACAATTCCCAAGAGCCAAAAGAAACATACCATAAAGAAATATATTCCAACAAATTGCATTTTTCGTGCTACAAGGCCACTATATAACCACTGTAAACAAATGATAGGTTTAACATGCCAATTTACGCTTGTTTGCAAGAAGTTGCTGAGCTTACTTGGATTTCATCCTTAATATAGTATTAACAGTTGTTGCAAACAATGTATTTGATGCCTTCTCAAGGCAGGTTATTGAATCAAAAAGAATGGTAACTTTCCATGCTCTTTCAGACTTGCCGTGGTGAATTTTGCAGATATGGTTTCTTTCACGGAAAGAACATGGATGTTCTATTTTTTGTTTTTCTCATAAATAAGCAGAAATCATTGCTTTGTTATAAACAAAACATCTGATATATAGCAATGCAGAAATCATTGCTTTGTTATAAACAAAACATCTGATATATAGCAATGCAATACTGCTCTCCTAGTGCCTGTACTGCCCTCCAAGCCTGTTGCAGAATGCGGTTTTACTTGCTGAGTTTATCACCTGTTAAATATATCTTTTCTGTCACTGAGACTGTCCATTTCACTTCATTTACATCTCACTCTGCAACTACTTCATTATTTAAACATTTATAATTCTGTTTGCCAATGATTGTCCCCAGGTTTCTAATTTGTTAATTAACATTTATAACATATCTGATCATATTGTACTTATTGTTGTCTTAATTTACACTGAATAAGCCATAAACAGTTCTTACTAGTTACCAGTTTATCTCATTACAGGATTCATGTTATGCCATTGTTGACGTAAAGCTACAGTTAATAATTCACTTCATTCCCTTCAGCTTTACCACCATGGCAGGCATGGAATTATTCTCCTGCTGTTGGTATCCCTGACTGGACAGCCCTGCCCAAGCCAGACATTATTCAGCAGGTTTAAAGATGAATTATTTTCCAGAGATCTTTTTTGCATCATCATCATATTCTTTCATTCCCTCTCTGTCCTCACCTAATGAGCATCACACAAAGTCCATTAGCTTCCAGGGAATTACTTTTATTTATATCAGGAGATGTCTGGGCTTTGTGATCTCTACCCTTCTGCTGCATCCCAACATTCATGTCTCACTCCAGTGCCCCAGCAGCCTTAGTTTCTTTACTCCTTCATTTCCTCCTTCTTCAGGCTTACCTCTGCCTTTCCCCACTTGTTGTACCAGCTGAGCCCTCACAGTCCTGCCCAGCACCACTTTTACTGCAAAACCATTGACCCCTGTGTTATTCAGTCCTGATATTTCTACCTGCATTCCTTCTACTCAACAACTTCATAACATTTGTAGTTACTGTATTCCAATAGAGGGTATCTGCAGCCTCTTAAAAGCTTCCTCCCAACCTCTGTGTACTTAAAAAATCACAGATATAATTTCTGCTGTACTACCTGAGATTATCTTCCCTCCAAGTAACTAGGCTGTCTCACACAGAAGAAGTGAGGAGGTAAGGAAATCTCCTCCCAGCCTCAGTGGACCTGATACCTTCCCATCTTCCATTAAATTTTGTCAGTTCTCTCTCAATCCCTCCACACTCTCAAAATAGTACAAGACCACACACTTTTTCTCAAAGTGCTCTCAAACTTTATCCACTGGTATAACTGGTTATCTAACTTCTTTTTTGTTTGTTTAAGCTCCGAATCTGCGTAAGTTCTTGACTTCACAAACCGTCTCAAACCAAGTGCCTCACAAACCAAGGGCCCACATTGGTGATTCCTACTGAAGTCCTGACTAGGAAAGAAATGTACCCAGGCTCCCAGAACAGTGGCTGGACCTTGCCCTTCCAGCCTAAGTCCTTCCTGTCCCTGCAGAGGGGGTGACACACTCTGGGGTGGCCATCAAACTCAGCACATCTGCTGATGCCAGGCTTCAAATTTCATGCCCAGTTGGGCTGCTGGGGTACTGCTCACGCTCCCTAAACCCACAGTCCAAAGGTACAGAACACATCTTCTCCAGAATCCAGCCACTGGCCACTTCTGCAGGATGAATATAAGCCTTTATTTTGTCTGAGAAATACCCCATTCTATTCCAAGAAGAAGGGATAAAATGGTATCCCCACAGCATGCAGACCTGAGTGTTTGCCAGCAGTTTTTCAAAACCCTCTCTGGTTGTGTTTGTTCATAAACATACCCCAAAGCCTGGATGTGATTTTATTGTATTGCACTTCCTGGCTCCAGGTCGGCTGACAGTGTGCTGGGATTCCTGATGGAGGCAATGGTATCAGCTCGTCTGTTTGTAAATCGTGCTGCAGCATGTCCTTACAATTGTCATGGGGAAGATCTGGGCACCACTACAGTACTAATAAATGGTCAGTAATAATAAAAAGGAATAAACTATAAACAAATAGCAGCAGCAGGAGCTGGCAAGAGTCAAGAGACATGAATGTTTTCTTTCCTTTGACTTTTTATTAAACTTAGTAAAAAATTTGTATATGAGGAATCTTTTCCAGCAGAAAATGCCTCTTTCTTTTTGCTTTTCCCAGAGTGAAAACTCAGCAAACAGAAACACAAATGCTCCTACACCACCATATTCAAACTTAGTCGATTCACAGCTTTGTTCATTTACGGAAACAAACCATTTTAGGCAAATGCAACTATTTAATGGGATTTTAACAGTTATCCTTTTAAAAAGTTTAATAAAAATTTTAAAAATTACTGAAACAAACCATTTTAGGCAAATGCAACTATTTAATGGGATTTTAATGGTGACCCTTTAAAAAAGTTTAATAAAAATTATAAAAATTAAGAAACCTCAAAACCTAATAATGGTATATACTGTCACACAGACCCAGTTGCACAGCTTCTGCTAAAAATTTGCAACCTCTTTGAATACATTGAACACATAAGTGTGTGTGCATGTGTACTTATATATGTATAAATATATACAAATACCTACATGTACTTAACTGTTTCATGGCCTTAAAAAAATGTCATGAACCTCTCAGATGCCAAAATTCACTGCACTTGTCCTGAAGCAAAGCCTCTGGAAAGACAGCACCTGTCAAGCACTCACACTCTGGCTATCACTGGTATATAGAGCCCAAATGGGTTGGTATCTGTCAAAAGTCCATCTGTCTTGAAATGGAAACGATAAATGATTTGCTACACTGAAACAAGAGCTGCTGTTTTTTCACTTCATTTTGCAAAGTGCCTCAGTTTGCAGCTTTTCTTGCAGCAGAACCTTGTGAGGGCCACCCATCAGCCAGGCTCTGCTCTGTGAGAGTGGTGCCTTTTTCCCTGAAGAACAGTAATAATTTATTCAGTGGGAATTGACCAGCTGAACTAGTCCATTGGGCATGGACTTCACCCCATTTGAAAGCTTTCCCCACAGGCTGTCATCAGCATATCTATCTCAAAGCAGCCTTAGGTGACGACTTCATCTCATGTCTGAGCCTTGTTTGGAAGGGCTTCTCCAGAAAAATCCCACACAACAAATTTTCTGTTACCAGGCACACAGTGTCAGAGATATTCCATGTTTTCTACCAAAACACTATTCCTAGTTTTATTCTTTCCTTGTCTTTCCTTAGAGTGTTCCTATGGGATAATTTAGCTCTTTCTTTCTCAGAACTCTGGACACCAAGGAAAAAGTTACGGAGGTGAAGAATTTTACGTTTGCAACACGAGGATATAGACCAAGTCAGTAAACCCAAAACCCCAACCAAAATTGAGTAGAATTCAGTTAATCAAACTGCTTCCTAGTTTATCTTCTTTTATTAGAGCACAAACACAGCAGATCTTCATATGTGAGGGATCTCTGGGAAACCCTGTGGCTGAAGGCCTTTACTGGCATAAATTTGTATCTCTGCACTAGGTATGTTACTTCCCTGGCTCCTTCACCACACGCCCCTTTAAAAGCTGTGCTTCTTCCCTAGTACCACTTTGCAGCACCTATTTTCTGCATAGCTACAGTGAAATGACATATTTCACCCCTCAGCTGCACCTCTTGGCTCACATCTAGTTTTTGGTCCTTGTAGAGGGCAAGGCAGCTGTGATGCAAGTCTGATCGCAGCAGCCACTACTTAAGAATCTGGGAGATAAATGAAGATTATCTGAAAAATTTGTTTCAAAACCCACCTTCTCTTGGTTACACATTATGAAATTACAAATAAAATATAAGAAAACTTAATCCCAAACATAGTGACTGTGGATATCTGCAAGTGAGCTGGGGCAACCCCCAAAGCTGGAGGCATCTGGGTAACCCATAGGACAAAGTGTCAGTGTCTTGAAGGCTGGGATCCCCAGGTGCTGAGTTGTAGGGAAATCCCTCCCGTAAGTACAGACCAGCTCTTCCTTAGCAGTCCGAATGCAGCAGAAATGGTCTTTTGCTTGGGGAAACCAGGTTGCCATACATTCTAAACATATATTAAAAAGGACTTTTGTAAGGCTATACCCTCATTTTTGAATAGTTAAAGCATAAGACTAAGGGATAGGATCTAATTATCATAATTATTATGTAAAGATACATGGCTTAGTTTCTTGTAACCATTTCTTCAAAAAGGAGCCTCTGAGACTATTTTTAAAAGACCTTTTAAAAGTAAGTTGAGTAATTTAACAGGGGAACTGCTTGTTTCAAAGACTTTGAACCCAAAAAGTTACCCTAAAAGAAAAGCTAGTTTTCACAGCCACAATTATGCTACATGGGCCCCTGAGGAAACCAAGGCAAAAGGCAGCAGCACAGCATTAATTCTGCCACCCCATTCTGGGGCAGTCAAACCCATACAGTGTGAATGGGAGCTGGTGTTTACCACTTGGCTCTGGAATAATAATCTCAAGTTAAGGTTATTACACTATTTGTACACAGCAAGAAAATACTTCAGAAAAGACTCTTAAAGCAATTTATGAACACTGAGCTTCCAGGGAGCCCAGTGAAATTCCTGTTAAGAGTTTTGGAGATAATGAAGCAAGGTGCTGTAAGTTTAAATTACTCATTCATCATCACATAAGTTATTTAGCAGCAGAAGCCCAAAACCCAGAACCCTTTCTGATGCTTGGTAAGCCTGTAATAAATGTTACGAGATGACAGAGGGTTCCTGAGGCAGGGGCCAGGAGCTGATAAGGCAAGAGTTGCATTCCAGCCCCCTATCTCGTGTTTACTTCAATCTGACCACTGGGCAGCATTCTTTCTAGTGGAAGGAACAGAGTGCAAATCTCCTTCTTTCCTTCATTCTTAAGGGCCAGGCTCCGTTTCTTCATGTTCTGAGCAGATCATGAAGGTTTACGTTATCAGGAGAAATTCCCACGTGGTACAGCCTGACAAACAGCTCAGCCATGTGCAACGTGCAGCCATGTGCTGCAGTAAGAGGAAGAGCTGGTGGAAGGTGCACTACTCTGCAGTATCTCAGGGACAGATAATACTGTAATGTCAACAAAATCAAGTATGAATGGTCTGGGAGCTTTATTGAGTTGTAACAGAGCTCTCCAGTTGGGGTAATGTGGTGACAGAGTTTGAATGGTCTTTGTAGTTCAGAGCATTCCCCAGTGCCTCAGCCTGTGCCAGGCAAACAATGCATGTTTTAAACCCTCTGGAAAGTGCTTTCCAAGTCAAAGTCACTGGCCAGGGTTTCCCACTCTTTTTTGAAAGCAGGAAGGGATGGCCTCTCCTACTCGTAGCAGAAATAAGTCTTGGCCTTACGAGGAATTGTTTTTCTCAGAGCTGTCAGGAAACTTCAGCAAAAACATTGGCACCCAGGAAAGGTCTGAGGCAAAGGCCATGCTGCTGTTAACGTGTTCAGACAGTGCCAGCTCCTCGCAGAGCAGGAGGTGCTGAGTGTCTCAGGACATCAGTTGGAGGACATAAAGGCTCTCACCAGCCCAGGGTCCTGACATGCACTCTTAGGTGCAGTGGACCCAGCTGGTTTGGTTGATCTCACTGTATCCATAGTCTACAAGAGCTTTTCCTCAGCTGGGAAGAAATTCTCCTACTTAAAATTCTGTTCTGGCTCCTTTTCAGGACCAGCATTGGAAGAGCCCCTGCCTGCATCACACCATGCTGCAGAGTCACTCACATCTGCCCATCCTCTATCTAAATAAGTCCCCATATCAGCTACTGTGTCCCAGCCAGAAAGGAATGATGTTTTTGTTTAATGAATATGGTACATTTTTGCTACTCTTTGTGGATTTTTGTCAGTTTATCTCTGTGAGAGGGGAGACCTAACTTTTCATCTATATTTGAGACTGCAGAGATTGGATTCGATTTCAGCAGGAGTCTGCAGGCTCGTGCAACACTGATAAATAATTAGGCACACTGGAAAGTGCAAATAGCAGTAATTTTCCTTTCAGATTGTACAGTGGTATCTGTCAGGCTTTTCCAAATGTGGACACAGGTGGGATGATCTAAAAACAGTGGCAACTGCATATTCCTAATGCCCTTTGAAAAAGTCTACAATATCATCTGTTAAAAAGCATCTGGAAAATCCACCTTAAAAAAGCCACACCAATGAAATGGCCTGCCAAGCTGCAGCTTCCCGATCCTTCCATTATAAAGAAATTCGCTTATGGTGCAATTTATGTAGGCTCCATATTCCAGCAAAAATACATCAAGTGGTATCAGGTTACTAGAATCAGTCCTAAAGCAACTGTTTCCTAGAAGGGGAGGATAAAAAAAATGAAGCAGCAGCTTGCTTCACACTCAGTAAAGTTGTTGTGACACAGATCTCTCAGGAAAGCAACAGGAACATGAGAAATGATGGTGGGTTTTTGGTTGGGGTTCTGTTTGTTTGTTTCCTTATGAAAACCTAATGCGGTGACTAAAGCAGAGGAAACACCCACTTTTCAAAACTGAACTGTTATCACTTTTTCACCAAGGACAATGTCTCTGGCCAGCAGCCTATCTGCCACAACAAAACAATGACAATAGTAATTCCCTTCCCTCTTCTTTATGAAATTTATTGGAAAAAAACTTTGTTATATGTTAGTCTTTGAACCCCCTTGTTTGAGAGCTTTGATGACCAAAATGTTTTGACCCTCTGTTTGGGGTCAAAAAAGCTTCCTGAAAGAAGATCTAACACTGCAACCTCCCACTCACCATGGATAAACTTGTGTTCTGTCTTCCAGCAGAAACTCACCATTTCAAAGGCACGATCTGACATAAAAGTAAAGAAAGGGTTTACATCTTTTGCTGAACTGCTAAGGTTTTACTGTAAGGGAAGCAAATATTAGCAGAAGCCAATGCAGCTGCTACAGAGGGTTAGTGGCTTTTTTTTTAAAAGAAGCTACATAGATGCATGAAACAAAACTAAACCACATGTTCAATTAGTGGGAGTTAAAACAGTTTCACTAGAATCCACAATCATATATTCATCAGCTGAAAACACCAATTTTTATACAGGGAATTTTTCCTTGCTTTCCCCACTTTGCTGGGGCAGAAACAGCAAGCTCAGATGAAAACTTGAGCCCAGACAGTTCCTTATTTCAGAGATTAACCTGAGTACCAGAAGAGCACTGTTACACAAAGTGGAAGTGACCTACTTAATGACTGTGACTCATTTCCCTCTTTCTTTAGGCTGGTAGTTAGCTGCCATGCCCCCATTCCCCTCACTCCCCAAGGAAGGGATCTTGTTTTGCTGAGTGTATGTATATAGCTTTAAATATGAAGCATTACAAAATGTTCTCTGGAGACAAGGGTGAGCCTGAGGTATCTGGAGCTACATAAAACTTCAGCTTCACAGGAGTCTCATTGCGGCAGGCAGTAATTCTGCAGTTACACAGATGTGTATTATATTGTCTTACAGGGTAAATCTAGGCAGGCATGTGCTTTTTTAGAACATTTTAAAACATTAGATCTGCAGAAGATACTGGCTTGTCTACTTTCTCAGCTGATGTGATCACCTGCTCCCATTACTTGATTTCTTGAACACTAAGAACAAGGTGATCCTGAAGAGTTGACACCCATGAGAGGTATTTCATTGACAAACTGGCAACAGCAGTTGAACTTTTAGAGTCGATGCTGCATTATGAGTTAGGATAAATGTGAGTAGGAGCATGACACTGGTCAGAAAACATGAACGAGGCTGCGGCCTGCTTGTGCTATCCAAACTTGCCTGTGACTTTTATTCCTGCGGCCAAAGATCCTAAACGTGCCTTTTAGTTTCAGGATACTTCACTGTAATCCTCTCATGAATAGTCATCATGCATGCAGAGGAAGGGATTAAAAACCAAATGGTTGACTCACACCAATCTAAGGCCTGGCACACTGCAAACTCATTAAGGAATAGCTCTCCAAACTTCCCACACAAATACTTGCCATGTGTGACTCTGCCCTTTCTGAGACTCCCAACCTGCCGCTGTGACTTGCAGCTGGGTACCCTGTTCTTCCCTCACATCCAGACCTTCCACTCCCCCATATAAACTCTCAGGAACCCACCACATCCTTGGCCTGACCTGGTCTCTGTCTTGCCACCACAACCACTGGGGGGGCACCATCTATTCTGCTGAGCTGTACAGCCAGAGATCTGTTATTGCTGGCAGACCCAGGGATGGGGCTGGGTTCCCCTTTGCACAGCTGTCTGTGGCTCAGAGTGGAATGGTCAGAATCTCTGCATCATGTCTATACACACAGTCCTTTCAAAACCAAAAGGAAAAGAAAGGCATTTGTCTACTTCTCTCTCTTGTCCATCTGGAGCCATTGCTTAAAATAGGTACTGAGAGAGTCTTTAGTACTTTCCAGACTAAAAATAGGTAAAAGCCAAGACTAGGGGCTAGAACAGCCTTACAACAACCAGTGGCATTACATGGCACTAAACTGAATGAACTAAGAATTTAAAAATCTGTACGTCTCTTGAAGTTTCTCACTAAAAAAGTACCTGTGAGCACAGTTATTTCCTTATGTTAGCATATATTTACCAGCTAATTTCCTACATGCAATTTACCTTTTTAGGAGTCTGTGTATGATATAAGATTGAAATGCCTCACAGTATTTACAAAATTGCCACAAAACACCATATCATATAGTAAAATCATCTCTCCATTTCAGTTTCTCTTTCTGCCAGTGCTTCATGCTTCTTTACCTCATCTCCAGCAACCCTTTCTGAAGAACTTAATTATTCCGTCCTTCTCCAACAACCACAGCAATCTCCTCTACGGATCAGTTCTTCCGATCACGCCCTGTGCAGCTTTTAAGGTATTAGACATTAAAGCTAAATAAAAACAAAGCAAAAAGGAAATTAACCCTAAAAACATGGCCAGAGACTTCTCTTTACGTGGTGCTCTTTCACCACATATGTTTAGTGCCAAGTTGGTCTTAAAATAAACTTCTGTTGATGGTTTATATCCTTCATCCCCTGCCAGATATCTCCCCTCTTATCAGCATCTTTCATTCTTCAGCTGAGTTTTTTAGATATCATATAATATAAGCATCTAATTAAAAAGCAATCAAATTAAAATACTTAATCACTGAGTAAAATGTGTAAGAGCCTATGCTGAGGGTGTGAGAATTCAGAGATTGGCAAAGTGCTAAGAAAAGCAGATACACAACCAAGCCTCAGTGATGGGCTTAGTGATATTTTCAAAGTGATAGTTTCAAAGACCTTCTCAGAGGAGATTTTGTTGCAGTACAGAAAGTTCCTGAGCTGCTGAACTGAGAGAAAGCCTGAAAAAAGAACCTTTTCTGTCAGCACATAGCAGGCAAGAAGGAATTTTGTTTCCAAATGCTTTCATTTCTGTTTTGTCTCACTCTGAGTTTTATCTGTTTTTCAAGCTACAGGATGCAGTTTCTGTTAAAATAAAACTTGAGTTTGTATTTTAAAGCCCTTTTACAGTTTTGAGAACACTCAACTTAAGCAAAAGGTTTACTCAGGTCTGCCTCAACATTCTAGCCAGCTTGGAGTCCTATTACACCACCTTAGGTTGTGAAGAACACACCTATTTTCAGTGGAAAGTAACAAGAAATAAGCATTTCTAAATGCCACACTTTGTCAAAATGCCTTGCAACTTGTGACAGGCACCTGTGTCCTGCCTTCAAAGAACTGTGGTGGTTTTGCTTGGGGAAGAGACACTTGCTTCCTCTGGTGAAACAGGACACAGATTCTGTCTCAAAAATTTCAGAGTAACCAAGATACAACACTGTACAAAGCACACATCAACCTTTTTGTCTGCATTTACTTGCATGACTCTTACTGATCTTTGCTATCACATGAGGTTTATATCTTGTATTACAGCGGGGAATTGGAATAAGAAGCATAGGAAAAAGGTCATTGGAAGAATTAACAGATGAATCAAAAGGCTTATTCAGCCAGTGAAAGACAATGGATCAGGGTCTTACAATGCCATTTTTGCACAGATAGTCAATATGATGACTCCTATTGCCTGATACACTACACAATTCCTCAATTTGTAAACATGGAGTCATTTGTACTGGGCTCATCACCATCATATTTGACTATCAGAGCCTTTTTAAAATTTTTACTTGGCAGCAGCATACCCAGTTCAAAGAACGGCTGTGAGTCTTCCATTTGTCAACCGAAAAGAATATGCCTTTTTAATACATCTGCATTAAGGCGCAACATAAATATAAAACTAATTCAGGTTGGAACGGACCTTTGGACCACCCCACCTCTGCTGCATAAAGCAGGGGTAACTTTTAAGGTTTCTTAAAGCTTCATCCAGTTAAGTTTGGAAAACCTCAAAGGATACATCTCATTTCAGTCAGGAGTTCCCTGTTCCAAAGCCAGGCACCTGCCAGGACTAGTAATTTCTGAGTATTCCTACTCCAAAGAGATTCTTGAAGATCAAACAAATGTGAAGCTCCTTCACAGTGCTCTATGACAGCCTCCCATGGTACCCTGAAGAAGATGAAATCTGCTCTCCTAAAGACCAATATTATCACCCTGCCTTCCTTTCTTTCCTCATGGGCTTAAATTTTATCATCTCATGGTGACAGTAATGTCAAATTGTAATGTAAAGGCAGGTTGCCAGGCAAACAGTAGAACAGTCACAATATCAGCTTATTTCATTGTTTCAAGGCAATCCTTTATAATGCGAATATCAAACTCATAAAAACATTACCGTGATGCGATGCCAACGAGACTGACCAGTATATATCTTCCTATTACTTGTCAGTCCAGTTTTACCTTGCAAGTTTTACCCAGCAATGAAATAGTTTACAACACTAAACTGTATATTGCTGCATGATTTAAGTAATGACATGCCATTAAGATGAATGGCAAAAGTTCAGATCTTTGCAAATCTTGCTCCACCTGCCTCTGGACACCTTTGTATTGCTTATCTTTGGCTTGCACTTTCGAAACCATCCTTACAGCCATTTGAGGGGCAGCAGGATGTTTGTGAAACATTAAAGCCAGAGGGTAGAGCACCAAGTAGCATCCTCTGTGGGACAGACTTATCTGGTGCTGCCTGTGAGCCAGCCCAAACTGCCCTCACAGTATGCGTCCACATGATTTATTCACTTCTCTTGGGCCATATACTCCCTTGCTCTTCCCTCCATCTCCTATAGTTTTTCAGAATTGCTTTTAGAGCCATTTTTACAGATGGAACAGCAGAAAAACTACACTTAGAACAGATATGGCATTCTCTCTCTTGTGAAAATAAACACATGGGTATATGTTCCTATGTGTATGCACATTCAAGTTTGATTCAGTGATTCTTGTTTTCCTGCCTTCCCACTCCTGCCTTGCTGACATCCATCTAGATATTGCCATTAACAATAGTTTGGAAACTAGAAAGTGTGAGTTTATGAATAGAATTTCATTGCTGTGCTATTTTGTCAGTACTTCATTTTACATGCCATTTTACATCTTCAAACCAGAACCTGATTGACTGGATATGTTTTGGTGTCAACTAATAATAACTATTCCATTTGAGAGACGTAAACCATTGCTGCTAAGGTGTGGTCCTAACGAGGAGTTTGAGGAAATCAAGGTCTTGATTTGATCAGAGCAGGGAGTTACAGCCAAAACACTTGCAATCTTTTCTTCAGTTTGCCAAACAAGATGTTGCTGTATTTGGACAACCAGGCAAAAAACTGTCTAGAATTTCAAGTTACTTCCAGTGTATATACCACATGTAAACCAAAATGCAAATATTATGAAATAGTAAATAAAAGCAGGAGAAATTCCCAATAGCACCCTGAAAAATATTGACAGCTCAGCCTTTCATGCTTCCTCTCAAAGTGGAAGAGGAGCAGTCTGTTAAAAAGTAGCTTAGTAGACTGCCAGCTCCTTTTCTCTCTTTGCAGACCGTGGCTGAGGTTTTAAAATTTATTCAGGCATCTGACTCTCATTTGAACAGCTCTGGGGGTCTGGGCCGTGGTTACTTCTGTCAGGGTCACGTAGACCTCTTTCAAGTTCCTCTTCCTTGGGCTCCCCTTTTCTTTTTTATTGACTTTCATAATTTACAGTTTGAGTTAATTACTGTTATATTTAACACAGCAGCATTTGGTTTAGCCAGTCCAGACCTCTACTGATTATACAGACACAGGCTCTCCTCCTTCCCTCATCCCTCAGTGTGACTGAGTGGTGCTCCTGCAGCCTTCCCAAGTCCCATGGTAACCATAGATGGATCGAAAGCCCCAACTTTAAAGAGGTGTCAGCTGTCCCCACAACCGCACCTCTGTCAATGCAATAATAATGATCTCTTTTGCTCCCAGCAGCCCACAAAATGCTTCATCTACATCTTCAGCTCTCATCCACTGCATCACTCACGACTTTCAAATCTATTATTGTAACATGATCCTTTGAGCAATTGCTATTGCTTTTAAAACCAATTTATTCCTCTCTCAAAGGCCTCTAAACTCCCATAATAATAAGATTGGTGCCTGCACATTAAACTCTTGTTGCTAAAATAGGTCTCAGAAAACTCTCTGGTTATACGTTCAAGCTACTGCAAAAACAGTGAAAAGAGAGAGGCACATTCAAACTACACTTAATAGTCTATCTTCCCAAATTGAAAAATTCCCTCTGTTCTAAGTTAAAGACAAGCAGTTCCCCACACACTTGTGCAGTATAATGGCTGTTCAAAAGATCTTTCTTATCATTACCCAGTGTAAAATACTGATCTTTCACAGCAGTTCTGAAAACAGAAAGTAGAAAGTTTTAATACATTTTTAAAAACACTTAATGCAGTATTGCAGTTGTTGTTGGATGAATTTAAACTATGAGGGAGGTACAACAACTCCATTCCCTGAGCATTTGAATCTCACTTAATAGTTCAAGAGTTCAGAGGAACAAGGGCTTACACAAAGCCCATCTGTCTGTCAGGACTTTCCCCAGGTACCCTTGAATCTGGTGGTCAGTTTCAATCATGTTTGACAGAGCAGAAGCCTCTTAAAACCAGTTTCACAGCAATCCATGTAGGAAGAGGAAAGGGGAAAGAGAGGCACCCCAAACCAGTGCACTTCCATTTAGCAAGGAAGAGGCAAGCAGAAGCCAGCCATTATCCTGTGGCTTTGACGGGCACGCAGCTCTAGACTTGTCCTTGCACACACAGCCTCTTGCTCCCCTACCTGGTAAAAGTGGTAAATGGTGAGAATATGAGGAAATATTTGACTTGAGGAGCAGGATAAAGTGAAATTATCACTGTAAGGGAAAATGCTGAGGACATAGGATGAAGCCAAGGTTTAAGAGAACCAGAGAAAGAATCATTCTGGGGACATGGGAAGAGCCTGGGGATATTGTTATGGGGAAGTCTTAAGAGGCCAAGAAGAAGACAGGGTCATTTTGGTCAAGACAGGAGACAAGTATTGCAGCTATGTGGGAAACCAGAGCTCCAGATTTATGTCTCTTACAGGTCAGTGTGGAGTGTACTAACATGCATGGAGATAACTTAAGACCTCATGAAAAAGATTCAGTCACCCACGCGTGGCATTTCACTGTATTAGAAACAGGACTGATTTCAAAGCTAGACCTAAATGTATAACTACACTGATACAGGGGCTTGGCCTTGATACTATTTTTAACCACCCCAAATGGCCTGAGGTACAGTTCACCACCCCATCACACTTCACTGTCCAACTCAAATTACCCACATGGCCTACCAGCTACTGTGTGACAAGAAGGACTCTTGGTCAGGCCCCCTCAACCATTTTTATGCTCCTAAATGCATGTCCTGGGGTCATGACACCACACAGGCTGGCTGCTCCCTGAGGCAGGATGACCCAGGAGGCAATGGGAACCCAGAGCTAGCAGGACCCAGCCTCCCCAGACAGGGCCCATCCACAGCACCCAAATGAGGCAAGCAGGACAAACCTGGAGACGATACCCGGAACCAGCCAAGAGCCCAGGTCATGAGGCAGTATCATGGTGATGAAACAGGGCCGAGGTCAAGATGGAAATTCGGTCCATAGGTCAGTGTTAAGATTAAGGTCTAATGATGGCCAGAAAGGTCCACAACAACCAGGTTGGACTAAGCCAGGATATCAGTCTGCTGATTGAAGTCTGGATCAATCAGGGCCATAGTGAAAAAAAGGTATAGCCACAGACATGGATAAGAGAGTAGCACACCTCCCTTGCTGCTCAGCCAGAGCCTGATAGCCCTGAGTTGAGCTGAAATGGGGCTTCTTGGCCCTGTGGGGGTGTGTGTGGCAGGAAGCTCCAGCTGAGGCTGATCAAGGCTTATTAGTGCACTCAGGGGCCCAGCATATGCAAACTTGATGAAGAAGATGGGACATGGCTCAAAATGGTGGCACAGGGCATTTGAATCTATTCAGCAATTACAAATAGCCAGTGACAATACCCCACGAACAACAAATACATACTTTATTCTGGCCCAGAGGCTTGTGTGGCCAGGCTGAAAACGTGCATTGAGGATGGCTTGCTGCAGGGGTGGGAGTTGCATTCTTCTGCTCACGCTATTGTTGTCTCTTTATGCCCCCTGTGAAAACATACTGGGAAAAGCAGGGCTAGTGTCTTGTTAGCTTTAAGACTTCCTCAGACCTATCTGAGCCTTACTTGAGAAAAAATTAAAAAAACAAGAAGCCCAGTTCAAAGAGCCAATGTGCTGAAAACACACACATACAACACACATGCACCCACGGTTTACTGAACTTGGATCCACAAATGTAGATCCTATGTGAGGCAAAGCAGACAAGGGTCTCTTCTTGGGACTGCTTTTCTACTGCAGTTCATTTTGATGTCTACTGAAAGGATAAGAATTATATCAGTACTGTGAGAGTGATTATGCCAGCTAGTCAATGATATGAAAGTGACTAAGTTATAGCTTTTGCTTTCCCAGTGTGAGCTCCAGAAATGTGAGAAAATTCAGGCTGAGCTGAATTGCTGATTCTGTTATTAAAAGTGCCATGTCTCCCTGTCAGCCAAACTTGGGGCTTAGCAGAGTGTTCACCATCTGCCCTCTGTGCAATACTCATAAATGTTGCAATCAATATAAAATTTGGGATGTGTGGGCAATATTGGAAGGTAAAAATATTCTTTCTTTGCCAGATATAGGTTAATTGGTTGTTTCATTTTGCACATATGGGTCAGTAAAATGTATTTGTTTTCCTGCCAGAAAAAGAACATTTTCCTAACTCCTTAGTCACAAGGTATCTATGAAAGGAGAAGGCTCTGATGTTTCCTGTTGGGTTTATGGTTTATATTACAATTCATACACAAATGCTTTTTGGCATCTAAATCCTGAGCTAGAATTATTTTTAAAATTATGTCCTGAAATAGGAACTTCAGAACACTGTGTCGGCATCTGGCAGATATCTCAAGAGTGTCATGAACTATTACTACTTGAGGAACTTGGCAGGCACTCCGTGAGCCTTGTGTACCTTACAAGTGTGTAGGAGTCCAGCTTAATCATTGAGCATCTGTATAGCTGGGCTCTGTAATATGTCCACCCACCAACCTCAAAAACACGTGGTGGTATGTCTGGATTTCACAGGATACATCTGAGCCCCTGAGCAATGAAGGCTGCTCAAACACGAGTGACAGCAGCCCACTATTTTATAAAAGCAAGCATTTCCTCAGGACAAACCTTGGATCACTAATCAGTCTCACTGCTCAAAGAGTTTGGCATGTGTGTTTCCATCCCCATGTGTTTTAAAAAGTGCTGATACACGTGCTAAGGCTGAAAGCCCTTTATAAAGAAGTGTTTGGGATCTCATGTACAATAGTGTTTCCTGGTAGGAGAGCACAGGAAGCATTTCTGGGGCCCTCGGTGAGGCACTAGGGAAGCAAGTGGGACCCTCGTGGTCGCCACCGTTCTTGCTCCAGGATGGAAGAGGCACTCACTCCTGGTAAAAAGTGGCACCGTGGTGGGACTTTGCCCCAATCTAATTGACATTGTAGCCATGCTCCATGACTGCTCAAGAGCAGTAGCAGCTGTGTTTGTAGAACAAAATTTGCCTGTAAAGCAGGTTTATGTATCTCTGCTTAGTGAGGCCTTCACAGAGGTCTTTTGGTGGGAGTTTTGTAAGTGATGTCCTTCAGAACATCTCTGGTCTGCAAACATGCTCTTTCTGGACAAACATTTGCTGCTTTAAGAAGACACATGTACCATACACTTGCCTACGGTTAATGACAAGACTTTTGACATTTTTGAGGGTCTTCATGGAAAAAGTTGCATAAGTCTACACAAAAATGTTAGTATTTTTTCATGGTTTACTCATAATTTAAGCACAGAAACCACATAGCTCCAGCACAGAAAACAATGGCTTTGGCACTGCCTGAGCCAAGGCACTAAGGGCTGCAAACCCAGGAGCCCCACTGGGGTGAGAAGTAGCCCCAGAGACCCAGGAAGGAGAGTCGAGGCAGATCACCAGTTTCAGCCTGGGTGTGCATGCCGTGGCAAAGCATAAGACAGCTTTCCTCAAATGCCTCCAGTGAATGACACTTGATTCCTGTGTCTTCTGTTTTTTTAACAGAGCACAGAAATCCCCCAAACAGGGAAGACTCTGAAGTGCAAAGGGCAAAGTATAGACTGTCAGTCCCCAAGCCCACCTCCCGCAGAGAGCAGGAGAGCAGTACAAAACTAAAGTATCGCAAAGGTAGGGCACACGGTGAGAGGTGAGTGCTCCTCTCAGTCCTTATTTAAGACACCAGCTTTGCTGAAGCTGAGCGCCTTATCTGACCCATCCTCTCCAACAGGCGCCAGTCTCTGTCCTGGGGCTGTCCAGTCTTTCCAGTAGTTGAAATGAAACAGAATGCTCCTGGTGTCTGTCTCTGGGCCTGAGCTTCCGGGACCAGGCAGGAGGACTTGTCCCCTGCAAGCCCTTGGCTCTGGCATTTATTGCTTCTTGACACAGAGTTTGAACAGTTGTAGAATGTGTCGCAAGACAAAACTTTTAACTCTGGCCTTTATTTAATTTGACACTGGGTGAGGCCTTTATTCTACATCTTTCTTTAGCAGATAGAAATGTGTTTGGTCTGTATTAATTTTTTGTTCTGTACCAATGGTTGGCATTGATTAGTTTCATTTTATTCACTATAAATGTTAAAATAAACAAACCAAGGTCCCAAGTGGTGGTCAGGGATTTTGCCAGACCATGGGAAGTAGTGGGCCCCGAGAGGCTCTGAAAACCACCCAGAGAAAGATCTGCACCAAGTAGGGATAATAATCTGTTCCAGAAGCTAGAAAATATTTTCCAGGAGACTTGGCAATTGTGGCTTAAGATGGAAAAAAAGAGACAGAGAACGATGGATAGAGAGAAATTGCCCTTTTTCCAGGACAAATGGAGAGGTCTGAGAAAAGAAAAGCTCCGGCTATTGCAGGGTATTCAGCCACAAGGAGAGTTTGCCTTTGCATCTCCAGAGATGCAGAGACAGTTCTTTGCCCACTTGTGGAGTCCAGACAGGCAAAAGCTGGAAGAAGTCTATGTTTACAAGAGACATGACAAAAAAGGCTGGTAGATAAGAATTGAAAAACTTAAACTAACCTGTACAAGTCTGTTAGACACACAAAATGATGGCTAGAGAAGTCAGTAAATCATCTGGTCTGAATTTCCTGAAGCCAGCTGAGTTTCAGTCCTTGGGATGGGCCATTAGGTTTTGGACAGTCTTTCCCATAAGGAGCCAAATGACTTGTCTAACAGAAATTCATCATTTAGAAATGCCTGGAGATTTCATGTGATGATAGTTTGATATAAAGAACCAACCACTTTCTTTGGCAATTTGTTTTAATGCCTACTCTCATTGTTAAACATTTCTGATAATTTTCTCATTTGAAGGTGCCAGGCTTCCATTTCCAGCTACTGGCATTTGTTGCACATTTCACTGCTAGATTAAGAGCTCCTTCATCCATGACATTTCCTGACAGGAAATACCGTCTGTAATCAAATAATTTCTCATTTTTTATAAGTCTTGATTAACTCAACAGACTGTGTTCTCCAAGTTTTCGCTATGGCCTTTTTCTCTAGGCCCTGCACAATGTTTTGGCTGTTTTCCACACCCATGCCAATATTTCAACAGCCTCCTAAAACTGTGAGCATTGAAACAGTATCCCTAATACTGTACACAGAGATAAAAGCACATCCCTGCTCAGACTGGATTGGGGTAGCAAACTCTTCTGTTTCTGTGATTTTTTCAGTCGCTGTCAGAAGTCAGCCTGGATTCCATTTATGAATGAGGTCCCACTCCCCTAGGTGCTTTGATGGTGTCTCCTGCTCACATGCTTCAAGTCATAATGATCACCTGACTTGGTTTCAAAGGTCAAATCATCAAGGGCATTTGTGAAGTTTTTATCTCTTTTTACAGCAGAGATCAGTCGTGTGACTCTCACCTGAAGAGTTTCTTGCCAATGTGGCGAGATCGATTCTGCCTCGGTCTTGCCTGTGACCTACAGCTGATGATTGAGATGCTGTAGTCAAACCACAATTTAACTGCTTGTTGGTTCAGTCTGGTTATACCTCAGCAGCACTGAGTAACCTGCTGCATACAGACGGCTGCCTGAAGGGAACCAGCACGCGAGCTCTCTGGAGGGGCTTCAAGCCCTATGTTAATCCCTTTGGAACAAACCACACAGATATTGTGTATCATTAGTTTCTTGCAAGAATGCTATCTTGTAAACCAGTGTAGACTTCTAGTGACTGTGTTTCTATCTCATTTCATTAACAACTCATTTTTCTGCTGCCTAGGATCCCATGTCAGGCAGACCAAGCTTCAGTGCTGTCAAGTATGCTGCTGACTTACTGTGATGTTGGCTGAACACTCTGCATTGTTCTAGTGTCCTTCTGGTGTTTCAGGATTCAGTAAAAATGAATATTTCTAGGCCAGGATCTGCTCCATCATCTCTGTAGGTCTCTTGACTGCAAGTTTTCTAGATCTGCTGTTTTTCAAAAAAATTAATTGTGAGTCAGTGTGTTTTAATATAGTCCTGCTTCACGAGTGGAAAGGAGGCATTCATGCTCATTAGCTTTCTGGCTTCCAAACACAGATAAGAACAGAAAAAGTCTATCTTTTCTACATGACAATTAATCATTTAATAATTTTTTTCTATCAGAGGGCCACTTACTTCTTTTAGTATGCCTGGCATCCTCGCAAAGTAGTCACATTGTTGCTTATGACACAAATATGGCTGCCCCACTCTTACCTGTCTTCAGCTGCTTTTTACATCTTCCATGTTACCTAACCTCCAAACTTTTCTCTTTCTCTTATCAATGCATAGTTAATTTCACTTGAGTATTTCTCCTGATGACTGGAGAAAATTTTCTGAGAGACACGAAAATATTCATACAGTCTGAAGTTTTGGCATCTGGGTCATGCTCAAAAAAAATCTGTGTTTTTCAGTAAAGAATTCAGGCTCTTTTGTGATGTGTTCTGCTTTTCACTAAATTTTGAAAACCTAAATGAGAGGGAGTGTTGCAACTGTGTGGATCACTGTAGATCAGCTTTTGGTCCTAGTTTATTTTCTTTTAATTCAAGATTTCTTACTCTCTTCAGTTTTATATGAACATGTATACATTTGTCTTTAAGTTAATAATCTTTAGTCTTCTATTTTTTTCCTCCCAATTCCTCTCAGTTCCAGGAAATGTTTTTTTATGAAAATATGCCTACGACTCATCAGCAGTGTCTTCCATTTGCTCCTACTGAGTATCATGCCGCTACAGGCAGGCTACTATCAAGTTTCATCCAGTGACTAATTATCTTTCTGTAGTATAAAGAAACTGAAAGATTTACCTCTTTGGGCACAATACCCTTTTGTTAGAAATTCTTTTCAGACAAAGATTATCTTGTAAGGAAATCTTACCACTTCAGAACTTTTTTAAAAATAAAGCAGTTAATCATACCTGCTCCTCCTCAGCCCTTCAAAAGTTTCCATCTGTGGCCTTCTGCGGGAAACAAGAGCAAAATGGGAGGAGGAGGGGTAGAGGCAGACAGATGGAGTAAGACAGTGTTGCGGTGGCCCAGCCCACCTCAGGGCTAGATGTCATTAAATGGATCAATTTTCCTGCTCCCGACTCCGACCCCTAGGGCAGGTATGAGGCCAGCTCAGAGGATGGCCATCAGACCTAAGGCGATCCTCTTCTGGGTGATTGCCGCTGCCACGTCTCCTCCCCTCTTTCTAGACCCTTCTTTTGTTCTTTAGTCCTTATTGGTTCATCTGTTTATGTATATTTATTAGTTTAATTGCCTATGTATAAGTTCCAGAAAGTTCTCCCCTGTTCCTTTCCCTATTGGTTACCTGTCATTCCCATCATCTCCCTATTGGACTGTTTCCCTTAGTTCCTCCCTCTTTTAGAGCAGCATAAAAAGGTTTGTCTGATCTCCCCCCCTCCCCTTTGTCTGCTCTCCCTTCGGCTTCGAATCTCCTTGTTACTTTGTGTTATCAATAAAGCTGGATCTGTGAGCACCAGAGAGGTCCCTCTACCTCCCTCACCGCCATCCCGTTGCTAGGCAACATCCCAGCTGCAGCCTGCTCTATTGTGCGCTTGTGGCAAAGGGCTTCCACCAGCCGCGAGGACGGTGTTCCCTGCCGCCGACCAGGACACCGCCTTGTCTCCTGCCAGGCCACCGGGCGGCCGCGGCAGCGACGACAAGACTGACTTAAAGACAGTCAGCGAACTTTCTTTACAGACACTCTCATCAACCCTAATCTATTACCTGTACTTACCCCAAGACCTGTTTACTTCACACTCCATGTTATTAAAAACTCAAAGCAGTATTGCTTAGACTACTTTCAGTGTTGAAAGTATCTTCTTCAGTGTACAAATCTCTGACACTGTTGCAATTAAACATCATGAGGGATACAGTATTCTGATTATAACTCCCCTGATTGCCCTGTGCAATGTAGGGTTTTTGGTTTTGTGCTTCCTGTAGCAAAGTATTCTTATTAGAATGGGGAGTACTTAAAAAAAAACAGTTGTTGTTTACTTGTGTCTGAGTTTTAAGTCCCCATACTGGAAAACAGAAGAAATAGAAAATGTAATGTAGTTCGTCCAAATTTTTGTGTAAATAGACAGAACTGTCCTGTGATGCCTCTGGCTAAATAGTTTCCTTAGTTGCTGTTGAAATTGAACATAAAATTGTCTCCTGTACCCTGCATATCAATATTTTTTCTACCATGGTGATGATAGTTAGGGAGTCGTCAAATAAAAAACAGGAATGTAACTGGATAAATAAACCTACGGGATCCCAACCCAGAGAGAATTGGTATCCAGGTGTTCAGCCAACTCAAACTGCAAATGTTTGTGTAAGAAAAGGACTTGTATTTCTTGTTCTATGCCAGGCCCCTCAGTAATTATGTTTTATGTTCCAATACAAAACTCTTCATTCGCCAATGCCATGCACATGTCATGTGGAGCTCTTGCAAAACTCTTGAGCAGTCCTGAGCTCAGTAACAAGCATAAGCTTGAGCTGTCCAATGCAGGTTTAACTGGAGCCAGAAGAAGCAGAAGTGGGTAGGTGATAGGAAAGAGAAGGAAGACAGGATAAAAGGTATAATTCAGGTACAAGGCAGCTGAAAGTAAAGAACTTGTGGAGAAAACAAAGCAGCAAATAACCTTAAATCCCAGCACGAGGTCATCTCCAAAGGAGGGGACTGCATCCCACACAACTGCTGACTAACGATTCACACTGACACAGCCAGAGAACACTCAAACACTCACATCCAGGCAACTGTCTGGTTGACAGGACTCCACAGAGGAGGAATCAAAGCCAGGAGTCCCACTGCCAATTGCAGATGTACGATTGCATTCTTCTCCCTGCCTCCTTCCTAAATCCTGAAGGCAGCAGGATGGGCAGGTGACAGCAGGCAGTGCCATCTGAGATGGTTATTTTATTGCTGAAAAACTGAGGGGTATTTTGAAGCAAAGATTTGGGTTGCCAAAATTGACGGTACTGAGGAGACTTGTCAGAGCCAATGAAACCCTGTCACAATCCTTTACGCCAAGTACTTTGCACTTCCAAAGTAATCACAGAGCTGTATCCGTGAACACAGAGTGTCTGCAGGGCCTTGCCGCAGGAATAAGGAAGGAAGGGAAAGTCACTTACTGTGGGACCAACAGTGTTTGCTGTCTGGCAGATATGGTCTAAAACAAGCCTGGAATTGAGAAATTTATCTATTGTGCTGTTTTTGTTTGTTTTAAGAAGCATTTGCCAAAGAAGATGCCATATTACCAGGAAATGACTGCTGACACGATACCATATTTTCTGCTGAGTTGTTCTGGACAAGTGACTGGACTGAAGGCCTAGCTCCACGAAAACAATCGAGATCAGGCCCCCTGATACAAAGGAGCCATTTTCCATAAACACAGGCTGCTTTTGAAAAATATTTAGGAAGGTACAGTAAGCATAAGTGACACTAGAAAGACTGGTGCCAGGAAGGTTTCTAACCTGTGTTGTTAAGCTTTTCTCAACATAAACCTCTTCATTGCATCCCAATGCAACACATATGTGGGAACAGCCACTTTCTCTCCTTGTTTCACATGAAGCTGCTCTCTGAGCTAGATCCCAGGCACAGGGCGGTCTCTAGAAGACCCCAGTAAGAAGATTTCTCCATGCTGCATTAGGGGCAGAATTTGGCCCATTCAATAGCAGGGTAGAAAGATGGGCAAGCACACAGGCACACCTTTGCTTGGTGTTTTCATTTGACTGGTCCCTCGGAAGAATGTAAACAATTGCTGGCCAAGATAAGCACGGAGAGAAGAAACCTGCTGATGGACATATGGATATTCCTGGGCTGCCTATAAAGGGAGCCAGCATGACTTGTTTACTTCTGCCTTGTGTGGGTGAGCTGTTGAGTCCCAGCTGTGCTTGTGGAGACAGTCCCACACCGGGCATGTGGATGGGACCCACACTGTGCTTCTTGTGTGTGCCTCACAGGCTCCACATCAGCTTCCTCCCCTGTGTGCTGTAGCTAAATCCCAAAGAGCCTACCAGTGCCCTCTCACGGGCCAAACACAGCCATTCCTATGGGAACCACCTGCAAGCTACTATCCACATCCTCCCTGTGGAGGGAAAGAAAGGCCTTGCACTGTAAAGGAGTAACAAAGATGTTTGTCTGCCCTTTAAGGATACAATATTGACTCTTATCAGCAAAGCAGGGGTAAAAAGACTATATTTTGATCAAAGCAAGGCTCACTGCTTTGCAGAACATGAACTGAGTTTCTCTTGCTAACAATTTTCATAGGATCCGTTTGGGGCATATCTATCACATTTTCAGTAAGTTGCTAAAGATGTACCAATCCACCACAGAGGCTGGTTCTGACACGGTTTCCTTCTCACAGCTCAGTCATCACATGGAAAAAAACCCTAAAAATCTCTTTTCAAGATTAGCGCACTCATGATGTCCAAGGAGAGAAAACATTTAACTGGCATATAGTAACAGTAAGAATGAATATGGTTGTGTATTTTGTGTCTCTTTCACATCTTGTTTGCAGTGAAAGAAGAGTTAATAGAGTTCTTTCTTGTGTTTCACAATAACTTCAAGTAGAAGGAGATAGTTAGATTTGACCTGCTTCATCAGCAGTCAGCGATTTTGGAAAATGTTTGGCTAGTTTGCTCCAGTGGCTTGTTTGGCTCGCAATAAAAAATGATCATTTACACATAAACTTGGCAAATGTCAATTGCTTCCATTCTTGTCTAGGAGGTTTTATGGCATTCTTGAGAAGAGTGGCAGTTGAGTGAATAAGGCCTTTTAAGTCCCATTGGCAGCACAGAAAGCGCTAAATTTGTCCTGTGACAAAGAGCAGCAATTTTCATGATTCTTAGAAGCCGATCTTTCACTCGGTCTTGAAGGCATGTCCAAGAAGCCCTGCTGGATTGTTATTTCCAGACTCTGAGATAACAGCTTTGAGGCGACAGCAAGTGCCTGCTGGTATGGAGCATCAGGCAGGGGCGTGTGGTGGGAGCAGTGTAGGTTGGGCAGGTAGAGCAGGCCATGTGAGCTGCAGATTCCAAAGGAGTGGAGGTGCAGGCACCGGAACATGAGTGACAAAAGGGTATGCCACCCATGCTGAGAGGGACAGACACCTCCATCTGCTCAGCAGAGAGAGCAACTGCATAAGACCGTGGGCTGGTATCAGTCTGTCTCCTCTGCTACTCAGGTCTTTCTGAGCTAAACCGGTGCTGGCAGGCAAATGGAGTCCCTGGGAAAAATAGAGGGAGAAAGCTTCACCGGGCTTTAGCAGTTGGATTTCAACCCTTGTGCACAGTAAGATTTCTTCCTGATACTATTTTAACAACTCCGCAAACATAAAGCAAATGAGCAGATGAGATATGAAGACTTTCCGAGATTAGCTAGAAATGAAATGCGAGCAGTGATGTCTGTGGGGGAGGAAGCAGCCTTCTGTTGTAGCAGCTCCTGCAATTTGGTTAGCATTTGGAAGGCTCCAGTCCAATCCCTGCTCTGTCACACCAGGGTTTACTGGTGTGTCCGAGATGTCAGTGAAGAGCTCACAGGCCAGATCCCAGCCCTAAGACTGCTTCTGACTCCCAGCGGTTTCTTGTTATTGATGGAAGTAAAGGGAATAGGAGCCAGAGCAGCAACGTGAGCCATTGTGACTCTGAGGATGAGGAAACTGTTCCCACAACAATGGTAGAAAAATATTTTTGGTGCCAGCATCAACTATAAAAATAAAAGTTTTGCTGGGGCACAAATCTGTTGGTCCTCTAGGATGAGTATGCTGCAATAAAACACAGCGATAAGAAATTACTGACTGCATTGCTTGAGATGGCACATGGAGAAGGGTGAAGGCAAGAGAGGTAATGTTAATAAATCATTGTCCTGTCCAGCAGGCTTCCATTATTCATAGAGAAGGGCAATTATGAAGGCATACCACTGTCCCGCTTCCAAAGTTTAACATTCCTGTTTGATATCTGATCTAGCAAACAGTGTTAGGAGGTATCCAAGCAGCATGCACAGCACTTTAAATGATTAAGGGAGCAAAGTGCTTGGGCACGTTGGCATTCTAGGCCATAGCTCTCTGGCAATTAAAGACATACATACATACGCATCTCCTTAGGTATTTATTGATACAACCCAAACTTGTTTTCACTGAGAAGGGAGAACCACATTCCAGGCTCAGTGTTATCGGTGTGAAGTCTGAGGCTGATGCATCCCTGAAACAGGTAGGCTTATGCTGCCAAAATCAGAAGCTGCCTCCATTTCTTTCATTTCTAAAGCGATGAGGGTGCTCCCACTGGACTCCAGCTCTCCACGTCTAGGGAAAGGTCACCGAAATATTGGCAAGATCGAGTGAGCAGTTCAGACACAGTCACCTCCTCACCCTCCACAAATAACAGGCTGGTTGGCTCCAAATCCAGGACTCTAATCCTACGGGACAGATTCCAACCTAGAGATACTTTGTGCCCAACTCAATGAGTGTAATGCCTATCCCTGAAAATAAACCACAAAGCTACAAGATTACTTCAGCACAAAATTTCAAGTACTTCAATTTCTGCATTAGCACGTGTCCCCTCCTGTTTCCCATGATCATTGGAGGGCTGACCATGAATTAAGAAACAAAAATATTTTATGTGATTGCATGTTTGCCCATCATAACCTCATTGATTCTTCCTGCAATGGTTCCAGTAACCTCTGATAAATTGGAGAATGCTGTGCCATGGGTCGGAGCATTAACGCTTACCTGGAATTCTTCTCATGGATCTTGGGTATGAGCTCGGCATCCTACCTTGACTCTGAAGACCAGCTACAAAATAGGGATATAAAGACTGTTTTGACTCACTCAAGTGTGCATTTCTCTGTGTGTGATGCAGAACACAGCACCAACACTGGGGTTAACATCTTCTAGTGCTGTACACTGGCAAGTGAGAAAGGAGTTAGATGGACTTACTGAGATAGATTTTTGTAAATATGTACTGGCCAGAGTCCAACTGACTGTAGAACCCAGTATGAACTGGGAGCTGAAACATCACATTGGCTTGCCTGACCTTTAGACTTACATTTTTATTATGGTTTAAATCACCTTCTTCTCCCCAGAATACGGTCAGGGTTTAATCACTTGAAAGAAGAGGACACTCAGAGTCACTAGCAGTGACTGGGTAAGGATAAAGCCAGGCAAGCTTTGCAGGGAGAGGTACTTACTCTCTGTAATTGCCTTCTGCTTTTGAATGTTTCAAATTGCCATGCCACTTCTGGGTCACTTACCAAACCTCTTGTAGCTTCAAAACTAATTCACAGAGCAGAGAGAGAGAGAGAGCTTCCAGGAACCAGCATCTCTATATTGCAGGTCAAATGCTCTGTTGTTCAATTGATCAGTAGCATGGTCCTTCCCTTGCTGCTGTGCTCTGCAAGGGAACCTGGAGTGGAAATACACAGATGGACATACGGAGTTTCAGCCTGCTAACTCTGAACTCGTTAAAGCTGATGAATGCCTCTCATAGTACCTCACATCAGCTTGGGTTGTCAAACTCATAGGCTAAAGGTTGTCATGGATTCTCTGACCAAGACATCAATTTCATCCAGCTGCTACATATTTCCTGTTGTTTTTGAGAGGACCCATAGAAAAACTTTCTTCCTGTGGAAAGACCCACTGGTCTGCCTGGCCTGTGTTGATTTCCCTTAGTCTGTCTGTTGCAGATATCCTCTTTCTCACTATTTTAGCACAAGAAAGCACAGGGCTGACTCTACTCTGAGGGACAAGGTCTGGTCCATATCAGCAAAAACCAACGGTGGAGATCAGTGGAAGTGGATGCCAATAGAGCCTTCATCTGCTTGGCATTCGTAGCCACTGATGACTTGTCAGGGTGAGCTGGAACTTTTGGCTGAGCTATCACAGAGAAACACTGACATGCAGCACTTGAAGTGAAAGTTTTTATGATTCTAGAGACAAAGCTGTGGGTGCAGCATCTCACATCTGAATAGGATGTGCAGTCTAACCCAAAACAACCTCAAAATATGGACTGCCCAGGTCAAGCCTTTATGTTCACTGGACACATTCATGCATACAGATGTGAATGCATGTATCCACACACTGCTAATAAAACAGGATTAGTTTTCATACAAAACACTAAATTGAAGAAGAACCCTTTCATTATTCTCAGGCTCAGAAGAAAACTCCCTGAAAGTCTTAATTGTGGCTACTGTTCAAGATCAGTAACCCTGTCATTGGCTATTTATTTCTCTGTTGTACAGTGGTAGCACTGCTTCCACTGTGAGGTGCACAGTGCAATCAATCGATGAAGATCTCGTCTACGCTGCTGTAAATTGCAGATGTTCTGTGCTTGGGAGTTCAGGGCATACTGCTGAGCCTTGTTCACTGAAACCCCTAACAGAACTGCCTGTGTTTTAACAGAAAGCAAACCATTTTGAGTTATCCTCACTCTCTCACGCCCCAGAAAAAGGTGCTGGTTTATACCTCATTTTCTCCAGTCAAGCAGCTTGTTCTGCAAACTAGCCTCTGAGCACTTCTGTTTTAGCCGCTGCTGACCTCCGAACCCCCCAGTATTCACTCAGTGGATATTTGGAATGCCTAAGTGAAATGTACCTAGGAGGAATGCAGGTACGAGAACTTTATTCCAGGCTGCAGATTATTAAATGGTTTTACCCAGCCGACAGTGGCAATTTGGTTTTCATCACTCAACATCTTTGCCCCAGAAGAACAAATGCACAAATTGAATTTTGGCCATGTGCACCAGAGCTCCATTCCAGAAGATGTTTATCAGCTGTCTTACCAGCCGTCTTACCAGCCAAAGAGCAGAAAGAGGCTCTTCAGAGAGGTTGCATCCTGTCCTCTTGAGCAATCCTTGAGTCATCATCTCAAGATCTCACATTTAAAATACTGTAACAAATGAAATTGTTCATCAGGAAATGGGCACTCAGTCCATGGTCACCTTCTGATATCTCTGACAACGTTCTTGGGGGGGCAGGCTCAGTGAGTCTCTGATTTGAATATGGAAACCTTTTCCTTTTTTTACAGCTGTAATAGATCCATTGTGGCAGTGAAGATCTGTCTGGACTGGCTGTACTTTCTTGGAGGTATAGACTCAATATTTTCCCCACAGCTGTGAAGAATATTTGCAAAATCTTCTCTCTCCACCATCCTGCAGACTGGACTCCCTTAATCCACCTTTACCTTGGATGGGCTCTCCACAGTCAGGTGAAGTGCCACCATCTGACCAGAGTTTCCCAGGCATAGATGAAAGCTCCACTACCAGGCACCAATACCCCAGCTGGGCACACATCAAATTGTTTTTGACATCTTTTGGAAGAAAACATGGCAAAATAAGCAAGATCAGCAGGAGCTGACATTCTGGCTCCTGGATTACCTGGAGTGTGCAGCTTGCTGCAAGGAAGGACGTTGTGTCTTCTATCTAACAAGGCAGGAAATGGCCTTTTCTGAAGGGAGGGCTATGGGATTGCTTCAGTGAGGCCAGAATTTTACCCTTCTGCTTCTGGAAGCACCCTGTGAAAGAAGCTGCAACTGGAGACGTGATCAGGTGAGAGACAAGGCTGTTCCACTACTGCTCCTACACCAGGGATAGCAGTGGGCTGAAGGCACAATGGGAGCTGCCAGCCTGCTGCATCATTTTCAGCTGAGGAGATCTCTTCCTCAGGTCCTGCTCAGTGAGCTCCATGTTTCCAGACTGGGTGCAGAAGTCATAATATTTTCCTAGAAGTAATTTTCATAAGGAAAGGACTTTATGGAAAAAACACATGCAGTTGACTTAAGACTGATGCTACCAGCACCTGTCATTCCTATTTATGTCTCTTTTTATCATCTCTTTACACAATGCTTGTATAGCACAATCTCTATTCTACAATATCCTTCCTAAAAGCTAAACTTCGCCAAGAAATCTCACTCAACCACATGTAGAAATAACCAGATAAATCTCCAGCAGAAAGGGACAAGCTTTTCTTTGTCCTTTTTGGTGGCTTGAAAGGTTCTTCTCTCTGACCTTAACATCCTTGGGGATACCAGCATCTTATGAAGAGAGAGGGAAGTTCTCAACATACTTGCTGCCCATGGGCACACTCTGATGCATGAAGCACAGCTGAGCCTCTGACTGCTGCAGCTCCTCACAGTGAATGACAGCTCTACCTGCTTGGGAATGTGCTGAATTTCTCTGTCCTGTTAATTACATCCCACCTGCTGTGAATGACTGACCCCCTGAACCATTAGGTGCAGGACAGCACTGTTTTCCTGCAAGGGTCAACACTACTTCTTTTTCCCAAACCAGGTTCTAAATCTTGACTCGTAGCTTACACTAATTTATAGTAAGCTAAACAGCAAGACTCACAAAAGAGTTGCTTTTAAATTAAGTAAAGTAAGTGAAACAACCTGTTCTTGAGCTACAGTGATATGAGCATCTTACTAATGCTACATTAATGAGATCCATGCAATGCAAGCAAGTACTTTGCCTCCTTCTTCCTGATAAAGCAGCTTTAACATGTTCTTCTGTTAGGTATTTGCTGAAGATGAGACTTAAAAAAACTTCCATAGCTTTTCAGATCATCTGCCTCAGTACAACTGAGCTGTGTGATTCCTCTTTCCTGGTCCTGACAACAGAATCTCTTTTGTTTGTTACCCTCACTTTGTAGCTGTTGGATATCAACTACAGAAACGATGCCAGCTTCTCCAAAGTAGGTTTTGTTGGTAGCTTGTCACAATTCAGTGGTGACATGAAACTCAGTTTCATTCCTGCATTTTGGAGCAAGTAAAAATGCTATGTGATATGTAAGGAGCCTTTGTCCTTTAAATTCATATCTGTTTGTCATTGTACTTAGGCAGCTGTTTTGGATACCAGCACAAAAGGGTTGTTTCTGCGGGAGGCCTGAAGTCATGAATTCCTGCTGCTTGTTTCTGCTGTGCCATGGTGGAAGACACTGTTAAGGCCTTGCCCTGCCCAGGTGAATCTGATATTTGCTGGTAGCTCTGCCCTTCCAGCTGCTGCATGCATGTGTGCCCTTCTTTCTGTAGTTCTTTCCATTCCCTTTCCCCACTGTACTTCCGGCCCACATTCAGATTCTGTCTTATATTGCCTATGTCCAAGATCACTTTTTAAGCAGCCTCCAGGTGACCCAGGTCCTCAGCTCCCTCCAAGGTCTGTAGAGAGGCTGTTGTGAGAGCCCTATACCTCTTGTGACAGTTGTTTCTCTATCCCACTTACAAAATCCAAACAATTCTGCTTGCCTCTCTCTTTTCTGTGGTCCCCTATCTCCACCTCAGGCATACAGTGCTACTTCCATGCTGCTCCCCAGCTCATAGCCTCCAAAGGACTGGCAGAAGAAGGCAGCAGTAGAAGGGCACTGCAGGGTGTGCTCCCCAGCAAACAGGAGAGCTGATCCCAAGGGGCACCCCTTCCACCAAATGGATTAGATGACAAAAAAGGAAAAAAAAAATCCCTTTAAGACCTGCACCCTTCACAGACAGAACAACCAACTGCCCAGGTCCTCCCTTCTGTCATCCCTGCAGTCCTGGAGACAGGCTCCAACATAGAGAAGTTGGAGATAGAGGCTAATGGAAAAGGAGAACCAAAGCCCTCTTCCTCTGTCTGTTTATCCCAGAGGCCATGAAATATGTGCCTTTCAAAGACAGACACTGCTAACACATTCCTCCGCTAATACAAATTAGTGTAGGCCCCACACCAGATCCTTCTGGTCAAATCAGTGTATTGTCTCAGCTTCTGCTTCAACAGGACTGTCCAAGGTCTTGGATGCTGGCAAGTTGCTTTTAGCACTCAGTGCCATTGCTGCATGGTGGGTGAAAGGAGTGGCTGCTCCACCCAGATCCACCTCACTACAGCATTTCCATTGTCATGTCAGGAAAACTACAAGCAAAACACCTTTCAGCACAAATTCTTTTTGTTATCAGGCAAATGTATTTGCCAAAATGTCTGAGCAAGAGACAATCACTGCCACAGCTTGGTTGTTGTCTCTGGAATTTGAAAGGATGAAATCACCACACATCCCACCACCGCAGTGACCACCCTGCTCTCTTTGAGACATTTCTGACTAGGCTCACATGATGTGGCTGCCTCCAATTAGAAGGGACTGAGATCAGTGAATCAGGAGGTCACTTCCAGTCCTGCAGCCCTTAAATAGTATGGAAAGAGTTAGTCTGAGCTTGCCAGTAGAAAGCAACGGTAATTGTTAAAAATGGCTCAGGGCCTGGAAGTGTGTGACTAGGGCAGGAGATGGCAGATTCTGGTCCCAGCTGCTGCTTAACTCAAATCATTAGTTTTGGTGGATCTTTAATACCACTGTTCTTTACGATCTGAGTAGGTTTGTCCCCTGGGAGCGATGGCTCTTCCCAGCCTCTGCAAGGCCCTGTGACCTCTGTGTGTATTGACTCATGCTGGCTACTGGCAGTCAGTCTGGGGCAGCAGCAACACACAGACTGACAGAGTGACTCAGTGCCATTAGAAGTGGCCAGTATCCAGAGCTGTATCAGTTGCTCTCCTAGGTCAAGATGGATGTTCTTGTGACATATGTAATTTTTCTCTTTCCTGCACTCTGATCCTGTCTTGGGAACATCTCCTTGTAGGATGCAATAGGCACCATTGTATCTTTTGTCCAACCCTCTGCAGGGCAGTTGGAGACTGAGGAGTATGCTTGTATATTGCAATTAATTGGGAAGGCTGCTTCAGGAGCCTTTGCTTCTTCAAAACAAACACAAAAGCCAAGCAGTCTAATCGACTACCACAAAATAAAGCCCTTCCCTTCTTTCCCACATGCATAGCCAATATTAAGTAACATCCTCTTGTCCAAACTGGGACAGATCCCTGTTCACCTTGGGCACATGTAGCCTTGGAGGAACGTTCTTACACAGGATATTAGACCAAAAGTACTTATGCAGACAAACTACATGTTTATATGGATGTGTTTATGTTCACACATAACTATGCAGCAGTGAGGCATTTTATGGTCTTGTCCTCTCTTTGTCTCCAACAAAGACTGCCTTTAATGTCTCAGTGATGTACCAATTCAATGTTTACATCCCACTCTATTGTGAAAGCAACTGTGTGATGTCTGACAACAGTATTTCCTGTCTGTTATAAGCAGCACCAACAACTGATTTTCATTTCCTCATAGAAGAAACCCACATTTGTGCTCCCCAAAGGCAAAAAAAAAATGGTGCAAAATGTGTTTCCCAAGGAGTAATTTCTGGGCATGATATGATGCCAGCCTGGAGCCCTGATGCTGAAAATTGTTCTGTAAGTTATTACTGCAAGTTCCTCCTTTAGCCTGCAGCTGAGAGAGCACATACTAATAACTCAGCAGAATAATACATGTGGTAAGATATTCAGTAATATTCAGCTTTACCCATGCATTCCTTCTCCTCTGTTTTTGTACAGAGTTCCCCTTCTTCTTACAGTTAAGCCTGGACATATTTTTCTATTTTAAATTTTCCAATGATTTGTACAAGAGAGTATTAAATTGCTAAAGGGCATATTAAGTATTACTGCTCTGTTAAACTTGAATGAAGCAATGCAAGTCTGGAACGCATTTAATAAATCTGCAGCCCGATAAGGAAACATTCTTCGCCGAATCTGACATTCCTTTGCACTAATCACCTACGTGAAAGAACTGCCTCTAATTCTTTTATTCTTTCAACTTTCTCACCCCAGAACTAAAACCAGCTGCAGACTTCCCCTTCTCTTGGCACCATATAATTTAAAACCCTTTTCACAGCCTTCACAGGAAGGTGTGCAGGAGCTGGGCACTGTAGAAGCTGCAGATCTGTCCACATGGCCTCGCTGGGCCACCCCTTGCTTACATTTCTCCAGGTTTTTTGTTTTTTTTTTTTTAGTTGGAAAATGAGCACATAGCACAGTCAGCTCCGAGGAGGGCTCGTGGTGAGTATGTGGAAGCTGTACCAAGAAAAGACCTACGGCAGTGAATGCAGGGGGAGGAGACCAAACCAAGTCATCCAGAATTGCCTGGGAAAGCTTGGAGATTTAATACTGATTTTTTTTTTTTTTAACTGATTTTTTTAAAAATTGGTCTTTTACTTGAAAAGCCCACAGGTCATCTCCAGAGTGATTGACCTCCTTAATTTGATCCACAGGGGGAGTGGCCATTGGATTCGGCTCCATGAGGAAAGAGTCTGTGAAATGTGAAACCATTACAGTGGCAATGTAAGGTGACAAATCAGTTTTGATGGATGACATCTCTTCTAGATGGCTTTGCTTTGCATTTCAGTTTCTTCTGGTAGTGTATCCCTTCACTGCATCTGTCCTTCTCACTTGCTGCACCTTCTTGCCTCATAGAGCTGTTCTGGCCTGTCTGCTGCATGCTACATTTATGTTTAGCATATTAAATTAACTAAGTCAGGAAGATTATGAAACCCACTTCAACAGAGATTTCAACGCTTATGAGAAGCCTGTATAAACTCTCAGACCCGTTGATAAAACAGCAAAGAGAAAACCTCCAGGTCTCTATGATGAAAGCTTCAGCTTTCTCATATCACGTGATAAATAGCCTTATTATAGTTAGCAGTTTTTGCCCGTGATAGCCTCTTGCACAGCCCTCGACTCACTCCTGATCCTCACTTGGAGGGAAAGGGTGACAATTGCAGAGCATGTACACAACTACACTGTACCTGCTGCCGTGCTCCTGGGACTGCTCCTAACAACTGCTCATCCACTTGACAGCCTGCCCAGCCATGTGCCACTGTACCCAGGTACCACCTGGGCACTCAGCCTTATGCCCAGGAGGAGGTGGGGAACAAGAGAGGAGAGTTAACAGGCAGAGGAGATGATGGGGTGTCTGCCAGGCAGCAGGAAGATAAGACACCACCTTTTATTCAGGAGAAGAGCAGGACAAATGGTGAAGGCAAAATAGAAGCTACAAGATTGATGGTTGAGTCCTGAAGCCTAGTGAGAGGAAATTGTGTGTCCTTCTCCTTTAAAGTGAATGTACAGTAAAGGGTACCCATGCCGTGTGCCAGACTGGCAGGACAGAAAAGGAAAGCTGGTCCGTGTGAAGAGGGCAAGTACTGTATTGACAGCAGGAGCACAAGGCTCCTCATACTTTTCTGATGACACGTTTCAGCCCAGATCAAGCTCTTTAGGAGTGAGCTGCCTCATGTGTCACAACCCTCAAATCCTTGGCCTCTGCACTGAGACTACCAACGAGAATGCCAGCTATGATGGTGGGTTTATTTTCACTGGACTGAATGGACTTCCCTCTCATTCCACAGAGAGCACGAGACAGCTGTAAGTTAGCAACAGCTTTTCCTTGGAGAGGGGCCCGAGGCATAAGATTTAAACCACCTAATCTCTCTCTGTGCCCATGTCCCAGAACCTATGTTCTGTCTGGACGAAAATAGCGAACAGGCGAGTTCACCTAATGAAAACTGCACATACCCCTTGAGGTGCTGCTGGAGGAGAGGTAATGGGAAAGGGGGAAAATATGGGGGAAAGCTCCTGTCTCAAGTGAAGGAAGAGATCCAGGTTCCCACTCCTGACTGGGTATGTCATGTGCTTCTAAATGTGCCCAGCAAAACTGGGATTATGGTAGTGAATGATCTCTCAAGAGAGCAATAAGGTTTGGGCTATTCATCTTTTTTGGGCTTTGATGTCACCAGAAGAAAAGTACCATCTGTGTGGAAGTTTAATTTGTTCTTCCCACTGCCAAAAGTCAATGGGAATATGGTTTTGCAGGTTTGATGTTTCTTCATCAAAGGTTATTACAGCCCCAGCTTGAAAACAACTTTTCACAGCCTCGGTTTCTTTGGTTGGCTTTCGAAAGCAAGCTGTATATTATCATTTCAGTACTCAGCAATGCGCTTCCTCCCTCTTCCTCTCTCCTCCAGTGCACCTGGCCTTTGCCCAGATCTCGAGACGCGGCCGCTCCCGGTTTTTCATCTTCAAATACCCCGCCACATCTCACACCACCTCCCGCCTGTAATCTCTTGCATCCCTCGGTGCCCGAGCGCTCGCTGCCAGCCAGAACCACTCGTTCGGCTGCCCGGCTCCGTCGCGGCTCTCTCGGGCAGCTCCCTTCCTCTGGCACCCGGCCGCTCCTCCCGCTGCCCCGCAGGTGCCCGCGGGGGCGCAGCCGCCGGGCGCCGTTCCGGAGCGGGCGCGCTCCCGGTGCTGCTCCACCTGCCCGTGCCGGGGCCGGGCGGGAATGGACGCGGCCGCGGCTCCCTCTAGTGCCCGCCCGGCTCCGGGCACGGGCCAAGCCCGCTGGGAGCCGGCATCGACCCCCCGGCAGCTTCGCCCCGCCGGCTGTGCCTCAGCGGGCAGCGGGCACCGCGTCTCTGCCCGGAGAGCACGGCTGGGGACATCGGCTCTTTCCTCCAAGGCAGGAATTCCGGGGAAAAAATAGAGTCCACCCCAAAAGCTCTGGGGGAAAGGAAGACCTTCACCTCTCGAATGAAGAATCATTTGTTCGCTTTCCCCTGCTTCTCATTATAAAAGCTATTTTTCCCAAAACAGGATGTTAGGCCAGGGGAGGTAATATAAACAGATGCATTCTTTGAAAGCTTGCGGTGCATTTCTGCGGAGCACAGGCTCTCAAATGGAAATGCAGAGACCCACGACGTATGGGAACAAGGGACCGCAGCAGCCGGAGTAAAAACCCTTCCTCTGACAAAAATGAATCAGCCCAGAGCCTCCCTTGACTTTAGTACTTTTTGCTGAGAAGCAGAGGGCACAAAGTTGAGATACAGAGGTGAAGAAAACCTTTAAACAAAGCTGATACTGGTAGCTTGCTAGAAGAAAGCTTAAAACAGTATTTTAGGCAGCCTTGCTTCCTTTTAAAAATGTGCAGCACTAGTTGATTTACACCAGCACTGATCTTTGATGACCAGAACGAAAAAGGATGAACAGATTCCATCTCTACTCATTTCCCCTCAGACTGGCTCCAGCACTTGAAAGCCAGTGACTGCCAGGGTTATTAAGCAGTTTCACCTGGATCCATCACTTCATCTGAAAACAGGTTGAATATTTTCCCTGTTGCTGTGTGCTCCTGTCTTTTATCAGGTGTGGACTTTTCACAAAGTGTGCCCTCACTATCAGGGGCAGGGATAGTGGAGCCAGAGGCTGTGACTGGCCTTTCTGCCAGCTCCCTTATGGATATCCAGCTGCCCGATACCTGTGCCAGGAGCAGCTTTCCTCAATTCCTCTTGTACAGGGTTCTGCTCCTTATACCCTGCCATGCATATCACCTCTTTTTTGGTTTCTCTGCTCTGGTCTCTAAATTTCTCTTAAACCTTTTAGAAGCAAAACCCTTCTCTCTTTTCTTCTAACCCCCCTGTGGAGTTCTAGAGGGCCAGAGTGTTTTGAAGCTATGCACACACACTTGCTTATGTTCCTATACAGTGCACAAACCAAACACATGCTGACTGTGTCACTGCAGTGCCGCGGTGGGAACTTGCCATTGCTGCGTGCGCCAGGCTGGTTTTGCTCCCCTTGGTTGTTTCAAATTGTGATCCCCTTTATGGTGGCACTTTCATGCAGGCTCTATGGCCCTGAACAAAATCACCATTTAGACAGTCTCCAAGCCTGCAGTCTCGACAGTCAATGCAGTGCTTCCCCAAGAATGAGCTACCAAGTACTGGTGCAAGGTTCTGGGCTTGTCCACACCATTTCTCTGCCAGATCTCGCCTTGAGCAATGCAAATGGGAATGATGAGTAAAGGAGTAATACCTTTTGACTCACTGGACTAAAGCAAACTACTTTTGGAGGGACAGGCTGGAAAAAACAATGGATACTTGGGTTTGGTTTGGCTTAGTAATTTTTTCTGTTTCATCTAAACTGAAATGAGTGGCATGCACTGGAGAGGAAGGAAGAAGGGAAAGCTGGCTGTTCTCAGGCTTTGAGCACTGCAGTCTAGGCCGCCTCAGCAAGAGGCTTCCGCAGTTTAACCTGCACTCATCCCCTTCTTGCACAAGGCTTCCTCTGCATGCAATGCATCTTGCTTTTCAGCATCTACTGTTTCAACTGAACATTAACACTGGGAGGTAAACACAACATTATCATCATTACTATTTGTAATTACTATTACTATTTGATCTTAAATACTGCTGGTAAGAGGAGTCTTCAACAATATGACATGTTGGCTTCACAGTACATAAAGGCTGGCCAAAACCTGAAGGGCTATTGTGAAGAAGGTGAGGATTACCTATCCTGTTTCAAATTACTTTTCCCAGCTCACCATCTGGTAGGATCGCAACAAAGTTCTTCTCATGGAAAATTTCCCCAGGGAAATTCTCAGGACCTCCTTTTCATTTCCGACAACTAGTGCAAAGTCCCCGAGTGGTTTAGAGAGCTACATTCAGCTGTCTTCCAATGGTGCCCATGCTCCTTTCTGAGCCTGAGACTGAAAGAGAAGGAGGGAGGTGGAGGGCGAAGTGCTGGAAGCACTGAGCAGTTGCACCTCAGCTGGATTGTGAGGGGTCTGGGGCACTTTCCGCAGGGATTGGTGGGAGGCAGAGGAGCACAACTCCTCCCTGCAGAGACTGTGTGTAAGTAAGGCAAACAGTGCAGGCATTTGGGTTTGCGTAGTCTGGCTCCACTGCAGCTATTGTGATCTCTGTTATTCAGGAATTCTACAAAACCGTACCAATTCTCATAAAAGTTTTGCAGAGTAGATAAATACTACACTCCAGCATTCGCGGTGAGGGGAAAAGGAAAGCTTTAAGCAATTAGGCTGGGCCACACAGTGATTCGGCAGCAGGCCGGGCTGCCAGCTGCGCAGGGCTCCCAAGGCGTCCTCATCTGCCGCCTGCCACAGCACCGGCACGGCCCCGTGGCCCGGGCAGCTCTGCGAGGGGGGCCAGGGAGGGGGCACTGCAGGACCACATCCCTCTTTTAAGGGAAGAAAGAGTCTGATCTTCCTTATGTTAGCAGGAGCAGCAGCTTTTGGAAAAGATGCTGACCTGCAGCTAGATGTGTTTTCCCTTGATTGCCCCAGTAAGCTTGGCTATCTATTTTGCACTTTTCTATTTTGTAGAGAAGTTAGTGTTAACTTTGGTCAGAGCTGTTCTTGGCCAAGGTTTTGCTGATGCCTCTGTTCCCTTTCCTGTGGTGAGAACAGAGAAATGGGTTGGGTCTCATCTTGCCTTCCTTGCCAGAGCTGGCTGCCGTAGTGCTCTACCTACAAGAGATGCAAATGCTTTAGGCTCCTTTGGGTTGACCAGTCCATGTCCATAACGATTTAGAGAAAGTTTGAAAAGAAGCCCCGGCCCCTGGACAAAAAGAGGACATTGTATTTTCTTTTTGAGAAGCAAAAAGCTTTTTTAACTCAGAAGATATTGTTTTGGAAAATCAGAGCTGACTGCTTTCTAATTCCATCTCCTTCTCCCCATTTTGGAGTGATAAAGCATGCATGATACTGCTTGACACTGATATTTATAAGACAAAGTAGAGGTCAAATTTGCTGAACGTTTTCCAAATTCCAGTGAGGTTTATCACAAAGAGCCCCATGCACAGACCCAAGTGGTGTGACTGACAAGGGCTGGATTGTGGAGTCACTAGAAGGCACAGTTTCCAGACAGTGCTGATGGGCCAAATCATGTTCTTTGGGGCAAAACCTGATGGAAAGCTACAACTGTGCAGAGGGACTCCAGGGAGCTTTTGTGGCTAAGTTTCTGACATGAAACTCCATTGTGAGGAGCTGGGTTTTCATGCTTCAGGGAGCAGCACTGTCCTCTACCAGCACCATCCTGCCTAGGTCTGATGAGAAAGAGCTTGGAACTCAGCCCCTGCGGGGCAGGCAGGAGGCTGCTGCTTTCCCTCCCCTGCACCCTGACATCTCCCCTGGATCTCTGTAGCTTCTATGGAAGAGAAGCACTGCTGGGTGTTCTTTGCCAGCTTCCTGTCCAAAAAAGTGCAGGAAAAAAGTTTCTTTCCCACAGCAACTGCTGACAGGCTAGCAGAAACTTGTCCAAGGGAGATTGGCAGAAGTGCCCACTGGCACACCATGACTGAGAAACTGGCTCCGTTTCCCCCAGCCCCAGGGCTGCTGCTGACACTGAGTGCCTCTGCTCACATTGGAGGACTGACACTCTGGAGACTTCTTTGCACCCTGATGGGCTTACCTGCCAGTGCATTTCAGCCTCCCGGCCCAAAGCCAGAGGGGACGGATTTGGTATTGCTAAGCCTCAGTTATTTCAGCAGAGGCAGGCCAGCACCCGCCCTAATACTCAGAACAGAAACTGGATCTGGAGCAGGAATGAAGCTGACACCTGCAAGGTGGGCTCAAAATCAAAAGCCTTCTCCCCATACCAAAGTTCAGAGCAAGACTGAGCAGCTTGTGCATCTCCACAGACACTCGGACATCGCATTATGTCCACATTTGCACAATATTCCTTAAGATGCTCCCCAGAAGACACAGGCAAAAACTTCAACAATGTGTGCTGTCCAGGTAAGGGAAGGACAGGGAAGAGATGAGAGGAAAGCACCAGAGAGGTGCTTTCATAAGCCTCTCTCAGGTGAGAGGCATATGCCCCTGCCCAGTAAGTAGAAGCTATCACAAGTTCGGGTTTATGAGCATATCAGACAAAACCAACTACTTGGTGAGCTGTGTGAGAGCTGTCTTTTCACTCCATGGTGGCAGCTGAACAGTGAGGCATCGATTCTTTTTCTGGGTTTTTAAGCACTGCGGAAAACCAAACAAAAACAACTTAGACCACATACATGAACAGAGGTCTGATGACTTTTCAGGTAGGCTACAAGTGCCATATATAGCAGGAGAAAATGTGACCATATTCTTGTGAATGGCTAAATTTACAAGATGCGACTTTATCTATCTGCTTATCTGCTCTTAACTGCTACAGGAACACCGTTCCCAAACATAAAGCCACCTTACAACCATACCATTTCTGCAGGTGTTTATTATGCAACTGACCAGATAAAACTTGGAATTAATCTTTGTCCTAAAAGGAAATAAATGGTCTGCTGAAGGGCTAAAACATCATTTGTATTTAGGCAGTTAACTGAAAGGTGTTCCCAGTTTTAAGGAAAGGACTCCAAGTAACTAAAATTTTCCATGGTTGTTTTGCCTTCTGAAATCTGGGGCTGATCTTACAGCAGAAAAGAAAGTTCAAGAATTAAGACACTTGGCTAAATTATCATCAGTTCTTTTTCACAACTTTACTGTGTGACATTTGGAATATCACTTACCCACTTGCTGTATCCATTCCCAATGTATGAAATGGGGATAACAGCACTTCTTTACCTCCACTGTGGATCAAAAGGATAAGCATATTAATAATTTTCCAAGATCCTCAGACAATATGGTTAGTGAAGAAATAGGCTACACAGACTGACCTCGGGAAATACAGCAAATACAGCCAAATACAAAATGGAGAAAGTGAAAATGGAAAAGGCTCACAGCTCTTCTGTGAAGCACAGGTGCTCGTTGCTGCTTCTTTTAACATGTTTATCCAGCACGATCTTGAGAATCTTGTCTTCTTTGAGGAGTCAGAGACTAAAAACTGCAGCTGACTTCCTCTCCCTGCGCTTCCCACCGCAAAAACTAGATAGGAGGCTCCAAGAAGAGAAATCCCTGCGTGCTGTGGGAAACCATCCACTGGACTGTCACTCTTGTGTCTGGTATGAGCTGTAACCACCTCTGTTTTTTCCTGTACCTAATCTGGACGTGATCATCAGTTCAACACTGGGACATGCAATTGTCTTTTGCTAACTGACAATGGTCCCATGACCCCTGAGGTTATCCAAAGTCTCCTGTAGTAAACTGGAGAACTACAGGAATACTTTCCCTTGTGGCACAGTAACTAAATATTACTCCGCCTGTTAGCAGCAACACTGTGCCAAGGATTTGTTTCACTCTGCTCGTCACTTGCACTTGGAGAGAGGTTTGCTGAAGGATCAAATCCGTGTCTCTGATGAGCTCCTGCACATCAGATACAGGAATAGGCTGCGTGCTTGTGCTCTGCCAAGTTTCTGAGGTGAAGTGGCAATTTAAAAGCATACGGAAAAAGTAAAAAAATCAGTACTGTCCTGCTAACAGTACAAATCACAAATGTGAAGCAGAATTTGATTTTGAAGCACCATCTCAAGTTTTCCAGATAAATCAAAGCCACAGAGTGAGCAGCTTGTATGCCACTTTTGCTGGCTACTCTATATCATCCTTGCATTTAGACCATTAATCTTAACTCTGAACAGCATCACCTCCATGTATTCCTGCTAATCTCTACTTTTCACAGTGACAATTGCCCTGCAGTATAGCTGAATTCTTTAGGTTTTTTTTTTTGCCCATTGCCTCCAAAGAAGGGGACAGAAAGATGACAAACGTCTGCATAAAGCACACTCCTATGGGCCTGCCTGACAGCAGTTATTAACTTACCCTTTCAGCCACAATCCGTTAAATACCAAACCAACTCACATTCTTCCTTTACACACTCAGAAAAGGAAATCCACGCGTTTATACTCAAAATCCACATTTAAATAAACCAGTGGTCAAATCTTGCCATCTTACAGCATCTGAAAATCCAAATTTGTATTTGCAGAAAACTTTTCCCTTCCCCCATCCCACTGCCCCAACAATAACCTTCCTGCAGGCTCTTCCAAGATGACAGGGTCAGACGTCGGTGCCGAGACACAACCATTACAGTGAGCTGGTGCTCTCATTACACACACACTGATTTTCTAAAGCTTACAGCTGAGATTCGGCATTCACTGCACGCTGCAGCTTGGCATGTAATGGCATTTCCAGACAAACCAAAGAAAACTTATGACTGTTTCTCAGCTGTGAGACATCAGGAATTGATTTATGCTGGTTGCAATTTAACCTTCAACCTTCAAAGTAAGATCCCTTCCCATCCGCTTTAAATATTTGCAGGGAAATTTTTTTAACCTCCAGTGGCCATTTCTTACGGAGTTGCTTTCCAGCACCCTTCCTGCCAGACCTGTGGGTACTTGAGCAGAGCCTAACTTTGCAAACCCTCCCTTGGGACAGACCCAGCAAAAGTGGTTCCGGTGATTCCAATGCCAGTAGACACGCACTTCCAAGGCTTGGTAACACCCTTGTATTTCCCATGGAATCTGCATATGGAGGTCTATACGAAGCAACACTCAGTTCTTTACTCTGGTCTTGGCTCACGCAAGCAGAGCGATCAACAGTGTTCTATGTGTTAGCTGAACTCCTTGCAAAAAAGGAAGTTTCCTTTCTTAGAATGGAGGGAAAGATCAGAGCACCATTACTCTTAGCTGGGAATAAGAGGTCTTTATTTTTTAAGAGAATGTAGGTTTTTATTCTTTGGCAGACAATGTTTTTTCATTTGGTAAGAGGACAAAAGTTGGCATGCAGTGTGGTTTCCCTTTTTAGTCAAAAAACGTGCCTGCACATTCAATTTTATTGTACCAAATATTGAAAGGAGGAAAAATTCCATGGCTTGAACTCACAGATGTGTTTTCCAACATTTAAAATTTGTGGCTTTGCTCGTGTGTTCATGATACCATGTACCATTCTGTATCATAACACTCAAATGATTCATCAAAGATCCAGTGATAAAAGAATTGCAAAGAAACTGGAATGCTTTAAATACACCATCAGGTTCATGTATTTTCAGTTCTGCTGAGCTACTTCTCTACATACAAGTAGGGAACACTTGAGATAATTTGACTTAGCCCTGCATCACCAACAAAGTTTATGTGGAAGCGAAGTAAATTGAACAGAAACAAAAAATGGCACAATTTGTCACTGTCACTTGAAACTTAAGAATAAAATTTATTTCTTTTCCAGAATGCTGCATTTAAACAACAGTTGATTCTCTCTTTAGTGTGAAAGCACTGACACTTCACTTACATTGTAACATCACTCTGACTACTGGAGCTTTTATGCCTGGCCATCAAACACCATATCTAGTAAAAACCGAGTGTATGGAGACAAAGTTGTTTCTCTTCTGGATAAAACTTTAACTTAGCAGCCACGGAACACTGGACAATGTACTTCAGTGTACTGACCACACACCTCAGGTGAGTAAAACAATTCTGACTTTGCTCTCACAGCTCCAGATAGTTTGGGAGATGCAATAACCCAGGAGCAACCTGCTCCAGTCTCACTGCTCAAGTATGACTTTCAGAGGATGCCCTGTGCCATATCCAACCCTGTTCTGTTGGGTGCAACTCCAACATCCTACCCACAGCCACTGTATCCAGGCAGGAAAACTAGTGTAAGCAAGAGGACTATGGCGCCAGGAAGAAATGTGCAAGTTTTATTTTTAAACATTGCTGGACTGAAAAATAAAGACTCATATGGCTTATTGGTATTTCAGGAGATAGTAGTGAATAAGTTAAAGAAGACTTCATTCCAAAACATACGTTGCTTCATTTATAGATAAGCTAATGTACACACATATTTTCTTATTTTCTTAAGTGTTGAACAGCCACCTTTTTCCCCCCCACAAAGATCTCCAAGTACACACATGGCATTTCCTACAAAGCTGTCATGGGCTAGAGGCTTACAAACAGGGATTTTTTTATTTTTTTTTTTTAGTAAGAAATATTCATCAGACCCAAATATAATTATTTAAATCAACTTCTTCCTGAGCAACTTAGAATTTGGAATGTGCTGAAAAGTTTCAATAAATAAGACAAGGATTAACCAGCTTAAAACGTACCTTTTAAAAGTTAAGCAAAATATATTTCATGACAGAGAAATAGGCCATAGGACCAGGAATATTAGATGCTATGTGCCAGATAAATTTAAGAATTGCCATTTGAGGAGGAGAGGCCAGGCTGATTGTTACGACAAGACAACAATATTAAAACCTAGCGAGTAAATCATTAAGCAGCTTTTGTATTTAGATTATAAGTAGTGATGGCTGAAGACACCATTACATAAACAGATAGAAACAGACTTTACTGTAAGCGGCAGTGAACTTGCAGGAAGGGTGAATGTGTTAAGTGACTATACTCTGTTAAAACATTGGCAGAAAAAGGATTCAAACAGAATTTCAGAAACGTGAGAATACTAGTTTTCTTTCCAAAATACAACAACTCCACAGTGTGTAAACTTATCATTACTCTTTCAATTTAATTTCATAGAAACCACTTAAAATATACAATGCAGCAGATTCATATTTTAGCTAATATGTTAGTTACTATCTGTGCCATTTTCAGCTTTCTTTAATGTGCTCCCCCACAGTAGTGCATTTCTACCACCAACCTGGGATGTTAATAATGAGAACAGAATCTTCCTCCTAATATTTTCTGTAAGTTAGCATCTTGTCTTAATTCTTCTTTATTTTCATTCTCTGTGTATTCGTAAAGACTGAGCGGTGAAGAAGATGGACCATAATGTTTATTGGCTCTCAGCAGGCTCATGGAAGGGAAAACCTTTGGAAAGCCCATTTGAGCTGATCCCAAGTTTACATAATTCATCCATCACAAAATGACTTTTCCTTGTTATAGCAAACCGAAGTATGACCTTGCAGATGACAGCCATGGAATAGAAACCAAAAATTTTCTGGTAGATGTTTGAGAAAGGATGTGAGATAGACAGAGGTGGATTGTCCTCATCCTGGCTAGCAACTGCAACATCTTGTACCTGCTTCTTTCCTGTGCTCTAGGGACAGGAATTTATTGCTCTTATTCTCTATTAGTCCAGTTTTTTCTGGCAATAATGGTACATAAGAGGCCAAGGCCTCATCAAGACCCCAAACTCCCCCCTATTCTGCTGTGAAGCAGAAGGCCAAAGAGCTCTGCCCAGGGCTGCCTGCAGGTCTGTCACTTCTGCACCACCAGCGCTAGCAGGCTGCCCAACAGCCAGCACGCCGCACGTCACAGGGAACCCCACCCCAGGGACACCCACCTGAATAACAACAGCACTTCACATATTGGTGCTACTTACTCTTTCCCCTCCCAGCTTCCACCGATCCCCTTTCTAGTGTTGGCACATAATATTTGTAGTGATTAACATGGGCAACTTTCACAGTGACTCTCTTAACCACCTATCACTGAATCAGCTTTGGTTTCAGAGAGTACATCTTCTTGTATCTGATGATTCTGAAATATTTCAACTAGAGAAGCTGTGTATGTTCATATTGTTAATTTTCCTTCTAGCCACGCTAAAAGCAGGAGTCTGGTGTTTGTGCTGGTGGGGAAGCTGCGTTCAGCTTCAGATGTGAACAACTAAATTCTGCAGTTGCAGAAACACAGGTTTTACTTAATAGGAGTTCCAGATCATCTGAGTTTTTTAATGAGTAGCTTTTTCTGTATCTCTTTGGATTTGTGACCCAAAAGAATAACAAAAATCTAAAAATAACATTCTTGAACATAAACCCCACATGTTAAACCTCTTCCTTTAGAGTCTAATAGAAACATACTCAACTGCTGAAACAAAGCTCTGCCTGGCACTTAAAATTTGTTGTTGCCATTCACTGACCTGGTAACTTTTCCCACTCTATGAACTAGAAGGGTTTACCAAAAACAATCTGGTTCCTGTAACTTGCCTTACACCCACTAGTATTGATTTGGCAGAATAGCAGCCTCGCTCCTCCGGCACAGGTGAGTCAAGGAGCTGTTACCTAGCCCCTTTCTGAGCCTGTTATCCTTGGATTTGCAGACAAAGCGATGGCTCTGACCATACCACTGGGATACCGGTGAGCTTTGGACAAAAAGAGGCACTCTTCCCAAATGGCTCACTGCCTGTAGTTCACTTGCTCGTAGTTAATGCCACAGTATTATGCCATGAAGACTTGTTTCTGAAGAAAGAGAAAAGAATCCGTAAAAGTTACTTTTCAAGAATGCTAATCTATTCTTTTGTATTTTGCGGGTTCCCAAAGGACTCCTGTGTATTCCAAAAGTTATTTTGTGACAGACGGTAGGTACTTCTCTCTTGAACTATGCCATAGCAGGGATGCTACAGAGCCAACACTGTACAATGAATCAAACCTGCAAAATCAGGTATCTCCCAATGGCTCCAGCATGTGGGAATGGTCTCTTCTGTTCCATTTCAAATCTGCTGCGCATTAACTCAGTTCCTTAAGGAATTACTTTTCTTAATAATTAAAAAAAATCTTAAGAAAGCTGGAGGGGTCACCAGAAGAGAAAGGATAGCTCTTCCATCCATCACCTTTTATAGATATCCTCTAGCCACTTTTCATCATCTTCTTCCTCATCATCTATTGGTTCCTCAGTTTCCAGGGGAGAAGGAATGAAGAACTCAGGTCTGGGACGTGGTTTCCTGATAGGAGACTTCAGTCCAAACTTGCGCTTTAGCAGGTGGAATTGTTCTTTGACATAGTAATAAAACTCATATTCATATCTCATGCGTTGGTAGAGGATCTGTATTGCTTCTGGAGAGGGGACGGTCTTTTTCACTGTCACAGTCAGATTGCCAAGTTTCCTATGTTCTGTAAAGAAAGAACAACAAGCAACATGGTGGGTACTGATCAGCAAGACCACACGTAAACTTTTAAATTAAAACATTAAGGCATGGCCCTTCCACATTACTGATACAAATGAGTTCAAGCTGTCTCTTTAATAATGGATTTACTTTTACAGGATATGAAAAAATACAGATGTTTGAATTCAGTCTTGCATGCTTAAATATGGCTAGCTCATACAGGTCATTTGGCTTGTCTGCAGTCACTGAAGATCTTAATTGTCAATGGTTACGCGAAAATGCAAACCACATCATATGAATTATGAGCATAAGCTACACATAGAGAAACCCACAATCTTGCCTAGCTTCGGAAATTTGATGTCAGGCACACCACCCAGCTTAACTAACCCATTATTTCCTATGTGGCATATGGCAACCTGTCTCAGTTGTGCTTTATTATAGTTCAAATATTAACAGATATTTGTCAACCCGAATCCTTTGGTAGCACCGAAGGATTGTTGGCAACACCACATGACACCTCAGGACCAACTGTGCCTGTTAACTTTCTTGTCCTGTTATACCTGTTAATGGAACTAGACTCATCTTCCTGTCATGCCCTGGAAGATTTCACTACCTTTTTGTTCACCTGACAACTTTTGCTTTGGTAAACTGAAATACAAACCTTTTATTGTCGATAAAGAATTAGAGTTACTAACAAAAATACTGAATTGTCTCTTTGCCTTCTCTCTCAATAGATGAGTCTACCATCGGAGATGAATGTATTTGAACGAGGTGCAAAGCAAACTCTGAAGGCAATAATTTTGCTCTTTTCTAGATGGCAATAGGCTGCCTGAGCATTCTAAGTATTTTCATCCTAAGTATATAACATGGGAATCTATATCTTATTGTAACAGCAGTTCTTCAAGTCAGAAGTATTCAAAAGGGTCAGGCCATGAAGGATGGCAAAGAAAAAGCTTACACAGAGGAAGCAGACAACAAAGAACATTTCATGTTTTCAACTGGGTTCCAGTGGCAGCAACCACCCTCAATACCAGAGGGAGTCCTCGAATCAAAACGTGATTTTACCACAGGCAGAGTTTTGTTCATGTGAGCAGAACAAATGGAGGTCTTCCGAAGCACCTGTCAGCAAAACTTAACATATGCTTAACATCTCTACAGAGAAACATGTTTTCATAATTGCTTACGCATAAAGCTAAGGGATACAGCGATGGTTCCTAGCAGGAAAAGTAAGTTGTTCTTGGAATCCCACAAGCAATATGTTTATCCAAGAGAAATAATCAAGAATAGCTTTTTAGGGAAGCGAGGAATTTTAAACAAAGAAAAACACTTTTATCCCAAGAGGTAATAAAATATGAGTAAGTCCATCTAGCAAGCAGAACAGCAATGATCTTCAGACAAAAAGCTGGTACAAGATTTTAAATCTTGAAAAGTAGAACAGATGGGTAGAGAACAGCAGTGAACATGAACTGATTTCTTTAAATTTTAAAAGATTAATATTCATAGAGGTGAAGGTATCGACACTTGTAAACAAATTTGATTTTCAGTCTGTGGACACACATTTTCCTCCTTCAGAGTAAAGGAAAACAACAAGGAACATTTTAATAATACTACATGAGACAAATGCTCTGGGCTGAACGTTCTCTTAGTCACTGGACTTCATTGTGACATGCTCATCTGGTGCAGAAGAAAAAAGTTATATCTGAAATACTATATCTGAAATAGTCAGTTGTGCTTATCAACTCCAGCAAAGTAATTTGAAATGTAGGAAGAATGATACAAAGAGAAGATATGGTGACTAGCTTACCCAATGCAACACTGTTCTAAATCACAAAAAAATTATTTAAAGCATTAATCCTATTTTGCATCTATACTTTTAATTCTTTCTCTAAAGGAAGAATGGTTTTTATTAGTTGGTAACTATTAAAACATAGTGCTGTGTAATTAAATGGAACTTTTACACCAAAGTTAGTAGTTCTTTACACTGAAATCTCTGTCTCTATTCATATATCTAAGTAATTAAACAATTGATTACAGAGGTCTCTGTTCTTTAGTTACAGTGACGTATGGTGAAACATGCTCTATATTTACTGACTGTTTATCAATTTGCTCAGTTTATTTAGATAGTAGTAAAATATACAAAAACAGAAAGAAAGATGCAATTTTTAACATGCTGTTTAGCTAAGGAAAAGTGTAGATGAAGGATCAGGAGATGCCTGAATTTAAAACAGACATTAATGTACAAAGCAGGACCTGCAGTTAGTGAATAGTGTGAAGTATTTTTGGTGAAAATATCTGGGTTCCCCAAGAACAAAAAGTATTCTCTTCTGCACCACCTTCACCCATAGACCAGAACAGACTAATAAATGTCTCATCTTGTTAAATTTTCAGTCAAACTGTCCAAATTACCTTCATTGCCATTGATGGCTATGAGATGACTACAGTCCAGGAAGGCCATTGTACTCAGTCTGTCCCTGAGTGAGAAGAAAACTTTCTTATGATTATTGAGCACTTCAAGACATTCCCTCTTTCTTGTGCTTAGCTGATAGCTCCTGCCAGCTTTGCAGTCTGGTTTTCTTTACAAATTCAGCAGCAAATATACACTACTAAATATTGCATTTATTAGCTTAAGCCTTTATACTGCTTGCCAACTTCGTTTTTACTTTACATAAGTTATTTCTGTTACAGAAAACTGCATTTAGCTCACTGGAAAAAGCTCTTTACTTATACGGTCCCTCCAGGACTCTAAGTGGGGAAAGCCACTTTCACAGCTCCAGCTCCCTTTGGTGGCTGCTTCTCCCAGCAGAGAAAGGCACTTGTGCTTAGCCCAGGAGCGCTGCCAACGATGACAAGGTGAAAAGCATGAGACTGTTTTCTTTGGGGGGCAGTCTGTAGGGGCAGGAGCAGCCAAAGGCAATGTCCTGGTGGCGTGCCAGGCAGGGAGCAGCCCGGTGTGCTCTGTGCCACCCTTGCAGCACAATACACCCCTCCTCTGAATTTGCTGTTGCAGTGGCACAGGGGTTTCTGGATGTGTGCAATTCTCTGCTCCATGCACACACCTATGCCTACAGAAGTGCACGTACGAACAGACAGAAACACCCACGCTCTGGAAGGCTGTGGGGGCAGTGTAAATTTTCTGGCTCCTGTTTGTTTGCCTTGCAGCACAATCATCGGAACTGCAGAGCATGAAGAGCTGTGAGGTGTGGGTTGTTGGATGGCGTGAGTTGGGCCTGTGCCTGGCTGCAGGCTCAGGCTTTTGATAAAACAAGTGAACTCTGCTTTTTTTTGTACTTGAAGTTTATTTAGACTGTTTTAATCTTAAATGCTCTTAAAAGGCTCTCTAATACAATATGGATGAAATCACAAAGATGTCCCTTGAAGTCACCTCAACCACCTCTTCTCATCATAGAAGCAAAACAGAAAATTAGATCTGGCTTAAAGCCAAAATACCAATCTGCATATGCTGCATAAACCCAGCTGGCCCACCATTTTATGACCTTTGAGACAGCTAACCACATGGAGGGCAACAAACTACACCATTTACTTCTTAGGGTTATTTTTTTTTTAAATGTGTTTGCTTTGGCATTCTTTTAAATTGCTAGAAGAATGTACTATACAGTAATGCAACCTCCCAGTGCAGCCTGCTCGTACCTTGAATTAAGACTAAACTGGTATGTCAATAGGAATGAAGAAAATGAAATTCTTTTGGGTTACCAGTTGATGAGCATTTACTGTTACTTTCCACACTCTCACTTTTTTTTTTTCCTTTTAACTAAGAAAAGCACATTACTCACTGCAGCAATCCAAACCATAGGGAAAAGTGAGTTTTATAACTTGTGGCTCCAAAAACCTTGAATTGCCGTATTTAGACAAAATGATCCTAAAGGCATTCTCCACCTCAGAAGAGCATTTCAGAACGATGTGCTCTCCAGTGTCCTCCTGTTTTGGGGGGTGCCATGCAGAGGGTGCTCCTCAGCGCTGCCCCTGGATGAAGCCACAGGGAGCCCAGCACCCCTGGGGGGCCCACGTGGAAGAGGTGAGCCAGGCTGGAGGCAGCTCAGGGTGGCTGCAGGCCAGCAGAACTGTGGGCTTGCCGGGCTAACGCCGCGGTGCAGGAACGCCACGCCGAGCTGCGCTGCTCTCACGGCTGTGTGAGCACGGCAGCTGTCACAGATACAGCAAACTCATTTCCTGCAACCACACAGGGAGGCCCCACGTCTCAATCGTACGCAGCTGAGCTGCAGCACATACCTACTGCTCCAGAGTTTTAAATGGAAATAAATGTATGTCACTGTGGTTAGATGTGACGTACAAAGGGGCAAGGGTCTCTGCTTGATCTGCCTCTCAGTGCTGCGGTGCCAACCAGGGCTCTTATGGCTACACTAGAAATGATCTCTCCCAGAATACTGAACTGCAGCTTAGCAAAGAATTTTCCAGCACAACTGATTTGCTTTTCAAACGCAAAATTTTTATCCTGGCTCTTGAAGGATATCTGGAAAAGGACAGTTTGGGGAGAACTGATGAGACACTGATGTGCTGGGCTTGCATGTCTTTCCAATGGCCACAGGGCTACTGCCGCTCAGTAGTCTTGGTCCAGGGCAGGTCCCTGGATCCAAGCCGGAGGAGTGATGGTGCGCTGCAGCCACACTCCATGATGGAGCACCTTGCTTGGGCTCATGTTTGTTAATGGAAAGCAGGGATGGTGGAGAAAACCTAACAGAGATGCCCACCAGGCAGAAATATATTAAAAATCAAAACTGATGGAAAAGTTAAGAAGCAATTTGTCCCACAGCACCTACCAACTTTATCTGAAATACTATGAATCCCAGTTGTTAACCTCTTCACCGCTAGTTTACTCTCCTCTCAGTTATTCACACCAACAAAATATGGTGTAAGTTGTAATGACATGTAGATAAAGATTAGACCATCACGTGCATACTGGGGAGTTATGCCAGGCTCACAGCAAAGCTTGCTTTGTTTTAGCACTTCTGTCCTGTATTACTGTGCTGCTTTGCTGCCATGGAACAACTCCCATCTCCAGGGGATTAGGAGAACTCTCACACAGTGGCACACAGCCATTTCCTATCTCCTAAAGGTCAGGTATGGATCCCTCTGAAAGCGCTCCAGAGGTCATGGAAACTCCCAGAACTTCAGGGATCTGCAATCCTAGGAAATGGAACATCCTATTATTTATCAAACAGGGATCTTGGGAGCAAATACACCAGACTGTAATTAGCACGGACACTAAAATGATGGCTGTCAGTGACAGATGGAACTAGGTGAGACAGCAATGTTCCTTCTTCTTTCTTACTACTACAATGAATAAAGAAACCGGAGGAAAGAATAGTCTCCCTGGTAACCTTATATAATTCCGTTATTTATATTAACACAGACAAAATGCAGGAAGCTCTGACAATGATAAGATGGTAGAAAAAAACTGAGGGATGCCTAAACAGAGATTAGCCAGGAAGAGCTCAAAGAGATAATCTGAAAGCCACGTAGCCAAACAACTACTAATGTTCCAGCACGTAAACACCAAGGAGGCATGACATAAAATCACAGCAAGGAAGAAAAAATGAAGAAAAAAGGAAAAAAAAGGTAGTGATAAGTGAATAAATGTAAGAAGCACCTTAGTCTGATAAGGCCACAAATAACAAACATCTTCCTACACAATGCAAGTAACATATATTTGGAAAATATTGCAGAAGTCAACACTGCACTGGACTGGCTGTCAAGTGGACAATGCAACAGCAATACACATTCAACAAGGCTCTTACATACTACTTGAGCTGTAAAAGACATTATATCACTATTATGAAACACTTGCCATACAACAAACTCAGCAATGCAAATATATAACTTTCCCCAGCTACCACTCTCTGACGTCTCTTCTCCAACCAGTAAGTATTTATCATGAAAACTCTAACTCTCCTCCTGGAAACCTCACAGCCTTTGCTCCTACTAGTTCAGAGCTGTGGATCCAACAACATGGATTTCCAGCTGCATGGGACACCTCAGCCAACCCTCCTGTACCACACATTGCCTCTGATGCTGCCCTCACCCTGGAAATGTGCTGTATCTTACATAAGATCAGACAACGAATCTCAGCAGGATTTTCTAAGAGACTCCTTTCTTTGGTGCATTTTAATATTGCATTCCCAGTTCAGGTAGGTTAATGCAGAAGAAAAAGAAACGTTGAAAAATAACCCACACAGGTAGAATGAACAGGCAGATTCTTATGAGAATGTGGTCAGGTACTTTTATAGCCATTAAGCAACTTTTAAGTTGAACTAGACAGAGTTGGAGGTGCCAAAACCAAAGTCATCTGCAGAGGAAATGCCAGGATTGTCTAGTTTGAGTTGCCGAAAGAACCACTATGGTTGCAGCTCATACGCAATTTCTAATGTATCTTTTATAGCTGTTTAAGGGTTATTGAATGAATCCAGTCAAATCTGGATCTGACAAAACCACAGTTTAAAAATAGGTTCTTACAGATCGCTTGTGAACAGTGCTGCATAGTAGGTTATGCAGATACTAACATTATTACTTTATTGCAGAGACAAGAGAGAGTTGCAGTGACCGAGACAAATTTCAGCAGCGCTTATGAGCAGGAAAAGCTTCACCACAGCTATGTAATGCAGAAAATCTGCAGAGATATAGCCCAGGACTTGAGAATCTAGAGCAGGCATCTTGCCTTTGTGCTTCGAGTCATGGTAGGCTGCTATCTGTGATTTTTGTCCACAAAAAGGAAATGATGAAGAGGCGTGCTGTGCAAGCTAAGATGTCCAAGAGGGATGGGGAGAGGTGGAGGTATCTATTTCCATATATAGTATTGGTAAGTGAAACACTGGCATATAGCATCCAGTTTTGTAACCACATCCTAAATCAGACAGAGTATGAAAACAGCCTCAGAATGAACACTGGGGTTGAAAGGGACACTTTGGAGAAAGATGATAAATTCGTTCTGGTCAGCTTACCAAAAAAAGACGATTGAGAGGTGACTTGTTTACAGCATCTGCATATTTTCATGGTGAGAAAACTATGGGTACTGAAGGGTTGGAAGCAGGAACCAGACAAATGGGGACTGGAAGCATGGCACTGCTTTTTTAAAGTGATGAAGGCAATTGATCATAAGTACAAAACAAACACAGTTGATTTGCTGTCACTTGAAAATTTGCACCAATGCTGGATAACTTAATGAGCTCCAGATACTGGTCTCTGTGCAGAAGAGAGACTGTGTGGCCTGTAGCACACAGGAAGCCAAGCTCAATGATCCAATGATCCATTTAAGTCTTTCACAGATGCAAGTTTCGAACTTCTTGCTTGTGTCAGCTTCCAAGTCAGAAGCACCATATGCAAAAGCCTTTTTGTCACTGCTTTTCAGATACCTCAGTGTGAATGTCATTTTTGGAAGATGTCTGAACACCCAATTTGCTACCTTTTCCATTTCTTTACTGTTCAAACCTAGTGGTCACCACCCTGTAGTATCAGGCCTTGCAGGAATGGGAAATAATCCTACTCTCAAAAAAAAAAAAGTTGAGATCATGGCCTTAAAAATTGTTAGTTCTAAGTGCAGCCTCTTAGCCTCAAGCCTAAGTCTTCCAAGAGCATACATACGACTGCTTATTTCTTTATGTAACTACTGAAATGAAAAATGAAAGCAAAAATACTAACTAGGATGCAAGTAATGTCCAGTAATAAAATTTATGCACTGCCAAGGTAAAATCACAACTGATAGGAGATACAGTACTGGGAAGATGCATGGTACTGTATGAAAGCTGCTATTAAAATGGGGGGGGAAAGGTGCTACTGGTTCTTTTCTCCCTTGTGAGAAAGTTGCCAGTTCTAAGAAGATTTTCTCCCAACCATGTCTGCACGCAGACAACTGAAAGCCACAAAATGGTTTTATTTCTTATTATTTCAAGTTACAGGCGGTCAAGAGAAAATTGTCTCTTTTGCCCTTAGGTTCTTTTGTGTATAATGAGTGACTGAAGGCAGCCAGGGGCCGAGGCACTGCTGAAGAAGGAAGAATGCTACCAGAGCAGAAACAACACACTGTTCCTTTCAAGTTCACCCCCTCCTGGCCCACAGCCTGACTGCCTTGGCCAGCTGCCAGGACACCAGGACAAAGGCTTCCTCCTCTGGCCAAAACCAAGGAAAAGGGTCTGTTGTTTAACACAGGCAGACTTGTTTCAGCAAGAGAAAAAAATAAAAAGGGGAATTATATTAACTAGAAGCCCTGGGAGAGGAGAGTAATCTCATAGTGTGGCTAATGCAATTCTCACCCTGTGCTTTTCCTGGAGAGGGAACATCTTGATTTTCTACTGTTCAGGCTAGAAGGCAAAGTATAATGTCCCAACAGGGCTAAGCCCTAAGGCTACCAGGGTCTTCACGTCCCCTGAGGTCACTATGAACCAGAAACAAGAATGCATCTTTCCTCCTTCCAGGAAGCTCCACTTCCTGGCAACGCACTCTGCCCTCCACGCCTGCACGAATAAGCTCAAGTGAAGGGCGAGTGTCTTCACTCACAGAAAGATAGTAATTCCTATGCACCTAGCAGACCTCCAAGAGTCTGACAGATAGATAAGCCAAACCTTTAGGTATCTCAGCACTTCACAGTCAACAAAGATCCTGCTGGATTTCCACAATGGCATCAAACCCAAGTCAAGGTGAATTCATGCCTCGGCTTTTCACTGCCTCTGTTACAGAGCCTGCAGCTGTGTCTGCAGTGAGGAACCTGGGACACCTGGGATTTGCTGCAGCTTGAGAGTTTGTGTCTCTCCTGGAAATCTTGGAGGCAGATGCTGTTGCAGAAGTTACAGAGATACACTGGCTCTTCATGCCAACCTCAGCACTTCTTTAGCAGCGCAGCCACAGGCGAGGAATGGGGGCTTGGAAAAAGCAGAAGAAAATCCCTAGGTCTGGTGTGACCTGTTTGATCCTGAGCACCAAAGTGCTCCCTCAGAGGCTGTATCACAGGATGTAGTGTCTCAGCAACCTGTGGCAGGAGACTTCCCTTGGCAATGCTTTATATGCGTGAGAGCTTTTGGAAACAGGCCCCAACTCAAGGATAAGTATGATTTTAATCTGTTTGGGTTAATATAAATGAATACAGGACATTTTTAGGTGCTTAGAAGCTGTTCAAACACTATCAAGATTTATACATGCATGTACTTGCTCTATATTCCAGGCAATATATTTTCTTCCAGAAGGAGTGTGGAAATAGCATTTCTGACATACTTATGAGACTGAGATCTTTGAAGATAAAGGCTTTCCTATGCACCCCATGCATCTGTACCAGCCAGTAGCAAAGACAGCTGCCTCTGTAGTAACACTCACCTGTCTTCAGTGACTGACACGATCAGCTCCAGCACACCTTTTACCACTCTTGCTTGTGCGTCAGCACTGGGAACAACCCATTGAGGAAACAGAGGTTGCTCAATGATCTTTTTAAATTCAACTCCCATTTAACATTAACGTGCAGACAGGGAAGAGATACACGGGCACATCGTTCTGCCATCTATCACCTTGTTTACAGGAAGTAGCCTTAACTCTATTGCTTGTTAAAGGACTTAGCTGAGTACTCTGAAAGCGCACATGAATCGGAATGAGAGACATATGGGGTATGGAAAGCCATTGCTCCTGCACTTAATCCTGCAAATTGTCTTATGTCTGCAGTATTTCAACCAGTAGTTTCACGCCAGGGTTAGAGGGACTGGCTAGTATCAAAGTTTCCAGGATAGTCTGCACATTAGTTTAATGACAATACTAGACCTGACATAATGACTACCATGCTTCAAAGTTATACCGCACAAACCTTTCCCTTGTGATTAACAAAACAGGAGATAAAATGACCTGCTGTCCTTTTCCATTTCAGTATTTATGGACACTTGTAAATGTTAACACCTCTGAATAAGAATAAAATGAGACAGAAACCAGGAAGGATGTGACAGCAATTAGGAAAAGCTCTACAAGATAAATCAATTTTGGGAGGGAACAAGGTTACTAAAAGGAACACTAAACGTGCAACAGCCTAGGCTTTTGTTGAAGAACATTGCAATTTTCTACATTGCAGTCTTCAGGAGCGGTGGAATAAAGGCACTCAACATTACTCACAAGACATGCAATGTTAACAGTTGTATCAAGATAAAGAGAGAAACCTGTTGAAGCAGGTTGGCCCTTGTCAGCAGTCAAGCACCCATGCAGTCATTTGCTCTCTCCCCCTGCCCCCACAATGGGAGAACGGAGAGACCAGGAAGAACAAAAGCAAGAAAACTCGTGGGTAGAGATAAGAACAGTTTAATCTGGAGGAGGCGGGGAGGGAGGGAGTGATGCAAATGACATCCCTTACCACATTCCCCAGCCAGCGCATAAGTAAAAGCTATCCTAGAAGCCAAAGATCCCACTCCTCCCTCCACCTCTACTTTTATTGATTATTGAACATGTTGTTATATGGTGTGAACTACCTCTTTGATCAGTCGGGGTCAGTTGTCCTAGCTGTGTCCCCTCCCAACCTCTTGCCCATCCCCAGCCTACTGACCAAAGGGCAGAGCGACATGAAGAGAAGGCATTGATGTTGTGAATGATGCTGTGAATTAGAGATGAGTTCTGTAAGTAAATTTAATTTACCTGATAACATAACACAACACAGAAAATAACATTAAGAACCAAAAGTCAACATTTCAGTGCCCAATTTCAACACCTATTCCTCTAAACATCAAATCTGAGCCTGAATCTACACAATCCTATTCAATTTGCTAAGCTTACTAGAAGAATTTTTTTTCTAATACAGAGTATTTAAATGAAGTTCTGTGGAAAACATGATGAAAAAGTTATCTGAGAGAACAGCACACTCAGGGTTTCCATAGTAAGAAAAACAATGAAAAAATAATCAAGCCAACTTTAGAAAGGCCTGTCCAAAAAAATAAAAAATTCACCTCTGGGAGGCTCCATGTACATTTATGTAGAAGGGACACTGACCACGCTGGATGTGTGTATGCACTTAAACATAACAACATGAGGCACATGTTTTCACCCAGGTTCAGTGCTCAGTGGGTGACCAATGCACACAATCAGGTTTTGTCTTAAAATCGTAGAATCGTTAAGGTTGGAAAAGACCTCCAAGTTCACTGAGTTCAACCTTTGACTGAACACACCATGTCAACTAAATCACAGCGCTAAGTGCCACATTCAGTCTTTCCTTGAACAATTCTAGGGATGGTAACTCCACCACTTCCCTGGGACATTTCTTCCAATGCTCAAACACCCTTTCAGTGAAGAAAATTTTCCTGATGTCCAACCTGAACTGTCCCTGGCCTAACTTAAAGCCATTTCCTCTTGTCCTGTTGCTGGTTCCTTGGGAGAAGAGACCAACCTGGCTACAACCTCCTTCCAGGTAGTTGTAGAGAGTGGTTAAGGTCTCCCCTGAGCCTTCTTTACTCCAGGTTAAACAAGCCCAGCTCTCTCAGCTGCTCCTCATATGACTTACCCTCTCTAAACCTTTCACCAGCTCTGTTGCCCTTCTCTGGACACCCTCCAGCACTTCAGTGTCTTTCTTGCAATGAGGGGCCCAGAACTGGACACAGCACTCGAGGTGCGGCCTCACCAGTACCAAGTACAGGGGGACAGTCACTGCCCTGATCCTGCTGGCCACGGTATGTCTGATCCAGGCCAGGATGAAATTGGCCTTCCTGCCCACCTGGGTGCACACTGGCTCATGTTAAGCCGGCTGTTGACCAGCACGCTCAGGTACTTCTCCACTGGGCCACTTTCCAGCCAAAGAAATCTATTGGGGAGGTTGTCCTCTGCAACTGAGTGTGCAGCTTTGGGAGGGACACACATGGAGCTATTGAGGGAGAAAGGGGACACCCGGCCTAACCAGTCAAAACAGTGGAACCAACCCTGGCAATCAGTGGGGCGACAGATGCCTCAGCTAGATTGCCTTCACATCCAGTCTTAGTGCTGAGTACGCGGGTCCCAGAACCCAATTCAATGTCTGGATGGGGCCAAGTTCTCCAGTAAACCCATATGTGCTAGGAGTATGAAACTGTGACTCTGAGCTCTTTAAAAACACATTCCTCACAGGCTACTCTAGTATGTCCAGTGACTGTGGTCATCAGATTCTAAATAAACAAAGTAACCTGGGCACATCATGCTCAGCTGGAACTTCATCCATCAGCTTGCCGTAATGGCTGACAGCATTTCTGGCACATTCCCAGAGCACTTAATTTTATTAAGCACATTTACTGAAAACACGAAAACCCTTAAACTGAGCAAATATAGAGTCCTCATAAATACAACTAGGTTTTTTTTCATTTTGCTTGAGTAACAGTGGGAAATGAAAAACTGCAAGGCTAAAGGAAGTGAAGGGACTATTTATGTAGCATGGGAAAAATTAAACTGAGATTCAACACTTTAAAGTGGGTGACATCTGTTTATCAAAATACTTCTGTTGTATCTTTTGCTTTTTGTCTTTTCCTGCTAAGACTCAGAAACAAGGATGCAGTGCTAGATTCATCCTTTGATTTTAGCGGCAATCTGGGCAAGTTCTGCCACTATTTCAAAATCAAAATATTGGTCTGGCATTGCCAATTGCTAATAAAATATACTAACATATCATGTGCCATTTCTTCACTAAATTACTCACACATGTGTATACAGTATGAAAAGATGTGTGGGACTAGGAGTTTTTCCCTTTTTGCACATGAGATACAAAGAGGCTATGCGCTTAACTTCTTATTACTTTCGAACTAGTGGGATGCACACCAAGATGTGGTCTGAAAGGGTAACTGAAGCAGTCTGTGAACTGAGCAGATGAATTCAGCAGGAACTCAAACCATTGATTTCTACAAGCAGCTTGCAAAAACATGCACCAAGGAAAATAATTTTCAATGATTCAAAGCAGAACCTTTGGCTAAGTGGTAAGTCTGCCCTTAAAATAGGCTAAATAAGGTGTTCTGCAAATGCACAAAGTACTGGGGCCTGCCAGGGACCCAATACCATATTCTACCAGCAGCAGAAGGCAGTGCCAAGTAAATTCTGAAATTTAACATACAGACAGATATGCTTTGCAGTTTCACTGCTCTTCTGTTAGTAAAAGTTCAAGATGAACTGGGCTGACATTTTTGGTAAGCTGTTTGGTAAAGTGTAAGACAACAGACTGAGTTTTCTTGCTATCAACCACTTGCATTGGCATGTCTGCATCAAATAGGCAAAGTTGTACAAGATGCAATTTGCTCTTGTTATTTTCAACTAATAAGAGCTAAGAACGGCTGACTACAAAAAGGGTTTATTGTCTTCCAGGAGCTGTTCTTGGTATATCTGGATGAATATATGTGTGTATCAGGATGCGTGTATATGTACGCCCACCATAATAATGTCTTTCTTTCAAGGGCTTGGACTAAGAGCACTCATCTCATGCTTTTTCACTACTCTGGAAAGAACAATTTGCCATTTGCAAACAAGACAAACAAAAAAAATATTAACACAAGAAATCTGTTTCATTGTGCTTATGAAGAATACACACCCTCCATTCTAAGCATCTCACCTGGTCATTACAGAAAATCAATAAATTGGTTTGGCACACCAAGTCATGAGCTAGACTAAGTACCCAAATTCGGGAAAGAATATGAACTCCTCAAAATGCTATTTGGTATCCAGGATTCCCAGCTGATGTCCTGACTCTAAGAGCTTTTAATTGCCATCACAGACACTCAAAATTTACCACTGAGTTTACCAGTTACTGAATTAAGAATGGGAATAGACAGGATAAGAATGTAGAGTGGAAAAAACCCCACACCTGAAATATCCACAAATCCTGAAATAATAACCCTAAGGAAGATGTGGAAAGCATATGATACTTCTGTGGTGAAACTGGACAAACACTAGTCTCTATGAACCAGGTTTCAGTGCAGAAAAACAGACTGAGGACTTCTCAAACACTGAAACGTAAGCTGTGGACAGTGAAAGACCAGAGACATATCTCACATCTGCTGATCCAAAAATCTTGGAGAGAATACGGAGGAAGCAACTGGTGAAATTACCTCACTGCCAAATACCTGAGCAGGTTTGTTCAACCAACATCCCTTACCCCAGCTGGTCCTGCCATGCTTCACTCTTCAAGATCCCTTCATAGCTTTACTGTCCAAAATCCTTCCCCAGGTTCCCTGTCTTCTGCAGTTCATTCACTCTCTAGCAGTTGCTTTAGGGTTTCTTGAGAGTTTACTAGAATAGATCTTCCTCTTCATTCATCTCCTTTGCTCTTGGTAATGGAGTCTTGGGCTTCTGCTGTGTTTCTGTGCCCCACAGGGACCTAAGGTCATAGATTTTGTTCCTGGAATCACTGCAGGAAAATACAGCGCAGTGCTAAAAAACCCCAAGTGAAGACCACAAAAAAAGCCCCAAACAATTCCACCAAAACTTAACTCAAATAGCACTCAATGATGCACAGATCTGTCTATTGGATAGGCAAGGAAAGCATTAAGAAGGATGACATAAACTTTGTTTCCACATGCATACTTCATCCTTGCTCCTACAAACACAACTGCATGTCAACTCCCAGCCAGCATCCCTCTCTACCCTACTGTGTACCGTATACAGCACGAGAGAGGAATATTCCTGCTGAGGAACTCCAGGCAGCCATTCAGGGCACCAAACAACCCCCAGAGAGATGAACAGCCATTTAAGTCTCTTCACAGATCATGCAGAGAGTTCAGCTCCCCAGTACATAATTTAAGCACTGCCATTAAATAATGTCAATATCCAATGAAGTAAGCCAGGTTTGTCTGAAGACCCTTCAAGGATCAGTCAGGCTACTGTGAAATAGGCAGAGCACTTATGGAACAGTAGAGAGTGGAAGAAAACTTAAAAATAAGACTCCAATGCCCAGAAAATATTTAGTGGTTTTTAGGGTAAAACAGAGTTTTCTGTGAATATTTTCGTTCAATGTTTTAAATAATTTGCTTTGGCTATGCTGTCACTTCTGTCATTTCCAATTTCCACTAGCCTTTGGAAGATGTATATTATATATCAGTCACCCATTAATTCCACACTCTCATTTTACGTAACAGAAAAAGCATGTTCGTGTCCAAGCCGTAAACCTCCAAACTTGCTAACATCCTGAAAGCCACAGGAGCAGAGCTCTGCAAAGCACTGGGGGCTCTGGCTGACTGTGCACACCCGTGGCTCCCTGCATGCACCAAATATTCTGCTGCAGCAACATCCGTGTGCTCCCTGTCCCCGTCTTCCCTCCACACAGGCCTAACACAACCAGCCACTGGGCTCTCCCAGTAACTTGTGCTGCACTTCTTTCCAGTGAGAAAGAAGCAAAACCTGAAAGAACCCACCCCTTCTGTCCTCTTTTCTTTGCTAGATCCAACAGTATTCTTTATCAATCTCCTTTTTCCCCTTCCACTGTACAAAAACCAAGAAATCACGTAGCTGATGGCTTGGAAATGAATTGAAGCTGTCAAGAATCAGGAGAAGCAGAGCCAAGACCAGCACACAGACTTTGTTCTAAGCCCTACATTTGCATGCTCTGCAACACCAAAGAGGTGATACCCATAATGACTCACAGGTACACATGTACCCCAAGAACAGCAACACATCACACAGCAACACAACTTCACAGGCCCTGCAAAAATTAGTTGAAGGGAACAAAATGGAAGAAGACAAACATCATTCAAAATTTTCATTACATAAAAGGTATTAGATAGAATCATATTGCAAAAGGCACAAAAATAAGCTATGTTATTTTATCATTAGTCTGTCAGAACACAAGAAATTAGGGTTTTTGTTATGCTGGATGCACAGACCTGAATAATCCCATATTACAGGGAAGCCAGATCAGAAAAAATAGCCATGAGGAAAGCAAACTGTGAAGAGAGTATTTCAGGGCCTGAGAACAGAGCAGGAGTGCTTGCGTGGGCAGATGCTGCTGCAGACTTTCAGCAAACAGCAGAGCAGAGAGGGATGGGTAAATGCTGGTATTTACTTGCTGTTTTAACTTAAGCAACTGGAGGAAGATAACAATTTAAGATACTGCCCCCTGGATAGCTTTTGTATTTCTCCTGAGTCTTCAATTATTATATTTTTCTCTCTCTTCAATATCCTCATTTCCTCTGAGTATGCACTGACCAGCAACTTGCATTCCCTAGAAATCCTCCCACTAGCTATCTGGAAAGAAATTTATGCTAGAGGGCATAACACTCTTCTAACATGAAGATGCCTTTAAAACCACAAGTCATCTTCAGAAATCAAATTGCACAGAGGTGCATAAAGAATTCCTCCAAGACCTATTTTGGAGGCAAGTGAATTCAGCCAACTCACAAACATCAGCAGTAATTTCAACTCAGTAAGCATGTTTGGCATTCTCATAACCTTCGCCCAAACCACACACCTCTTTGCACGTGCACTTCTTTTAAAAATATTTTTTCTTGGTCTGTTTTTGTGCTTTTTGCCCTCAGCCTGTATGATAAAAATTTTCTGGGTGAACCCTGGAGAACTGAGCAGACCAAACACTAATTCTCAGATGGAATTTATTTAGAGGAGGAGAAAAAATCCCTTAAGTTGAGTAGTTACGTTATTTTGAACTGGTTTTATATTTTATGCGTACATAGCAGAGCTGGAATTTCAGGGCTGGCTTTTGTTTGCATTCATCATGAAACATTTGTTATATGAGCTGCTGCTACTGCTATCAAAACAGCTGCTGCTCACTGCTAGAAAACCAGAGGCCAACCCAACAGTTTCTTTCTTTCTCTGGTAAATCTAGCTGGAAAATGAGGGCTGGTGTGTCTGCAGAAAATTACCTTTCTTTGGCTTCACTGTCATCCTTGCCACCTTTTGCTTACCCAGAATGCAAACTTGAAAGAGAACGGATAAATCAGAACAAGAGCAGGCACGTTCTGATGCTCCTGCATCACCTACCATTAAACACAGATCAGAAGTACAGCTGTGTGAACTCCCTGCTTTGCAGCTAGGGCAGCACCTCAAATGTGAACGTCTTTCCTGCAGCTGCTCTTGCGATTCAGCCGGAATTTAGCCCTTCTGTCCTGCATCATCATTTTCTGCCATCTGGAAAAACTGAGTCATGACTTGATCTAGCTTTGCATAAAAATTTCTTCAGTAGGAGACTGCTTCCCTGTGCAGAGAGAAATACCCACCCATCTGACAGTCTGTGCACTTTCCTAACAAGCTCCACACAGATCAGGACCCAGAGCATCTGTGGACTGCAGCTCTGAGTGCCGAGGACAGACCTTCTCAACTGCACATGAGCTGAATTTTACAGCTTTGCTTTGTTATGATTAGTAAGCCACTTCAGTGTTGTTTTTGTTGCTTCCTGGTAACATCATATCGGCATGGACCTCTCTTTCCTCAGTCATACCTTTTTAAGAGAACATTTATCCCAGGCTGGAGCACAGTCCCTGCGAGACTTCCTTGTTTTTTTAAAGTAAGGGGACGCTACCAAACAACGAATGCCTACCCTACCTCTTCCACCAGCTTTATCCTGCAGGAGAACATTCTTTCTCCTATCCTGACAACTGGTTTTCTTAAAGAGCTTTTGGACAGAGATCTTGCTGAAAATCACACCTGTACCACCTCATATCCCTGTGCTTGCTGAGTCCTTCAAGGAAGTAGTTGATTTTCGAGGTTTTACAAATGCCATACTGACTTTTCCCAACTGTCTATTAATCACATCCTCAATATATTATAGTTCCTCCCAGTATGTCAATTTGATTCTTTCATCTGTTATGTCTAGGTGACAATTGCAGCCCTCTAAAAGCTTGGGAGTCATCTTAATTATTCTTCTAAAACAGCTGCAGATTGAATCAGGGGACACACCACAGAGGTGGTGATTTCAGTTTTAAAGAAATCCTTGATGAATACTAGCTCTCACAGCAGCATTCCTAACACTGCCAAGGAGTCAAGACAGCTATGGAGTAAAAAATGCCACACTCTAACAGTTACCTGTATTATAGATGGCATCTGCAAGTAACTGAGAAGATATTCAAATGGAGTGCGAATAGCACAACTCAAAAGATAAGATTTATGAAGTGCAGTAACCATTGTGCAAATGTTGGAGATAGACAAAGATAGAAAACTGGAAAGAAGATAGTAATAAAAGAACACAATGGGATGCAGTTTGGAAGAAGAGGAGGAAACTGGGAAGATGAGACTAGAGAGAAGTAGAGGGGAGGATGCTCTTTCATACTACATTTGAAAATTTGTGATTCCACTCCAAGAACAGAGAAAAAGAAGAAAAATCTTCACAGCTATATTTAGTACAAGCCTCTTTTCTCACTATAGCTTCTTGGAGAGCAAATTTTCAACAGGGAGAGACCAAAAAGGCTGGGAAATTCCAACAAGGAAAGGAAGTAGGGAACATAACTCCAAGAAAAGAAGAGCAAGGGGTCAGCTCTCCAGCACCATAAACTGCCTTCAGGGCAGGTAAAGCAAAGGAGTTCAGAGGAAGGAGCACAGGCACAGTGTGAAACTGTGTTCAAGAGAGGACACATACCAAAACAACTCCTGTGCAGCACCTGAGAGCTACACTGCTAACATATTTACTTCACTTCAATTCTTACAATTTTGTTATCAAGAGCTGACCCTTGCACTTTGCTGAAATTCATGTTACTAATTCTCTCCCTTCTTTTCTAATGGTAGCAACATGGTCCTTAAGATGATTTTAGAGCACAATACACTGTGTCCTCTGGGAGCAAGTGGTCCCTTTACAGATGTACCCTGGGGATGTCCCTTCCCTGAGACTGTCTCCCTGCCACTTCTCCCAGCTGCCCACTGTCTCTCTCCCTGACTCTTCTTGGGCACCTAGCCCTGATGTGGTTGGAAAAAACCCTTTTGATGTTAGCTTTAATGCCTTTAGCAAGTTGCATGTCAGAAAGTGCCGTGCAATAATTTCACACCTAACTTGTCAGAACTTATGCTCTCTCATGTTTTCCTAATTTTAATTATTACAACATTTTAATTACTATAGCAGCTAATTTGCATCACTTTAAAAACTTGATTTTAAATTGCAGCATTTATGTGAAAATCTAAGTAATTCCGAAGGGATGGCTGCTTGTCTCTACTGTAAAAAATTACAGGTAAAAGTGTTTTAACAATTAAATTGCTTTTCTATAGTTACCTTACCTTTAATGCTTTTCAAAACACTTCTTGAGCCATCAAAGGTACTGGCTCATGGTACTTGCATTGTTCTTGTAAGATGCCTTGGGGATAAGAATAATCAATTTAACCTGCAGCCCATTCTACCACTGATACAGTGATTTAGTCTAAGAACAAAATACAATAGCTTTATTTGAAGACTGAAAATACGACTGTGCTCCTAAAAGCTAAGTGAATAGTCAGCTCTGTGATCTGTTCCATACTGCTCCTGTGTCTTCAATGCCAAATATGATTAATTTTCAATTAAGAGATGTTTCTTGCTAAACAGTGGCCCTGAAAACATACTGTGGGACATAGTGATAATTGAGCTAAATTCTCAGTTGTTTTGGTCCTATTATTAATGAAAGTTTTTTATATCCCAGCCTCAGCCACCTTGTGCAGCTTGCTTGTTTCCGTGTAGGTGAAATGAAGACCTCTTCAAATATACCAGAGCTGCACCTGGGAACAGAAGCAGGCCTATTAACTGGGGTTTAATAGCTCCTTCTTTATGCCTTCTGTTGCCTGGAGAGAGGTCAAAGTTGTCAAAGAAACAATCTGCATAATCTGTTACTGCTGTAATTTTTGTTTAAATGCTACTTTTAAAGCAGAAGCAGTAACAGAGGTTTAGCTGAAATGCTACTGATTAAAATAGCATTATGATTTTATTTAGGAAGTTACTGAAGAAGGAACAAACTGCCATTGCAAGCTTTAACTGCCTGTCATTAAAATGTCTGCGGTATATTGTCATCAGTAACCCTGGATTATTTATGAGATATCACTAGTGCTGTATCCGAATGCAGCTTTCCCTCTGTGCCAGAGCTTTAACAAAGCTGGTTATCCATGGCTTTTCCATTTTGTGATACTAGGAACAGGAAATATTCAAAAGATGCGTCGGGGAATCAACCCCAGGTGAGCAGCAGGAGCACACTCATAAACAGTAACATCTTTAGTGACTGATATGCTCATTAGATAAACACGACAGTTGCTTGGAAGGTATCAGCACCAGGCCTTCAAACCGATCTCCTGACTACACATGAATTCACACACATGAATTCTTGATGTGTGAGATGTAAGGGCTTGTCTGACTGGTCCTTTGGAATTTAGAACATAAATACATTTTGTTTTTACCACAACATGGCATGAAATGACATCTTTGCGGCTGTAATGCAAAACCAGACAGCCCATCATTAGATCTGACGAAAGAAAATTGAATGCAAGTGACATGTACAGCTGGGATGAAACGCAAAATCTGTAGGCTGAAATCATGGAATTTCACTAAAAGACGAAGATGATGCATTAGGTTGTCTCAGTCTTCATAATCCTACAGACATACAGAAACTTTAGAGAGGGAAAACTCAATGACAGAGAGGCTCTGATGAGCATGCAAAAAAGTAAAATTTATTTGGCTTCAGGTAAAGACCCTGCCATTCGACAGAAAAGAGAAACACAAAAAAGGTGCAGGAAAGGAATAGGAAAAAGGTAGTGGACTGCAGAGCACAGGCTTGGTATACGCACGTATTATAGCTCAAAGAAAGGGAAGATTAAGTAATTCTACAAAACACACTCAGCCTGTCTCTACAATACACTGTGATTTGTCAGAGCCAGTCTATGAAGTCATGTGTCCAGAAACTTTATCAGAAGAGGAACATTAGATCTAGGTTTTTCAAACAATGATTTAAGGGAACATGGACTTCACCTTCCACTACAGCTGATTCTGAGCAGAGCCTTTACAAATACAACTCCCATGAAAATCCAAGCCTAAAATAAGGATTTAAAAATTAGTATTGTAATTAGCAAGAAGTGAAACCATATCCTTCTTTGCCATAATCAGTGGTGAGATCTGGAAGGCAGACAACCTCCTTGAATGCCAGAAGCACTGGGAAGGGGAACTATGGATCAACAGTAGCCTCATTCCTCATTTCTCCAGTTCATGAACCATGCCCACAATCCTGGCCCGCCAATATGAAATACGTAAATTTCTCCCCTGATCTAAGTGATTATTGCTGGTGCTGCCATACTCACCAAGTCAACCACTGCTGTTGACTCCAGGAGAAAGCAGAGCCCAGCAATGTGTTTGGCAAATGGACATGTAAATCGCACTTCCCTGCACTGTAGGCTCAGGGAGCAGATCCGCCCAGACTGCCAGAGCACTAATGCTGCCTCAGGCTGTCAGCTGCCTCACTTTTTGTATCAAAATGCCATTCATTTGGGGCCACAAGATGTATTTTTAGGCAACTGCTCTGCTGTGTAACTATGCACATAAGAGCTAACTCAATCTAACAAGTACACACTAGCAAGGAAGAGTAAATAGAAAGGACTTGAGCCTGGATATACACAAGCTCCATGTGGGTTGGAAAGCCACACCAAACTCTCTTGCCACACCTCTACTCCATATCACATTTTAGCAATGAGACTGATACTATCTCGGATAAATCTTTTGGTGCCACAGTTACGGTTTTCATGTCACACACACACTGTCTGGAGTGTGTTCACCTTCCTCAGCAGAACAAGAACCACAGCTGTTATAAACTGTCAATTTTTCTTTCAGCACTCACCACAGAGAAATTTTGCTTCTGAGACAAATATTTCAAAGACCTAGTGGATCTTTTGAATAACACAGTCATGAGAAAGCCCAGAAGTGCTCAAAACCTTCCAAGAGCTCCTATTTTTAAAACTGCTTAGTTTATTCACAATAAGATTTCAAACCTCTGGAAGACAGAAAACAACATATTTTTCCTTTGTGGGACTGAAAAAAGAAAGGATACTTTCACTGACTATGCTTATCACTCATCGGTGTATCCACTATCTTAAAGGCATCCTGGATCAGGCAGCATGGTTTGTCCCTGCTCTCCAAACCTTGTATTTTCATGGATGAAGAGCTAGATAATAAATCTATAGCTTTTGATAGGGCCTTCAGTTTTATAAAACAAACCAAGGAACAGATTAGTTGTGCAGAATGTCCTAGATGCTTTCGACCTAATAAAAAAGAAATGTCCTCAGGGATATGCACTGTGACTCCTCCTCTTTCCCTGCCTGTCTTGCACATAGAGAACAGGGAATTTGTTTTACAAGAAACAAAAATACAATTAAACACTCTTCTCCTAAATCTTAAACTGTATGTTTTAGCATACGCATTGTTTCATGGCATTCCTCTATGCAACACTGAAAGTTGAGACTTCAAAGAGAGAAGAGAAGAATGGTCTGTTCACGTTTTCTATTTTCAGAACAGGATGCTGGGCGATAAGAAAACGCCACCCAGGCAGAATGTAAATCCACATCTGCTGTTAGCACTGGGAGCGCTACACACGCGGGCAGATCGCTCCACCTGCTGGACAAAGCTTTTCTGCTCACACACACAGCTCGCCTCACATCAGAGACGGGAACGCGCGACACAAGTGTTACACAGGTCGTTACTTCCCAAATCCAACCTCCACGTGAAATTTAGAATTTTCCTCTTCCGTAGAAAACTTTCATAGTCAGTGATTCCTCTTCAAAGTACTACTTAAGGAAAACGCAAAGCTCTTCTAGAGTGCAAGGCAAAAGAAAAGACAGCCTATTTGGAGTCTCCAAAGCCTTTAAACATTTGAATGTGTTCAAAGTTTTAGAAGCAATGCAGAAAAAGAAAAAATAACCACCCACTCAAAAGCAACCCAAACAAGAAAAACCCCACCACAAAACCCCCTCAGTATTTAAACTGAAACTAATCCATGCTGATTTTATTCTCACATCAGGAGTGCAGGTGCTTGTAGGAGAGAGAAGGGTTGGGCAGCTTAGCACAGAAGATGTTCCAGTGTATTCCCTTTCCACTTACCAGTCACAACCCTTCCAGAAAGTACAGCTCACAAGAAGCCAGCAGACTAAGAAGCCTCAGATAATTTGTCCTAATTTCTTCTTTCCTTTCATTTTGTGCTGAACAAAGGCAGAATATAAGATAAGATGATCACTATTTAAAGACACTGCACAAAAAGCACTACCTCCTCCCACAGAGTCCTATGATCATTTCTTTCTCAGAGTTTTTGCTCTTGGAGGTGGTGCCTGTAAAGACATTCACTACAGTTTCTCTGAGAGAAAAAACCCTTGGTTCCTGAGCTTTTACACATGCATAGCATCTGAACCATCTGAAGGCACATCCCACCCTCAGTGCTGGCCTGGCACAGGAGTGATCTCTGGCACAGTGCAAAGACTGCTGAGCTTGATTCCATCCTTTTCCTAACTCCATCAAAAATGCCTGGCTTCTTAGGACCTCAGCTCTGCAATAAAGACAAATGGCAGCATCTCTCTCCTTACTGAGTTCAAAGAGAAGGGGAAACTTATCAATAGAAAATGTCAAGACCGCATCATTAACATTCATGAACACAAGGGATTTTTTAAAAAGAAGGTTTATATTACCTGGGATAATATTACTACTACAGTTTAAAACATTCCCTGTAAATGCAATTCTTATGAGAATCAAATTTTCATTGAATTAAAAAAAAATACTTTTTACAGTTTACCTGAACAATATATTTTCTTTCAGCTGACAATGTGAGTTATTTCATTGCACTCAATAAAATTCACTGTCTGAAAAGCTTAAAGTCAGTCTTCCTGTTGTAGAGTAAGGCTTATACATTCTCCACGCAAAATGCAACTTTCAGGAAACAAAGATTTTTTTTCCTGGTATTGGGAAGAAGTGTTTTTATAGGGCTTCTGGTGCCAAAGAAAATTTATGAACTCCTGCAAAGAGGTGTGAGGATATGGGTCATTTCTGAGGTGACAAAAAACCATTTTATTGCCTGTTGTTTTACACTAGATGCTGTTAGCTTTTACCCCATGCCACAGAAGTTGACAAGACAGAAGAAAACTCTGTTTTGCTGAGCATAGTATGTATTTTTTGCCTCTTAAAAACACCAAAGATACAAAACCCACATGTGCCCATTTCAAAAGAAACTGTGTTAAGTATTCTCTGTGTTCTGGCTACCAGCTAGGTTGCAGAAGGGAGCTAAAGCCAGCAAAAATGAACAGGACTGACCAATGCTTTTTCTCCTTCAGTTGTGTTCCTGGCAAGTGAGGAGAGATTTTACATGTCAAGTTTTATTATACCTATTTCAGACGTTTCAAAGAGTTAAGGAATACTTTCAAATTTTGCAATAAATACAATCTAAGGCTCTGCAATTGGATCCTATCTGCTTCAATGCTAGTGAAAAAAGATTTTGAGCAAATTTTACTGTGGTAGCAAAGAAATCTATTAAACACAAAAAAAGCTTCTTAAAATTTATTCTACCCATCTATTCATCCATCAATTGATTTCACAATCTGTCTGCTGCCCCCATTCCTGCCCTTTTAATCTCTTGTCAAAGCCAGTTTTGGCCGTCAAGGCAAGACAAGTTTGTAACTTTGGACAAGACAGGCATCAAAAAAGAGAGTACTTTTGCAATTTTCTTGACTTGGTATTATTAACAGTAAGAAAACGCTTAATTTCAATGAGAGAGCGGAGACACAGAAAAACAGGAAGCCCATGGCTTTAAAGTATTGCACAAGATAAAACCAGATTGGTTCTAATGAAAACTTTAGCACCACAAAGAGCTTTCACATTTTGTTACACATTTATAAAACACACAAGTCAATATATTTGGTATATGGAATAGCTGAAGGCAACCTTTTGTTAATGCAATGAAGGAAGTTATCCTCCTAGTCTCCCCCGACATTTTCTGTCATGCTGAATTGCTAAGTTTTTAAAATATTTTACCTTTCTTCAGTTTCCTTCTGCCATCTTTTGTCAGACAAATCATTAGCATCAACAAGAGCACTTAATTCATATTGCTTTAAGCAGTTATCTGTGTCATCAGGTATACAGATAGACAATAGCACTCTTCTCTCTGATGAAAATGTCCCACTATCTCTCTGACCATAGAGCCACAGTTTCAATTATCTGCTTCAGAACAACAGTAGAAAAATATTTTTGAAGGTAAAACAACTACAGGCTTTGTTTTCTCCTAAGAGAACACTGAGCAAGAGTTTCTTGATAAATGTCATTATAGTGTTTCCGATGAGAAATTTTACTACAGACACAAAAGAAACAAAGAACTTTGAATATGGCCTGCACAGTTCAAAGGAACAGAGATGAGAAAAAGTTTCTGGATTTCCTAATTTCTATAGTATCAAACTACACTGAAGGTTTCCAATACTAAGAAGTTTGCTTAGATGGGAGTTACAGTGACCTGGTGACAAGCCAAAGCACCTGTAGTGAGCGAGGAGTCCCAACTTTGGGAAGAAGGGATTTAACCCACAACTCCTGCAGATATATCTTAAATGCATATGTGGTTTTATGGGTTTGATAACACCAGGCATTTTGCTTCCTATGGCAGGGAGGTGCTTTTAATATGGTTTAGATTATGATGGGACAGCAATCACCGATTTCCTACTGTGAATTCTAATCTATGTAATCCACTAAAGCAACACTGAATTGAAATTGTCTGTCTTCAGCTACTTTTTGCTTCAAGGCAGCTCTACAAGTCCAGTTTTTGAATTGTCTCTAATCCAGAACTGCTTACTGCAGTGGACTCTGGTGCAGATATTCACAGACCTGGAAGTGAATCACCTTTCTGTACTTGTCCTTCACTGTGTTTTCCTCATCTTGTTATATTCAGCTGACAAAAGATAAGTTGAAGAAAAAGTTTCCTTTCTTTATGTGGAAAGAGGAAAGACTGCCATAAGAGAATAAGAGCAGCAGGTCAGCAGACAATACTTTAAACTGTATAGATTTAATCTGCAAGTGTTAGTTGCAACAAAAGGTCAATTTTGGCCCAAGTTATCTGCTGCTTTGTGGAACCACCACACAGCTGGCAGAACAACACTTCTTCTAAGCACTGCATGATGCAACAGCAGAGGGTGTTGCAGATCAGGCCTAAGATGCCCTGAGGAGAACAATGTAGAACTTATTACACACCACTTGAATACTTCTTATTTTTCTGGCTGATTCTGTTAAGGTTTTTTTTGTAAGCATTAGTACCAACTCAGAAATAACCAGAAAATAACTATGATAGAAAAAAACCCCCTCAAACATATGCATGTATGAAAAGAGGAGGAGAGAGCTAACACAAGGAAACTGGTTTTTTCCTAATATGCCTGGTCAACAAGTGAATGGGAAAGATAAAATAAAGATTTAATCCACCTAGGGAATACTGAAGTAAAGTGGTGAATCTTTAGACATGACACAAGACCCATCTTACACATGAAATCCCAGAGGAAATCACTGTCCTGAAACAGGTGATCAAATTTCCTTCAGATACTAGAAAATACACAGAGAAGAGAAAGATTAACCAGCACTTAATGATTCTGGCAGATTGATAACTTCCCACCTGACAATTTCTAGGGCACCCTGATGAAAATCAAAACCCTGCGTGCTGCTTATTAGCTTCTCCCATTGTAAAAGAAATGAAAATATATGGTGCACAGAGCAGCTGAAGAAGGCGTATAGACTCTCAAAGAAAAGTCTCATGGCAGAGAGAGCGTATCCTTCTATTGATCCCCTGCCTTCCTTTTCTCTAACATCCCTACAGGGAAACCTTGGAGACCAAATCGTGCAAACCTGTAGGATGACTTACACATATGACAAACTAAGTATTTTTACTTTTTAATTTATAAAGATAAGGGAAATAACAGATGCCAAACTGGGCATTGCTCTCATGTCAGTACAATACTCTCATTTTGTCTGTTATTGAGCAAAATCGCTCTATGGCTGGACGTGGCACCACAAAGCTGCACTCCCACCTTCCAAAGAGCTGCCTTAACTGCCTTATAGCAGGCAGATAATGACCCTCTGCGATCATGTTCAGAGAAGGAATGCCGTACTTTCCCTAGGATCTGTATCATTGCTAAATACATCATTTCCAAAGATGCATCCTGGAAGAAGGGTTTGGTGGACAGTCATGCATAAATCCTGGTTATGGATAGAAACCCATAATTTCTCCAAAGTGACTGACTACTGTAACAGCTGTTGTCAGTCAGAAGCCAGCCATCAGCTCCATGCATTACAAACTAAAGTCAATCTTTGCTCCATGTGCTTTTAATATACAGCTTGGTACAAAACACACATATTAATGACTGTAGGCATTTCACACTGATACAAATGCAACCAAATCACAAAGGAAGAAGGGACGTTTTACCCCTGCTTGGTTCATACAATGTTGATGAGCCAGTCAAATGTAAGCAAAAAATCAATTCTGCTGGAATGACATGCACAGCCCTCCAGAAGCATCATATTTAATTTTAGGCATAGGACACAAGACTGCCTTTTAAAGAAGTCAGCAATAAATAAGTGTTGGAGGGATCAATTGACAGAGAGAACCCTTTCAGATTGACCATGGGGTGCAAATTAAGGAGTAGTTTGAGTGCCCTCCATCTTCATTCCTCTACTCCAGTCTCCTAAGTCTTCTTCCTCAGCATGCTTTGTACTGGAGGTGCTGTAAATGCACATTCTTATTTGTACTTCACCTAAACTCAGCTCAACTGAAAGTTCATTTCATTTCAACTCATAGTCAAGGCTGAGGGAAAATAAATAACTTGGTCCTGGAGAATCTCCAAAGTGTCCAGCTCCCCAAACCATTTATTGAAGGTTTATTTAAGTACATATTGCTGACATCATTTTGGGAATATTTTGACAATATCATTTGAGAACCAAGTATGACAGAATTTAAAGAAGGAAAAGCCACTCCAGTGGAAAATGGGAAGCTTTCTGGCATGTGGAAAGATCACTGAACAACATACTGTCAAGTATGACAGAATTTAAAGAAGGAAAAGCCACTCCAGTGGAAAATGGGAAGCTTTCTGGCATGTGGAAAGATCACTGAACAACATACTGTCAAGTATGACAGAATTTAAAGAAGGAAAAGCCACTCCAGTGGAAAATGGGAAGCTTTCTGGCATGTGGAAAGATCACAACAACAAGGAAAGAAAACCACACAGTAACATTAAAGATAAAAGTGGAATATGAGACCTTCCCGATTAATCAAATCTGCTCCCTAAAAGGGAGATAAACTTCTTCATTGACTGAACAAGAAAGAAACATGTACCCTTCAGCAGCCATGCAGATTTTGCTGAAGTTTCCGTAAGAATAGCTTTTTAATGAAAAAAGTTACCTGGATTTTTGTAGATGCTAAGCACATCCTTGAAATAATGAGGTAAGAATCTTTCTAATAAAAGCAGCACATCCTCCAACTCCTCCAGAATGCCCACAAGCAGAAAATTTTCATTAACGTTCAGCTTTGCTCTTTCAAGGGCCCATTCACCAGGCTCCCTGTATGAAATTGATGGGGGAAGACAGATGGAGGAGGGAAAAAGAAAAGTTTAATTATGCATTTACTTCTCAAATTCAGGCCAAGAACAAAAGTGAATTAAAAAAATATTCAGTGCTATACTTAGAACAAAAAAAGAGCCCCCACCAAACCTGAGTAGCTTACTGAGCTTTTCCGTGCAAAATCTAAAATTGGTTTGGCATGTAAAAACAGGATCACATTAAAAGGAGGCTAATTGCTGCGTGAAAGTACTCCATTCTGAAGACATCTTTTGCCAAGTTGTTTATCAGCTCAAACTTGTGAACTTCGGAAGCACAACCTGTCTGATGGGAGGAATGACTGCCCTGGGTGTTGGAAGGTGCTGAGGGGCGGTGGTGTCCCTGAACCACATCAGCAGAATTGTTGGGACCAACCACTGCCTGCTGTTACTCGGCGAATCCTACACAGGATAATACCATTTTTCACCTTGCCCTTCATTTTAACTTCTGCCAAAGTCTCCAGGATCTTCCCTTTCCCTGTCATTACCCCTGATTCTCCTGCAGTTTTGCTACGGGATTTGCGTTTTTTTTTTGCTGTGACTGATACTGGTTTTGAAGAACAGTTTAGGATTCTTCTATCTTTTCTCCCAGCGGGAAAAGCTGACAGAACTTCAGTACATCTTTATGCTTCTCTGTCTGCCAAAAGCACAATGTGGTTAGACAACCCTAGGAATCCTAAATCCCGTATAGTGATTCATATTAGTTACGTTCTGGGAGCAGCAGTGTTCTGGTTTGAGACAAATTCGGAGGAACGTCCGAAATTAACGTCCTCTCATAGAAGGCAGTTCTGTGTTCTGTGGTCTTCCACTGGGTTTGCTGCATATAGAAATCATCTGCGCACAGGTATCTTTCCCTCGCGCCACTCAATAACGTCCTCTCATAGAAGGCAGTTCTGTGTTCTGTGGTCTTCCACTGGGTTTGCTGCATATAGAAATCATCTGCGCACAGGTATCTTTCCCTCGCGCCACTCAAGACTCGTGTCCAGAGACTGACAGAGTCAGGCCGCCTCATTATCGCTTGGTCGATAGCCAGATCACGTGACAGGGATCCCAAATGCCTTGCTTCAGCACCGTCCAGCATTACATCATCACCTGCAGCATCCCAAATACGGACCATCCAACTTATTATGGACTCATCAGATCGTCGGGTGTAGTCTTTTCTTAGGCTGTGAAGGTCCCTTATGGACAAGGACTCAGTAATGGTTTCTGTGCCTGAGTCAGTTGGTGGTTTTGAGGTTCCTTCCCCTGCATCATCATCACCTTTCACTGGGCGATCAGTTTTGGTTGTGTGCTTTTTCCTCATGACAGGAGCAACTGTAAATGGCTTGGGCTCCCCCTTGGGTTTGGCTGCAGCCTGAGTGACTGGGGTGTCTGCTGAGTTATCTTCCTGCCCCTCTGCTTTTACCTGCTGCTCTACAGTACCTAGCAGTGTGCGATAGGCATATGCCAAGGCCCAACATACTACACTGGGCTTTTCCTTACTAGAATTGTCACTGCATTTCTCTTTCAGATATTTCCCCACCTCAGCTGGCTTCTGAATTTGTTCAGGGGGGAAATTCCAAGCTATTGGATCAGAGAATTCCTTCAGGGTTTGGCCCATATCCTCCCATTCCCCAAACCACTCAGGATTTTCCACGCCTGGGTCAGGTGTCTCATCAGTCACCGTGGAAATCTCAGCCCTGATTCTAGACCAGCTGCAGACCATATAGAAGAATCTTACCAGATAAAATACCAGGAAGGTGGTCTCTTTAACACCCAGGGGAAACGGAACATTCTCAAATAATAATGTATCAAATTTAAAGGGGAGGGAGAGGAAATGCTGGGAAACTCCGTCTCCTCCTCCTTGAACAAACTGGGTGCAATTACCAATAAAACCCCTACTGATACTAGGACTGGGGTTAGGATGGAGAAACCACAAATCACACACATTTTGAACAACTGCCAGGGCCTCTGTTAACTTCTTATAAATCATTATCACTGAGCACAGCAAAACAGAAATCCAGATTCGTGCCCCTGCTCGGTAAAAGTTACGTACCAGGGACAAAATCTGAGCAATCTGTGGATAGGCAAAGAGGCCTAGGGACCAGAAAGACATCAGTACCTCAAATCAGAGAGACAGTATGAACTCAACCAACATGGTGACTACTTTACCCCAATACAAAGGAATTAAAACCAAACCAAAATGTAATTAGTACAAGTTTTTTCACTTTCCTCTGAGCCACGTGCTGGACGCCACTAATTCTTTGTCCCGGTTTGAGACAAAGTCGGAGGAACGTCCAAAATGAACATCCTCTGATAGAAGGCAGGTTTCAGCCACCCCTCCCCCACCAGGTTCGGGAAAAATTTTCCTCAGAGGAAAGTGAAAGGGAAAAAAAATATTTATTTAACAGAAACAATGCACAATGGGAAAAGAATAATGCTGAATAATAAAACCTCTTGCTGTGGAGAGAACCTGGTAAATTTCAGAGTCCTTTCTTTGGGTGTGGTCTCTCTCTCTCTCTCTCTCTCCTCTTCGGAGCTGGGTCAGCCTGGGCTCCCTCCAGGCCTTGGTGGAAAGTTCTGCACAGTTCCAGAAGAGAAGAAGAAGAAGAAGCCAAAGTCCCAGGGAGAAAAAAAGTTTAACTGTCTGTCTCTCTCTGGAGAAACAGAGCTGAAAGCTGGCTGAAAAGCAGCAAAGGGTGCTTCCTCCGCTCTTGCTGCTGCAGAAGCATGCAGAGAGATAGAGTGACCTTGGATCACAAACTGCTTCGAAAAGTTCGTCTGGCTTTTTCTTTTTCTTTCTCTCGCACCCAGTAGGAAAGACACGAAAAGGAACAGGACTCATGTCTGGCCATAGACCGGCAATAGGGATACACATCATAAAGTCACCCCAAGACAAGCAGTCATCATTCATACTGACACAAGGTATAATGCCAGTGTCCCAAGCTAAAGGAAATCAGTTGCCCACACTGCCTGGGAGTGGCTGAAAATCACACCTCTTCCCTGACTTCATTAGGTTATTGTGGAGCCTATGAAATAGTGAATTTAACATTTGTCTGAAGCTCTTTCCATGGCACGTGGAAAAGCTTACTACTTTCCACTCCTACTAGAGCAGACTTGCAGCAGGTTTTTCATGCTCTACCATGTTCTGTGCACTGATCCACTTTCTGGAAGAGCAAAGTGTCCTAACAAACACTATGAGCCTCCTGTTCGTAGCTCCTTGTGGGATTAAGATGCAGCTGAAGGAAGTGCAAGGGCATGACAGGAGACAGATCTTCAACAAGGTATAAAACAGTACTTCAATATGCTGCTTGGGAACCTCACAGCGATATCTTGTGAAAGTATTCAGGCATGTGACTGTTAATGGAATTACTCACGCACGCAAGTTAAATGTGCAATCATAAGCATTTGCAAATAAAGCCAAAACATGTTAATAAAAAATGTGTAATGAAAATGAAGTCATAAACCTGTTTTGTTTCTTATACATAACTTCATTTAAGCCAAAAAAGTAAGGCAGGATTTTACAACAAAGATATTTAGAAATCAAGACAAAAGAAGTAACACATTTTCACTTGTTTTTACTGCTACCAGAAGTATGGCTTTTGAAAGAAATTCTGGAAAATGTGCAGTTGTTTCATTATGGAGAAGCCTGAATAATACAAAACCAGAACACTCTGAAGTTGAACAAACCTAACAAAGAACACTTGTTACCAACAGTAGAAAAGTATTTAAAACCAAAAAAGTATTTAAAATTACTCATATATTATTGCATAAAAATTTACTATGGTATCAGTAATAAAGCAATATGAGAATGGCATACACAGACACGTTAAAAATGAGGTAGCTCAACTGAAGCAGTAGAAGGCTGCACTTTACATAGTTTTAAGCATGATTACGGTTTCTTACACGGACACAGAAACCTGTATTCCTCATATGTAGACCTGATACAAGCATCTGAGCAAATCAAAACCATGCCTTACAAAGTTACAGTGCAGATAAAATGAGTAACCCAGAAAAAAAATTCACATAAATACATTCGGATTTGATGAATTATTCATGTTATAAATCAAGAAAAGAGAATAGTGCTACATTTGCAGTGCCCTCCTTACTTCAAAATACATGCATGCAGTTACCACACACAGTGCTACATTCCTTGTACTTACATTTCTCTCTTGTACTTCAAATAATGTCACCTGTTTATTACCAGTTTCTGACAAAATGTTGGCAATAGCTGTTGCTGAACAAATTGAAATACCTTGCATATATTTACCTGCATCTTGGATGCTGTCCACAGAAATATGGTATGATGTAAAATAACCTGGGATTGGAACATTCAGGGTAATTTTCAAGGATACATACATTAATGTCCTGTGGGGGAGGAAAGAAAAAAAATTACTGTATTTTCCTTTCTATATTAGACACTGTTTTCTTCATCTCATACTTTTTATAGTCCTCTCAGGGTCAAAGAACTGTGCTGAGGCTATAACAAATATCTTAGAAGTCATTTATTGGTCCATCTATCTACTTCTAAATATCAGCAAGGGAAACAAAAAGTTATTTTGTCCTAGAATGCAGAAAGCACTTTTCTCTTCCTTGCTGCATACCCCACAATTATTATACTGAGATTACTGTATGATTCAAAGTGGGACACATAAATCAACTTTTATACTGAGTAATATTTAAAATATTCATGAGATTATTTTCAGGCTCTTCTTTCTTCTAAATACACCCTGGAGGAAACCTGAAGTAGCCAGAATAAATGAAATTCAGACAACAATTATTACCTATTCTGTCTCTTTTTTTTTTTTAAATTCTGCTTCATTCAATGACTGGAATGAAGAAATGTAAGCTGTAATTCACACATCTCACTCAATAGTAGAACATACATCACTTTTGATTACAATTCTGTAAACTTCTCAGATTTTCAGAACTGAACCTACTGTGCAAAGCCCCACTGAGAAAAGGGGTTATAAGAAAATATTTATCATTTTCATGAAATAGCATTCATCTAATTAGAAGCTATTTATAATTTTTCAAAGACTAGGCATAGCTACTGAACCCTGAGGAACTGCATTCCATTTATGGCTTTACTTCAGCACAATAATAAACGCGTGGGATTGAATTCCATTATCCTTATCTAATCTAATAGAGCCTTACTCTGCAAGCAGACACACCCACTCCAGAGACACACAGAGCAAAAAATGTGTAAGACAACAAAAGCAAGAATGGAAGGATCTCACCTCTGCAGAATCAATCTTCATCGTTACTCAGATGTGTGCTTTCACAATGCAATAGGCGCCATACACATCAATATCAAACCAACAACTAAACAAACCCATATTTTATCAAGTAAATAAAACGCGATAGAGAACATTCCACAAGACAGATGTGCTTGGCAGCATGGAAAACATGGACAGCATCCCCTGCTCTCCAGAGGCAGGGCAGGGCAGGGTACAGGCCTCCAGCATCTGCATCTGAGGCCTCATCAGAGAAAAGCTCTTCCCAGAACTTCAGTTCTCTCACCTAACTACATTAGAGCCCCATTTGGGTGTGTAAGCCTTTCAAAGTACATTTCTGATTCCAACTCTGTCTCACACTTATGTGAATCCAATTTTACAAGCACATCAGAAGACCCTGGGCTAGGAAGTAAATCACATGGTGAGGAACCATTAAAGAAAAACAACATAAAAACTGCCAACAGGGACACAAACAATCAATTTCCCCTGCTCCCCACAGCCTGTTCAGGACTTGCCTTAAACACACACCAGAAGATTTATGGTCAAGACCTGAATTTTGACATTAAAGGCTCTGAGCTGAAGCTAACCAGCCCCCCATTCTCAATGCTATGATTGCTAAGAAATCTTAGTGTGGATGTACAGATTGCACAGGCAATGTGCCTCTCCTATCATCCCAAAAGGGTTTTTTAACAGGAATTACAAATTGCACTTCTTTAAAGGCTTATTGTGCTTTTACTATAGACACCACCAGAGACGTTTTCAGGGATATATATTTTTGCCTTTCATAAGAACCTAAACAACTGCAGTGAATTAATAAATTGCTTGGATTTTAAAAAATCTGAAATATTGCCCTGACAATACTTTAAATTATGTCCAAGCTGGCTTGTACTTGATTGATGGATTAGATGGAAGGCAGAACACCTACGTAAGATTTAAAAATCTGTAGCAACACCCAACTAAGTATATTATCTCTTTTCTCACTCTCATACAAAGGCGAATGGACATTAGCTCCCAACAAAGAAACTTACCATTTCTTTGCAAGAATAATGAATATGGTGAGTCAGAAAATATTCCCTGAGAGGAGTATCAATACAAAAGTGTAACTGGGACCTTCTTGTAATTGTGAAAAAAGTATTTGATTCACATGGCCAGAGAAACATCTGTACAATAAAAGCAATGCAAATTCACGTGGAAAATTGTGCAGCTTTAACAAGTGAACAGTTGATACTAACTCAAAAAGAGATTTTTAGTGTCCTTTTTAGAGTACACTGATGTAGGATCACTGAAACAAGCAGGCTGACGCTAATCTAATCTTCCCCACTTCTTGTTGATGACTCAAGGTTTAATATAAAGGCCAGGTGATCTTTCATACAAACTCACAATCTTTTGCCATACAAGGAGATGCATTTCACCTTCCTGACATCAGAAGCACCAGGCTTTCTTTGCAGTAGAAGCGCTGCCCCTTCCCAGGCTTTGTTTGCCACCACTGATGTGATCTGTATTCCAGCTGCTGGAGTGTCCGCGTGCATTTGCAGCACATGATCACCCCATGAGATGTGAAATTAGTTTTCAACCAAAAAAAAAGTGTGAAAGAAAGGTCAGATGGAGGCATGCTAGTCATTCAAAACTTAAACACCCCTACAGGAAGATGCCTGTTGGTGCTAGTGGCACTCAGGAATTTCTGGGGTTTTCCTGAGCATGGAAAACCAAGGTGAAACGAAGTTTATTCTAGACACCGTTACTCTGCTATCCTAAGCAACATTAATTAAGCCACATTTCCCAGTAAGAACATGCTTTCTCAGCAGAACACAGATCTTTCAGGGCAGAAATGTTTCAGTGTGAGACAAAAATTTGCAAGGTGACAGATGACAGCCTTGCTCATTTAAATCACTGGAGAAGCTTTCTAAAAAAATTATTTTAACACAGTCTGGAAAGATATAGAAGGAAACACACAGGGGTACTTTGATCATAACCCTTCACAAGAAAGAAAGAGGTATTTTACTTTATGCCCCAGCTCCTGGCTACAATTCATATCACTCACATCCCACTGGGCTTGTGTCTTCAACGAGGCAGTGGGAGGCCTGGGAATCAGCCCTGGGGCTCCAAGTAACAACAGAAACTGTCTTTCTTTTAAACAGTACTGTATTTTTCTACTCATGTAACAATTTTGTCTGAAAAGTTAAGCCGGTAATTTCTGCTTCCTTCTTCTGTAAAATTGTCTTTGAAATTAAAATCACAACATGCCTTAATCCTTTAATCTGTCAGTGAGTCAGACTACTGATCTACCAGAAATATATCAAAGGTGCATTATTAGTATGTTTTTCTGAGATTAATAATAAACTATTTTATTTGCCACAGTGAGGTCACACACGCTATAAGAGGAAGTCAGCACCCAATTAAAAATATTTCATAGAATCATTGAATCATCAGGTTTGGAAGAGACCTTCAAGATCATCTAGTTCAACTGTTAAACACAGTACCACTGTAATCACCCCTAAACCGTATCTCCAAGTGCCACTTGGGGCACATATCCTGATGCCTCTTTAACACTTCCACACTTCCAAAGATGGTGACTCCATCATCTCCCTGGGCAACTTATTCTAATATCTAACACTTCTTTCAGTGATTTTTTTTTACTATCTAATCTGAACTTCCCTGATGCAACTTAAGGACATTTCCTCTCATGAAACCTCCTTTCAGGTAGTCATAGAGAGTGAAGGGCTAAGAAGTTCCTTTGGGACTTTTAATGCCATCACAAAAAGAGCCAACTTTAAGGTGTTCTTTTTTAGAACAATAAGCAAGTTACTGAAGTTCATGTCTTTAACTTATGACAAATACTGTACCATATACAAAAAGACATGCCATAAGATTTGAGAATTTGATTTTTTTCCTAATACAAAATCGTAAGAGTACTGACAGAAATAGCAACCTTTTTTTTTTTGTCCAGTAGAAGGAACACGCAAATTTAAAAAAAATAAAAAAAATAATCTTAGGCTTTAAGGTATTCCCTATTTTTTGATTATCAGTGTCTCAACCCAAAATTACAGAAACACCACATTCTGCCTTGAATGCATTACAATTCTTAGCATCTCTGACAATTTAAAATAAGGAATCGTAACTCAAATACATACATGCTTTGCAAATAATTTCCATTCCATTTCTGTCTGCTCATCTATGGAAAACCACAAAAATATCCTTTCTCTCACAATCAAAATGAAAAATACACATCCTCTTTCTATGCCCTGCCCCTGTGAGATACCACAACTTCTGTGAAACCAGGAGACCTTGCTCACAGCCCAGGAACAGTGCATGCTCCTTCAGACCGAAGGGTGAAGATGTGGAGGTGTGTCAGCAGCAACCTAAATAAATATCTTTCAAGTTTTCATAAAAGGAAATGGAATAAAATTATGTGGAAAACCAGTGACTGAGCCCAGTCTACGGTGACCTCTCCTGCTTAAGGCTGTTCTTCATACACCACCACAGTCAGCAGTGCAGTCTTGTCCTCACTGTTGCCAGCCAAGGAAAATTCTTCCACTCTCCTGAGAGCCACCAAGCATCCTCTCGCAGCTTGTAAAGTGTTTCCTCACATATTTGGTGCTTGTAAAGAGGTCAAGCTGACCATTACATCCTGAGGACAATGTTGCATCATATGAACTAAACACAGCCACGCTAAAAAAACCCCAACATAATTCTCCGTCTTCTCTGGCCCCAGCTAGGGAGCTCTGGGTGGCCATAGGGTGATGGGGAAGAAAATGGAAACGTGATGGCTCAGGAAAGGGCTTGTGAGTACAAATATGAAATGAAAGAAGGAAAAGCACAACTTCCTACTTCAGAAGGCTGCAGAAAGACACTGAAAAGTCAAAGTATAGGTGGCATGAAGGTTTCCGAGTATAAATGTAACATGACTTGCTAAGTCTTATTTAGGAGCACAAATTATTTACACATTTAATGAAAAATAAGATACAATGCAACACATTTTTAATCCTAATTAGAGAGAGTTTTACTTCACCGGGTGATATTTAACATTTCTATTCAATCTCAATCAAGTATTTGGATAACTAGAGCCACACAGCAGCAAGATGACTTCTTTCTTTCAGATTCTGGAGGCATTTGGTACCTGTTTGTGCATCTATGTCAACATCACTGGCAGCAGATTGCTGTGGGGTGGCAGATGCTGAGCATTGCTTCCCAAACGAGCACTATCAACATAGACAAAGCCAAATGTTTCCCGTCCTGTGCTGTTGTGGTGCTGAGCCTCCCCAAGGTGGGCTGCCAGGTGGGGTGGACTGCGCCAAACTGTGTGGGATGATTGTCCTCTGGAGGTGACAGCAAGCAGGACAAGTTTATTGGGACACCATTGGCAGGCTGCAGAGTGACCAGTGGGCATCCTGGGGAGAAGCTCCACAAGATGGCAGAGCAGATCCAGCTAACCCTAGAATGCAGGGTTTCTGTCCCCAAATGCCCCCCTGCACCGGCTGTGATTGCCCCTTCACTTCTGTGAGGCTCTGCCAGCTCAAAAAGCAACAGAAACCCTTTTCTGTTCCTCCTCCACTGCCTTCTGGTCTTCTACCAGAAGAGCAAACAACATGGGGCTTACTCACATAAAATACCACAACACCACCACAGCATTCCAGCTGCACAGGGTGACACAGGCGCCACAGCAGATTACTTCAGTCATGTATTAATGTCCTTTACAGCCTCCCTTGGGCATCCGCCCTCTCTTGCCTGGGGTCCTCCATGGGCTGCAGGGGGACATCTGTATGTCTCACCGTGGTCTGCACCACAGGCTGCAGGGGAATCTCAGCTCTGGTGCCTGTAACACCTTCCCCCTCTCCTTCTGCATCGACCTTGGTGTCTGCAGAGCTGCTCCTCTCACATATTGTCACTCCTCTCTTCTCCAGCTGCAATTCCTCCTGTGCAGTAACTTCTTTCCCTTCTTAAACAGATTATCCCAGAGGTGCTACCACCTTCACTGAAGGGTTCAGGCTTGCCCAGCAGCAGGTCCATCATGGAGCCAGCAGGCATTGGCTCCACTGGACATGGGGGAAGCTTCTGGCAGCTTCTCACAGAAGCCACCCCTGTAGCCCCTCTGGCTCCCAGTCCCCCGCCACTGCTACCAAAAGCTTGCCATGCAAACTCAATACATTTTTGTAGAGGATAATTTTGGGGTTTCTTTGAATTGACTTTCCAATTTCTTCTGGTAAAATACATGTTTTTACTTTCCTCCCCCTCCCCACCATGTAAGTAAACAGGCTGCCAACTTTAATTCCCACTACTTTTTTTTTTCAATGGACTCTTTTGCCTGGGCTAATTTGCCTGACTTTTCAGCCAACAATGTATTAAGCTTTTCTTTCTGGCATCTTAGCAAGTGAAGCAGCAGCTAACCAAACAGCGTCTTCTGCTAACCACCTACATTTTCATTAAGTGCAGACATAAGTTATTCATTCATATACAAATTTTTGCTGGCATTGACATAGCAAAAGTGATGAACTATGCCCACAATGCTACTATTCAGATGTGACAAACATTAAACACATTTGTACATCACTATTTTCTAACTTAAGATGATGTACAACATCAAGAAAATACATAGGTGGATATATTTCTCTCTTTTCTGTTATCAGAAATCATGTTAGCAGTTTGTCAAAGATAAGTTTTACCAGTAAGAATGGAATCACTTCACAGTTGTAAGCAGACACCTTATCATATCTTTCTTTTCCATTGCTTTTGTATTTTTCACCTCAAACCATCTTAGCAAGGGAAATACATTAAAAAAAAATACAAAGAAATTATGCCAAAAAATGGGCGAGTGGCTGCCAGCTGGAAGCAGTGTGTAAGCATTAAATAACCATCCTGTTACAGAGGGCACAGATCCAGGGAAGACCAAAAATGAAGACCATTATACTGTAATCAAGAACTAATCCCACTGGCAACTAACAGCAGGGAGACAGTACATCTGCTAATTCTGTTTACCAACACTACTTCATAAAATTTAGAACCTGCAAAATGTGTCTGCTTGGATGATGAGCTTTAATAAAATTAATTAGAGATGGCATATATTCAATTCTGCAAATGCCGAGCAGGAAATGCCCACCACCTCAAGGACTTTTCAGCCCTCCCTAAATGGAGGGCACATGGACTCCAGCAAATTGATGCCTATAAAAAAGCAGCAAGTCATAGAATGGTTTGGGCTGGAAGGGACCTTAGGATCACCTAGTTCCAGTCCCCCTGGCAAGGCAGGGACACCTTCCACTAGATCATGTGCATCAAAGCCCCATTCAGCCTGGTCTCCCCAACACTTCCAGGGATGGGGCATCCACAACTTCCGTGGCAACCTGTTCCAACAACCCTCACAGCAAAGAATTTCTTCCTAATCTCTAAACCCACCATCCTTCAGTTTAAAGCCACTGCCCCTTGTCCTGTCACTACAAGCTGTTTTTAAAAAGTCCCTCTCCAGGTTTCTTGTAGGCCCCCTTCAGGTACTGGAAGGCTGCTCTAAGGTCTCCCCTTCCCTTCCCCAGGCTGAACAACCCCAATGCTCTCAGCCTGTTTTCATAGGAGAGGTGCTCCAGCCCTCTGATCATCTTCATGGACATCCTCTGGACTTGCTTCAACAGGTCCGTGTCCTTCTTATGTTGAGGGCCCCAGAGCTGGACTCTACACTCCAGGTGGAGTCGTAAAAGAAAAAGTCATAGAAGGTGGAGTCTCACTTCCCTTGACCTGCTTGCACTTGGCCTTGCTAAACTTCATGAATTTCACAAGAGCCCACTTCTCAAGCTTGTCCAGGTGCCTCTGGATAGCATCCCTTCCCTCCAGCATGCCAACCACACCACACAGCTTGGTGTCATCAGCAAACTTGCTGAGGGTACGCTCGATCCCACTGTCACCCACAAAGATGTTAAACAGCGCCAGTCCCACTGCTGGCCCCAAGGAATGCCACTTGCCACTGGTCTCCACTTGGGCATTGAGCAACTCTTTGAGTGCGACTATCCAGACAATTCCTTAACCACCAACTAATCCATCCATCAAATCCACATCTCTCTATTTTAGAGACAAGAATGTTGTACGGGACAGTGTCAAATGCTTTGTAAAGTCAACATATACAGCCAGCAATTTATGCTCAAAAAAGAGAGTTCTACAGCACAGATAAAGTTAATTTCTGACAGGTGATGGCCTCAGCCTGGAGCTGACTGTGAGGCTGAAGTCAGTGGGCTGAAAGAGGACAGAGATGCTGCTGGTAGGTGATGGTGCTCCTGGTAGGGTGGTCTCACCATTCCTGGCAATTTCCTGGCAGCCTTGGCTGCCCCTTTCCCAGCAAGAAAGGCAGAAGACTCAGGTTGTTGAGAAGTATTTTAGACCAACCTTTGCTAAAGGAGAAGCAAGTTTATCTATACCAGGTTACCACTTATCCAATCTGTTAAAAAAAAAAGTTCATAGCCACTGTAATTCATAGCAATGCTTTACTGCTCCTACTGTCAGGAAACCTTTACTAGTATCTGATACAAAACCACCTTAATGTAATTCAGAAAACTGCTTTGTCTTGATCTCAGTGAACACAAGGAATAGCTGCAGGACATTGGCTTTATAGCACATTTTTTATTCACCTGAAGATTTCTATTTCCCTACAGCAATTCCTTTTTAAGACCATCTTCTGGACTCTCTTCAATTTCTCAGAAGTCCTAAAACAGAACAATTTTTAATTTCGGCTTTTTCAGTAAAACCAGAAAAGACCCTGCCAGTGCCTTACTAAGTTCTCATCTGAACAAGGTAGTGCCTGGGAATTAGGGAATCATTTCATGTCTCTGGCTCCTGGAACCCAGCATCTTTTGTTTACCTTGAAATGCTGGATCCCAGAAAGTACTTGTGCTAAAACATTTAAAAAAAAACAAATTGGAGAAGATACAGAGGAAATCATCAAGTAGCGCTGTGGATCATCACCTCTCTAAGACACCACTCTTTTAATGTCAAAAGCATCAATGTTCAGCCAAGTATATTGTAATACTAAGACTTTGTGACCTGTATTAACAGCAAGTCCTGCTCACAACTGAGCAGTAATATGCATTACCAGATTGCTCAGAATGAAAAATCATATGAGAAAAACCACAGGACATCACAGAGACATAGAATGGTATGGATTGGAAGGGAAATTAAAGAGCATCTAGTTCCAACCATCCTGCCATGAGCAGGGACACCTTCCACTCAACAGGTTGCTCGCATACAGAAAAGGGCTCTCTAGAAAAAACATAAGTCAGGGGAAAAGAGTCTCGAACTGCAGTGACAAGCAAAGACACTTTAAAAAAAAATGGATAAAATAAACAGATGATTGCCAGAACCTAGCAATCGTAATGAACATCACAATCAGCAAGGGGAAGAACCATCATCAGCAGAAAAAGCTTCTTTATCTTGCAACAGGTCTTTGATCCAGTTACTAAAGATGTGATAAACACAGTCCTTTGCTCTCAGTTAAAAAAAAAAAA
>VZTI01002070.1:551696-562412 GCA_013397865.1 Struthidea cinerea
GGAAAAAAAGAGAAGATAGAATGATTAAGGATAGGAAGCTAAAGATAGGAATAAAATAACTGGTTTTCTTAGTGAAATGAGACACTGAGTAAGCGTGCACAGCATCTGTGCTGAGACAATACTTGAGAATAACAAAGAAGGGTTAACAGTAAAGTAGCAAATTTTCCAGGGAACATTAATGAGAGCAGATAAGAAATCTGACCTCAAGGAGATACAGAAGGACTCTATAATGCTGAAAGACATTCAGGGCTGGTAAAACCATAGATCCTTACAACAGGATACTCTGGATGACAAGGATGTAACTGGATTTGAAAAGAAAAACCCAAATCGCCAAAAGAATAACAACAATAATAATAATAAAATAAAAATTATAAATTTATAGAAGAGAGAACTATCAAAGGCTATTAAAAACAGATATGGCAGCAATGTCAGTTGGTAAGCTGAAGGATGTCAGAACCTGGGAGGACACTCAAGCGGAAGCACCTTTTAGCCTGTTCCCAGTTTGTACTGGCTTCCCCAGATGGGCTGGATGGTGCTCATGTCTCAAGAAGGGCCTAATGCAGAAGGTTCACACCTTCACATATGAGACAGCATCATTTGCACAGATACCAAGGAATTTAAATGTTTCAAAATGTCACATTTCCTACAATACAGGAAAGCCTATTTTAATAATGAGACATTGCTGTAGTTCACATTTTTCTCCCATTTTCTTTCCCAGGTCAAACGTTCCCATTCCTTTAGAGCCTGACTGGATACACAGAAATTATACTCAGCAGATTTTAGCCCAAACCTCAAAAACGCTTATATTAACAGAAACACATTTAAGTTCTATGAATGCCTCAAAATCTTGAAGCTAGCATTACACATTGTTTTTAGCAGAGGTCCACAAAAATAGTTTAAACAATGTAAAAGTTTAAAAGAGGCTTATTAGAACAAATATCAGAGTTCTGTATACTAAATATATCATTGGAGAAAAGAACTCCATGAGCCAAAAGGAAATTAATTTCATTAACAATGAGCATTAGATATTATTGCTTTCATACATCCCAACAGGACAGAGGAAAAACAAACATAAGAGATCATTCCATTTGCCTTTTTTTTTAATAGGATTTCATGTGACAAAAACTGGGGAGGAAAATGCTTACTTTCTACAATATAAATCTTCAAAATAAAAGAGTGAAGAAATTGAGAAGGAAAGACATGGACAAGGAAAGATATGCCCCATGAATAAAAAAAAAATTATTGCAGGCATCAGGAAAGAAATAATTTTTTAAAATTACTAAGCTTTTCCTAACCTGCAGATGTAGCAAAATTTTCACTTAAGAAAATAAACACTCGCTAGCTAATGCATGTTTTATTTCAACATACTGCTCAGTTATAGCTTAGACTATCTGCTGTGACGAATTCCAGTGATACAATTCCCTTTCGCTGAAGTTAAAGGGAGAGAAGCTGTATCCAACGGCTCCTGATATGTCCCTGAAATAATCCAGTCACATCAAGTACACTGTCTAGCAAAAAAGGAAAAGGAACCTGCTGCTGACCTCTGAATTTAAAAAGAGAAAAGACATTATTCACCACACAGAACACATTTTAAATTTCTTTGGTTTTGACCATTTTTTAAATTAGATGAAAATCTCAAAAACCACAGTACTGACTTTTAAGAAAAAAGTTCCTCGTAGCACCAACATCTAATGTCTTTTATGTCCCCTTGACCTACCACATTTGTGGTGGCACTTTAACACAAACCTGCTGAATGGTGAGAAAACAGCTATTTTGCTTTCTTATCAGTCTTCTGCCTAGTGTTGACTGACTTGGAATCTCTCCATCTCTCAGGGCTGAATTACAAAAGGAGCTGCAGAGCAGAGAAGAAAATCATACTGCTTCCGCCTGTGGCTTCCCTGCTGCTGCAACTGGAGATGGTTTCTGCTCTGCTACCCCTATCTAATTTCCCTAGTTAAAATCTTCCCCCTGCTGAACAGTTCTAATGCTTTTCTGGAAAATTACTAATACTTTGCATTATTCATAGCACTGCCATTCTGAATAGCAGACACAAAACGGAACATATTGATTCCACTTTTCAGTTTGGCAAGACTATCACCGTACTGACAACACCAAGTATTAAAAACCTCCTAAAAATACAAGGTTCAAAGGCATAAATATCGTTCCTATTTGCGTTTTTTTACTTTTTTTTTTTTACTTTTTAAAACTTCAGGCATCTGCTGACGTTGTTTTCTACAACTATGAAAAACAAAACCATACTTAGCTCCCTACACAGAAACCCAGAATCTCTCAATGCCTTCATTTCAGGTGCTATGGCTTCAAAAACCTCAGTAAGCAAAAAGATCAAGTATAAAATCATGAAAGTTAATAAATCTGCTATGAAGAGAAAAAAAGAGTAAAATAGGCTTTTTTTCTTCCCTTCTGTTTATCAAAGACATAATCTCTTTGGATTACGATCTGCAGAAATTTTTAAAAATTTTTTTCTTTCAGTCACTGATGAACACTTAAGTTTTCTTTTTTCCTTTCAAAGAGAACAGAAAATTAATTTTGAAGAAAATAATAATCTCATTTAAAAATCCATCTTCACCATGGAAAGTTTCCTATTTGCCACCAGTTAGTGGATTTTTCCCCAAGAAAAAGGAAATTACTCTTGACAAGCTCAGTTATGAATAGTGGCTGGCTTTGCTTGGATCAGAGTTCATAGGAAAAAGTTGTGTTCACGGTAACCTGACTAGACTATGTTTCAGTAATTCACTGAGCAGTAGCCAGCTTTGCTGAAACAATGGCAGTCCATTTTCCAGAGTCTGGAATAATAAACAATCAGATTAACACCCATTGCTGGAGTTTTTGGACAGTTTGGTTATGATTTTATGTAAAGCAACTATATTTACAAAGGATAGAGGAGCTTTGAAAATTCTAGCAAACAAGAAAAAAAAGAAAGCAGTGCTTAGAATAATAGAAAAAAATGAACACTGCTTTTACTACAAAGGGGAATTTCACTACCTTGTTACACAGGGAATGTATTTTCTCAGCAGACACAGCAGGTCTACTGCTTATCCTGAAAGATGGAGTTGCCTTTTCATTCAAGACATGCACCCACCACCCCTGTGATAACTCACAACCATGTAATATCAGCAGCAAACTGGTGAGGGACATGTATTCATGAAAAAGGTAATTCAACTTCAAATAGCCATCTTAAGGCAAAAACCAAAAGCACATTTGAAACAGCTGATGCCTGTTTCTTGGGGCTTTTTTTCCTCACATTTCTTTCTTTAAATAATGTGGAATTACAAGGAAGACAATAAAAAATTATTTCCTGGCAGCAGTAGTCTTCCTTACTTTACTGTTAAGGAAAAAATGGCGAAATGCCCTGAACCCAAGCTCAGTGACAACAAATACAGTTTTACAGTTTATCACACTCTGTTCCCTCACATTTTCTCCTGGCAACATTATCTCACCAAGTTATGAAAAACTGCTTTTATTTTTTCTTTTGAATTTGATTAAAATCCACCACAAAAAGGCTGAAGGAATCAGCTTTCTGGAGGACTCCCTCTGACCGACAGTATCCCTCAGATGCCTGGGGTTATTTCTATTGGGTTTCCAGTTCATTAAGGCGCCAAGATGCCTTGGAGCATGTGGTTTGAATCCATCCTTGTTTCAGGGAACAGAAGCCATTAGTCCTTCCACTGCACTGAGCAGCAAAACTTGCCAACTCTTTTGATTGCAGTTGCTTATCTATCTGGCAAAGAAGCCAATCTGTCACCTCGTTGTCTGAAGTCCCTCATCCTTTCACATCTCCTCAGGAAAAAAAGAGAAGGGAGGACACCTAAACTTAGTCTGGAGCCTCTGTACTGAAACTGTTACTCTAATAGAAACTACTGGTATGCCGAGATTCTCTCAACACAATCCATTCTTGCAAAGAAAGTGGGGAAGGGGAAGGGAAGGAGAAGGGAGCAACTGTGGCAATACCTTTTATGCCAAGAGGGAAAATCTGATTTCTGGAATATCTGACACCTGAAGAGCACTCCTGAGGGAAAGCACAGCAGCCACTTGCCAGGCAGGGCCAAGCAACCAGAGAGAACATTATAATCCATCTGCCAACACAAACCTATGGCATTTGGTTGTTTTTGGAGAAACACAAACACCCATCTCTACATCTTAGGAGCATACTGAAGCAAAGCAAGAATAGACAGACAGCACCTGACTTTTAGGCAGACTATTCCCCAGTTCAGATCTGTTCATTCTGTAATGAGACAGAAACAAAACCTAAATTTGCACCTCTGTCCTTCATCTTTACTGCTGTACTAAGGGTTTTTTCCCTGCTGGGTGAGCTGGCTGGGAAGAACCTCCCACCTCCCTAGTGGGACAAACAGCCCAGTTGTGTCCCATAGGAGATTCTAGCACCCCATGTGTCCCCTGGCTCCAGGGACATGAACCTTGGTGCTGACCAGAAAGGAGCAAGCACATGGTGCTCCAGCAGGCCCTGGGGTCCCTGTGAACTGGGGCCAGGATAAGGCACAGGATTTTACTCTGTAGGGTAAAAACTTCAGAATAACTGGAATAAACTAAGTCTTCAGTACGTCTGGGCACTGATGTTCCTTTTTTCCACAAAATGCCATCTCTGCTTCCATACGGTTTCATCATAAACTACTTCAGTCTTAAAAATACAGAATTCACAAGCGTGACCCAGCCATCCTGCAGTCAACAGAAGAGTCCACACCACCACCAAAAAATTACGCAATAGGAAAATATTTTGTTGTCAACAAACACCTAAGGCCCAGGACAGCTTTGGATGCTTGTATAAAGACATGTCTATCCCTCACCACGTCAGCCGTGCACCACGGGTGGGCAGTTCTCCTAAATCTACCGCCCTGCACTCTCCGTGCCATCTACCACCTCAAAGCTTCAGCTTTGCTTTAGCTGAACGAAGTTTTAGAGATCACGATCTCTACTTATTTCGCTTTGCCGGCAGCTCTGACAGCCAGAAAACCTAGGTATAAACCACAAAAAGGAAAGAGGAAGGAGAATGACAGACACGGAATAAAATGGGCTAATAAATTCAGTTTTATTTTCATGGGTTGTCAGTTCCTGCAGGTTTTGACACCTACGGAGTGAAGTGAGTATCTGACTGCATGAAATTACATTATCATGCCACAGCCTGAACACATTCAATATGCTGGCAGTAAGAGGAGGGCTGTCTCTCTCTGCCCTTCCTCTGTCAGGAGGAGTAAAAGGTTCTGCAGTTTCCTTCCCCATCCTACTGCCAATAAAAGAGTTTTCATTTAAGGTGGTTAAAGCATAACGCAACAAGGAAGATAAAAAAGGCTTACTCGTAGCAAGGAATGTACTTAGGAGGTTTTATAGGATGGTTTTCTAGGGACACCTACCATGATTTCATCAGACAAGTCTTCAAAAAAATTTTTAATTAAGCATAATTTCCAGAAGTCTGACTCCTACTCCTAAATACACACATATATATATATATATGCATTATTACACCACATTTTTAAGACAGACTATTTGCTGGTCAATGCCCTATCTCTGTTATTCAGGCCATGTATAAACTGTAACTTTAAAAATATTAATTTAAAATTTTATACTAACAGAAATTGAAGGCATTCTTTTCTTCTGGGTGACAGAACATTCCAGGGCTAAAAACCACTGTATTCCAACTTAAGACAAACAAAATATCAATCAATAATTAGCTTTACTTGAGGACTATTAAACACTGCTTTCAGCTTCATAATGCCCAAAATACTAGACTATGCATTGAAGGTAACATCCGTATCATACACAGATCCTCTTGTTTTCATTCACCTGAAATAGTTATTTGTCAGCTAATTATCAATGTTAAGTCATCTCTTACTGGGAATCATGTAAGTGTTATCTCCTTAGATGTGTCTTCCAGTTACTTTCACATTAACAAAGTACATGAGAACTGAAAATGCAAATACTCAACTCAAGGCTTACAAAAATTATCGAACACCTGAAACTCACCCATACTGAAACTATTGTAAATCAAAACAAAGAGACTCTGCATTTCTGAAAAGCATGCACTGAAACAAATGTTTAAACCCACTATTTTAAGGATTTTTACATCTTCTCTTCTGGTATCTTTACTATTACAGTGCACAATGTAAAACTGTGGATGCAGTTCATACTTTAAACGCATTTTTATCTTTGCTTTTAATGATAAATTTGAGAATAGTCATGACAGTGATCAGTTTTTTCCAAACTGATTCAGCATCAGTTTGGAAATTACAAAAGTTCATTTGATTGGCAGAGATGTAAGAGAAAAAAATCTTACCCACTATGGCATATACCCAAGAACACTCAACTACTTTAAAGTCAAGAAATAACACATTCAGCTGGAGATGTCTGTAATTTTAACTATCTTATATAAATCACCTAGTAGTAGAATTCACTCATAAGCATGTATAAAATTTGCTTTTGAGTCACCCAGAGAAGAAACCAATTGCAGAAAATCAGTACTGGCTATGAGGAACACTTACCATACACACAGGACCTTTTTCTGGGTACCCCTGAGGCTTTAAATATGTACCGATCAGATATTTTCTGATGAAGAGGTGTTGCTTTTGGTAATTAACAGCCCTTGAGGGCTACATAGTTGCACTTTTAAAAATAGAGTAGAGTAGAATATTTCAGTTGGTAGGGATCTACAAGGATCATCTGGTCCAACTGCCTGACCTATTCAGGGCTGACCGAAAGTAAAGCGGGCTGTTAAGGGTGTTGTCCAAATGGCTCTTAAACGTTGATATGCCTTGGGCATCGAGCACCTCTCTAAGAAGCCTCTTCCAGTGCTTGACCACGCCCTCCGTGAAGAAATGTTTCCTAAAATATTTCCTTTTTGGATACATGTAAACTTATTCACAACAATGACCAGCAAGGACTTCCACAGCCTAATTACATGTTGTCCAAACTACTGCATCTTTCTATTTTTTACTAGATCCGGCAATTACCCGTTCCAGTTGTGACCTTCTATTAGTCTTACACTGAAACAGCCCTCAAGCAATCATCCTTGAGGCCACTTTTTCATGCCTCTTGAAAATCTGTCCTCTTGTATCCTTTCCACTGTTTACTTCTTCCTCATTTGAAGAGTTCTAAAGTTTGTCATTCCTTATCTGGAAATTATTTCATCATTGCTCCTACCCATTTCTGAGTATTTTCCAGTTCTTTCAATCCCATTTTGGGAATGGGAGGTCACAAATGTCAAATGATAGTAGTCAAGTGCAGACACACTAGAGATTTATACACAATGAAGTTCTCTGTACTGATCTCTATTGCTTTTGGTTTGCCTTTTTTGACTGCTACTGAGGACCAAGCAGATGCTATGACAGAACCAGCCAACACACACAGAAGATCTCACTCCTAACCCAGCAAAAGGCTTGTGAGAGTCCATCAGTTTCTAGGTGAAATAAGGATTACCCCCTGTAAACTGCTTTCCCACCTTCCCTGAAGGTGGGGCTGGCTTTTATCCCTGGGCTGCACGAGAATGCTCCTTTCTGTTCTTGTTCAATTATCCAAAAATATATCTCCTGAAAATATAACACAGACATACCCTCTTCTCTTATGCAGTTTACATGGCCTTAGAAAGCTGGCATCAATATATTAGAATCTTTGTTCCGTGGTTGGGATTTTCCACTCTATGAACAGTATCTTCCTATAGAGAAGCTAGAGAAAACTAATTCCCCAAGCTTCCACAACACATAAAACCCAAAAAAGAACCCAAAAGAGAACATCAAGAGCTGTCCTGTATTCACACTCAGAAAGGCACAAATAAAAAACTTGGCATAATCACCATAAAAATGAAGATTCATCATTTTAAACTTAATACAGCAAGGTCCTTTAATAAAAGATCGTAAGTTCTTATGTATATAAATGTCTTAAAAAGCACTACCGAGACACAGTATATGGTAAGACCCTGTAAAAATGTTACATTTAAATAAGATTGTGGGTACTTAGTGCTTGGACCTCTACTGCTACTTGGTTTCTGGTTTCCTGTGCAGTTCCTTAATATTTGCAACAGCCAGAAATTTTCAGACCACTACCACACTGCAAGAAAAAAAACTTCACCTTTTTACATTCTGAAGCAATACATTGTTGTTATTCTGTATCCTGTCTCCACAAAAAGGAGAATGTTGATACAGAATGGTATCATTAAAATAAAACCATGGTATTAATCTTATATTTGCTATTAATATAAGTAGGTATTGCGAATTACATGGAAGTTTTTAGTGTTGCAATCTTATCCAATGCTATACTGCCTATTTACTGTGTGCAATTGACTCAGACTACTGAATGAAAACAGATTAGGAAGGCACATTTTCTTGCTCTTGTACAAATGCATAATGCTGCAATGTTTGGAATGCAAACTCCACAGGGGAACATTAAAAAAATATTGGTTTGTAAATTAAAGTCACTGAAAAGTAAATGTCAGCCATGAAAATATTTCCTTTAATATTATGTTTTATAAGTTGCTTAATCAGTCCCTTCTCCAGCTGAGGTCTGAATTACCATTAACTTTGTGGTTCAATAAATTATTAATACAAAATGGGAGAATCTAAGGGGAAAAATGGTGCTTTAGAGCACACACAATAGATGAAGAGCTGCAAAAATGTGCCAGAAATTTTGCTGTGAAGAGGTAATGCCATAAAAGGGAACAGCTGGAGACTATTAAAAGCACTCATTAGAGGGAAGAAGCAGCAAACTGTTCTAATTGGGTCAGCTGACAGGTGGCTGTGCTTCAGCAGTGCCCTCCCGGCAGCCCCGTCCCAGCCGCAGGGATTGGTGCTACTGTGTGATCCCCCAAACCAGATCTACAGCTGCAAAGCTGCACTGCAGCACATCAGTGACCAGTGCAAGCCACCTCAGCACCAGTATGTAACACAGGCAGTAAAATGACTACTGTGTGTATGGGGGTGTGTCAGGGAAAACACAAAGTGCATACAACGTTTAGCCTCTTAACTACAGCTCCGAACCCACTAAGTGAAAAATGTTCTTTTTAATTTATATATTCAACTCCCTAATATCTGGTATGCACTGCACAGACAAAGGCAAATAATTTCAACCTCTGCATGCCTCAGATTTCCAGTCTAAACAATGTTAACCAAGGTATCAGAGCCTCCCCAAAATTTCCCACGTTCAATCAACAGACACTGGTAGCCTCTCTTGTGAGGTCCTCAACAGGAAAATCAGAGTCATGAACCCTCCACGGCCTCACTACACCAATCTGAGGGCAGGCAACTCTCTCCTTGCTTTTTTTTGTAATAGAGACACACACTCATGAGAGTGACAGTCAGAAGACGATGGCATGGGCTCCATACCGTGGTCTCTCCTGGAGGCCATGTCTCTGGGAACTGAAAAGCTTCAAGAAATTTATCTGAAGTCATGAAGGAGAAAGCTCAATAATGACAACTGATAACAACTACTGATGACAATTCATAATATAATTACCCATGGTATTATGCAGATAAACACGGGAAATAAGATAGCCAGCTGCTGTCCGAAAACCAGTGCAATTGGTAAAAGAGTATTTTACACTGTAGAGAGAAATTTGAGGATATAAATAATAAAACTGGTTGAAGATATTTAGTGAATATTCTTATATTAATGAAAACCATGGAAATCATAAAAGGAAATTCTCAAGATTCAGGAATACAAAAAATTGTTCTATGGAGTTTACCCATTCAGTTTTCTCTTTAATTTTGTTTGAAATTTATGAAATAACCCAAACAACATTAGTTTAAATATTTAGCCATAAAAGCTAATGTTGCAAAAGGAATGTTTTTTTCCCCTATTATAACAAATTTGATGTGAAAGTTCCCTGACGTCACTTGAATTTTACTGTCCTCCTTTGCAATAATCCTAATACACTTTTAATAATTATTTTAGAATGTCATTTAAAAGACAAAAGGACAGATGCTCCTTTATGGGATCACTTGCATGAGCAATCTTTAACATAAATGAGGCTGAATATTGTTAGAATATTTTTAGTTTTTACTGAGAAAAGCATCTTTATTTTCAGAGATGAAGCTGAAAGACTATGCAGAGCCACACAGAGATGCCGTGCAAACTTAACTGCTAATTATAAGGAGAATCTGAAACATTCTATAGGAAGGTGACAAGTTCTTATCTTACTGAATGATTTTTTTAAATTCAAAGTGTCTCACTTCTGATATATTAGCTCGGAGATCTTTTACTGGAGTGAGTTAGGAGCCATGATATTCATGAGCCTAACAGAGATCAGAATCCCATGCAACTAGATTTCCTGCAATTCAGGCAACAACACACAGCCCATGCTGCTTCACACACTCATTCAGCCTCAGCAGTCTGTCCTAGTTTGGACGAAATGGAGGAAAATATCCTCTGATAGAAGTCAGGTTGCAACCACCCCTCCCCCCAGGTTCGGGAAAAAAAAATTTTCCTCGAAGGAAAGTGAAAGAGATAAAAGCTATTTATTTAACAAACACACAAGAGGGGAATAATGATGCTAAACAATGAGATCTCTCTCTGTGGAGAGAAAACCTGGGAAGATTTCAGAGTTCTTCTGTAGGTGCGGTCTCTCGCCTCCTCCGAGCTGGGTCGGCGAGGGCCCACCCCCCTGGGCCTCCAGGAAAAATTCTCCTGATGTGTTCAGATGTTGTTGAAACAGTCCAGAAGAGGAGAACAAAAAAGCCCAAAATCCTAGGAGAAAAC
>VZTI01002070.1:569253-662237 GCA_013397865.1 Struthidea cinerea
AAAGGCATTCCTGCAAATACCACAGGACAATGTGGGCATAAAGCTTCAACAATATTTACTCAAACAGAAAGCTTTGAGTAGATGCCTTGGCCTGGTAGTTTTCAAGCGAAATTGCTGGAAAGTATAGATTGCATCTAAATTACTGAACACATTATCTTCCTGCTGCTTGATGCAGATAGCAATAATCTAAAGACAGAAGGGCATGGAGGGGAGCAAAAAAAAACGGGAAGCAATAGAGACAGTAAGAAGGGATGACAGCAGCAAGTTGTCTTAAGACAAAGACAAAAAGATCACAAGATTCATAGAAGCAAGAGAGCAGGGATGTCCTGTCCCAGGTTTTGTAGAGGATGTTAAACCTAAATGCTCATCAGAAGAGTGAAAAATCAAAACCAGACAGGTATTAGCTGGCTTGATAGAAAATTTCAATACATATTCTCTTTTCTGAAGTGAAAGGAGGGGTGAGATTGCATAACCAACCCACCAAAGTCCCAGAGCCCATCCTTTTGCTGGTAAGGTCATGTCTCTGAACACAAGAACAGTAAATTCAGGACCAAAAGCCCTGAGGAAAGAGGCTCACACAAGCTCATTCAACCCAAGAGGACAGCTGAGATGGGAGGTCACTCTTTCACAAATGCTACAGAGGAACTTCCCTTTCCGAAACAGAGAATTGTGGGTGCTCCCCACCTCCCCAAACACAGGACAGCTCAAATTTCTGATTTTCTCCACTATGTAACCAGTTTATATACACCCAGCTGTGGGTTGCTCTACCAGGCAACAAGCAAGGAATTATTAGAAAAATCGAGTCTGCTCTGGTCCTTAGGTCCTTATTCAAATGTGCATTTTTTTTTTAAACATATCAGTGAATACTTCAGATTCCAACCATTTGTTTCTGTGAACTCAGGGTCTTTTATGGAAGCTAAGCAGCACTCACATAGCATAAAAAATCCTAACGGTTAAAAAAACCAGAAACATCAATTACCTTAAGCTATTTGGAGAAGAAAAGGGCAAATCAATGCTCCATTTGTTCAAGTATGCTCTGCATATTTTTAGATACCTATCAATCACAACATATTAAATGCTCTCCCGAGTGAAACTTTTCAGATTAACAACACCCACATGAAAGTGCTCTTGCAAAAAAAATAGGTATGTGCTCTCATTATACATCACATCACCTTATTTGCACTCCAACACCTAGTGTGAAGGATCCAAAATGGGACACATTTTCTAGGCTTGAGCAGCAGAGTTACCTTCTCTGAGTGGGATCATGATTGGATCCCACATGATGGAATTGCACAAATATTCTCATCCCCAGCAGCACATCAGTGCAACTGGTCAGGACACCACCACTGCAGCAGAACACTGCAAATGGATACACCAACTCCCACAACGCTCTTCCTGTACTTAACGTCTCCTGATTTCTTTTATATATAAAAGTAAATCCCATTAGTCTTAACTGATCTGTTGTTGAAGGTATATTTTTGGAGTCCTCATCAAAAAAACTATTTGCGAGCTTCAATCAATAATACTTAGCTTCATTAATAATATATTCCCCTATGTCTTTTTTAATAAAAGCAAAATAAAATAAAGCCTGAGAAGTATGTGAGCTTGGCCCTTCACATTTCTGATGAATTCCAATTTTATTATTCACATGAGCAAAATCTTAATTTAAAACCATTTACAAAACACTTGCAAGTTGGGGAGGGGGGGGAAATCAACCAAAGTGATTTGCTTGGCTTTAAAAATGGAGGCTCTCTTAGCTCCTATTATTTTTCATTTCACTTCAGGAGGCTGCTGCCTTTGCATTTAATACAAAACTCTACACACAAGCAGAAGATGATTTCTTTATCCCTGCAGGCAAAGCACAACTCCTCAAGGAAAAGATGACTCCCAACCTATTCTCTGTAACCTATTTGTCTGCCTCTTACTCTTTTAACATACACTGTTTCCCCTTAAACAAAAGGGGTGGTTGCTAGAAATTCAGTATAATGGAAGCAAACAAGAACCAACAGCCACCTAATATTAATAGAGACAGGCATATTGTGTCCTTCTTATAAAGGAAGCACAATTTCCTTTTACAGTGCCATACAACTGAGAATCACACGCTGAGAGTACAATTGCCCAGCAATCTTTACTCACCAATCATGTTAGAGCTCCATTACCTGCCCTGCGGCACAGCTTCACAGGGAGGTCATGTAAAAGCACTAACACAGAACTTTCACCTTTTTAGGACTTAAATAAGATGCAGTTACTTCAACATTTATCTTCTGAAAAAGGTATTTTGAAATGAAGTTTTCATAACATCTTGCATTAGCATGAACTTGGGGCAAAGCAATCCTCTGCACACAAGGCACCGGGCACTTCTGGGATGCTCCAATGATCCTCCTCAAGGATGAGCTGCAAAGAGGAGTGGGCTGAGGTACTGCCTGCCTGGGACTACCAGGCTGGTATTGCCAGCCTCTATAATCAAGGAGTTTGTTTATCTTCTGGCTTTTGTCTGTAGTGCCTCTCTTGTAGCCTTCACCCTTATGCTGTGGTCATGTTTTCAACCTTTTCTTTAGAATTAGGAGAGTCGATACAGGTCATTTCTCTACTGACACACCTATGCCACCTATACTGTTACTTCAGACATAATAACACTGGCACAGCTGAACTGGTACAAGAACTATGTAGAGCAGACTTCAGTTAAAAACTTTGGCTTCATGAAGCCTTTTTCCTTTCTTGCAGAGTACTAACTAGGCTGCCTCTCCACAGCAAGCTGAACTAAATCTTATGCCAGTCTGCTTTTTTGTTATTGCTCTCTAGTTTATCCCAGACACAAACAAGCAATGCAGAGAGGGGATGTAATTATCAGCCCTGGAAGTATCCAAAAACATGTAGATGCAGCACTCAGGGTTTAGTGGTTGACTTGGCGGTGTAGGTTAACAGCTGGACTTGATGACCTTAGTAGTCTTTTCCAACCTTAATGGATCTATGATTCTATGAAAGAAGTATTTTCATTGCAAAACTGCCTCTGTGCCTGGCCTGGCCTTCAATAGGAGGTGTGTGCAGGGATACAAAATGCCCAGTGGTACAAGGTCAACAGTAAAATAGTGCACACTCACAACACCCCTCATCACTCACCCTTTCTGGACCTGAGATTTCAATACAGAAATTTCAGCTTCTGAAGTGATGTGTCTGGGTCACATCATTGTAAAATTACAACTGAGTCGTCTAGGAACTGTTTAGTAAGCTGCCTCAGACCAGTGAATGGCTAAAAGATAACACTGTAAAGCCTTGTATTTCTCTATTTCACTATCCTGTAAATCTACCGGAATATTTTAGGCTGTATTTTGTCAGTCATTCATGCATGCTAAACAATGAGGGTCTTTGTTTTACCCTACACTTTTCATTCTCCTAAGGATAACAAAGTAGTTTAATATACAAATTCACAACGAACAGCACCAACATGGGTAAGCATCCTGCATGGGTTCCAAGTAAAGGAACTACTAATTATGTTTTCATTTATGTAATGCAAAGTTACAGCTGGAAACAAGTAAGAGAGTAAACACTAACTCTCCACAAAAGTCTAACAGCAGCTAAACGCTGCGTTAATTAAAATCACCTAATTCCAGATACCCTGTATTTAAGACTTTCTTCCAAAGGTCTGGCCCAGGATCTCTCTGGACCTCTGATTAATGTTGCAATGTAATTCAGAGATGTAAATGTTGCGCATTATATAGGAGACCAGGAAAACTAATTACAAAATATTACAATAAATTTCCCGCAAGCAGAAGAATAGCTGATGCAGCTCTTTGGAAAGTATTAACTCAAGAAACATGACAGATAGAAGAGATATATTTTCAAAATTGAATGGGACCACACATTTGGCTGAGATAGTTACATTTGCATAAAATCTTGGGGCTCGACTTCTTAGGAAAGTTATTATGCAAAGGATGCTGCAACACACTCAGCACTGCATATTCAGCTTCCTGTATGAATACATTTATCAAGGGCAGTATGGGTGACTCCAGCTGTCCTGTGGAAATGACTGTTGCAGAGAGCAACTCAATGTTAGGAGTGTCCATATGGAAACTGACATACAGTAAACTGTGTATAACGAAAAAATAACTCATTGTAACTTGGCAGTACATATCATGTATACAATCTATAGAATAAAAAAATCAACGTAAGTGAAACTTATAACATGTCTGCCCTGTCACAGATGTGAAATTGTCCCATCAAAGAGGGACTGTGGACATCATTCTGCTTGAGGCTTTGAATCTACATAGTTTAACATGACAATCCGTGATTCAGAAGATAGGCGAAAACTGATAATATTTTCAGAAAACAAAGCTGCAAAAGGAGAGAATAATGAAGGGAGTGGTTTGCTGGTGAAGAGCCACTTCAGCCACCAGGCAAGAAAGACATCAAATGTTTTGCACCGTAGTATGGCAAATGAAACCCAAAGCATCTAGAACCTGAAGCAGAGCATATTCACAGGGAAGGAGTAGTTCTGGCAAGGACATGCATACTTCCACATATTACCAGAAGTGTGGGAGACCTTACAGGCCAGAATAATCCCAGTTTCCCTTTTTCTGAGAAGCAGGACGAGAGAGGAGCAAAGATGTGACACAGCACTCATGTGACCATTCACCGAGTCCATTTTCAGCAAAACATGAACAAAGTTCAATGCAGCATCACAAGAATGATGAAAAAAAAATAGAAAGCCTTCAGCTTGAAAAGAGAATGAGAAGGAAAAAATACAGAGAAGGCTGAGAGTTGACTGCATGACAGCGTGTAAGAAATTACACATGAAAGTCTACAGAGGGGAAAAATTTGATGAGTCTTTATGTAGCAAATAAATGTACCGTGAGATCCAAGGAAAAGGAGTCAATTGGACTTCTCAGAAAAATTAGGAGGAAAAATAATTTACTATCTGAGAGAACAACTCACTATTGAAAGAACTTATCAAGTGCAGCAGATTCTCCACTACTGGTGATTTAGAATCAAGACTTCCATTTCCTTCCTGAAAGATGGAAGTTTTAGGTTTAAACCTATTTATCAAGGGTAGAAAAGACTCAAAATGACTGGGAACTGTCACCGTCCATCTTTTTGCCTGAAGGCAGGATCAGCTGTGCAATTGCCACTACCAGCTTCAAAATCCTGAAGTACTATCAGTTCTATTGCTTTGCTGTCCTTGTTATTCAAACCTTTTCCTAAATGTCTGATCTAGAACTCGATACAATTCAAGTCCACCACTTGTGTTATCGTTACTCATTACGAGCTGCACAGCCCCTTTATCTCTGCAGAACCTTTTAAATAAAAAAAAATCAGAATTGTTATGACAGTCCCCTCTTTCCCTGTCTTCTCTATTTGTTTTTCTTTCCCTGTGATTCTAGGTAAATTTTTTAAATCTCTGATCATTCTTCTTATTTTCTTTTGGACTCCTCTGGACTAATCGTCATCCTTTTTAAATCAAGTTACTCCCAAACTGGTAATCTGCAGTGTGAACGTGAGCATGGAAGCTGAACAACAGTAAAAACAGGATAATTGAGGAGTTATGCCTAATCCCACCTTCAGTAACTAGATTTCAAGCAACAATCTCTATCCTGAGAATATCATGTTACCATCTGAATTAAAGATAAAAAGTCCACTATGCAAAGAACACAGGAAAACTAGAGAAATAAATTCTAATTGTGGAAACTGTGGAAAAACTCACCATAAAGCAATGCTTTTAAAAAAAAAACCAAAAACAAAACAACAAAAAACCCTGCTTAGATCATACAAAGGTCAAACTGCACATTAGATTTGTGCCTAGCCTTCCATCAAGTCAGTTAAGAAACATCATTACACACTCACATAATTAAAAAAAAGTAGCATAAAAAAGGAAAAAAAAAAGATGTAGGAGGGATTACAGCACCATGCGGCCATTCATGAAATGTGTACTTTACAAGGCAGACCTCACATGATGGTAGAAAGTGTTTCATGATGTGTTAGCAAAAAGTACAGATTACAACGAACACACATAAAGACAGAGTGTTAAGGCCATGCACATGAGTTTAGCTGACCGTTCCCTACTTTTAAGAGCTTACCCAGAGGGTAATTTTTTTTTTTTTGGTTACCATATATTTAATGGCATTTCCCTAAGTGTGTATATTTTGGTTTTTCTTTTTGAAAGGAGAAAAAAAAATCCCACAACATAAAACTACTTTAGTAGATAATCTTAGGCTGCCAATCATTGTTTCAAGATGTTGACTCAAGGAGGCATTGAAAGAGCACAATCCCTCCCACAGCTGAGCTGTATGGGGTCAGTGCAAGCTGACTCAACTGTTGCTCTTTGTACAAAGTATACCTGAGTTTGCATTCAAAGGGTCATGGACATTCAGCATCTTGTTAAGCCAGCACCACACATCTGCCCAGCACACTCTTCTCAAATGCTAGTGGAGCATGGTTAACACATACAATAGGCATGTTCTGTAAACCATGAACATGCTGTGTGGCCTTACTTGCTCCAGAGGAAAGAAGAAACAGTAATTCTCAAATTACTAAAAAATCTGAGTGTTGTGACAAAAATCTCATGACTCTGTCTTAAGACAATGAAAATGGCATCACAGAATCCCTCTGGTTTTACTGACCTCTAGTCAGTCTATCAAAAAAAGTGAAATTCTATTTCCAAACCAATGGACCAAAGATATACATATGTAGGTTAAGTCATTGCAAAGCAAGATGTTTATTTGCCAAAAAAAAAATTGTAAATGTGTCATTCAAACCTTCCAAATGATCAACAAGCTAACATGCAAACATTCCAAACACAAGCTGCCAACAGAGCGTGCTTCAGCTTTCAAACATGCAGCTTATTCACATGACAAAGTTAATTCACCAAGATTTACCCCCTTTTTGTTTGTTAGCTATAGACACATTTTGCAAGAACAAGAGAATGGTGTAACATCAAAGTGCTGTGTTAAAACGCAATTTTTGGAGCTGCTTCTGCATGGGAAAAAACACAGAACCAATGACTAACAAAAAAATCCCAGCAACATTCAAAAATCAAGTTTAGTTTTGGGCTTAACCAGACTGAATTTTACCTTGTCCATCCCTGCCTTCATACAGCATGTGATTTATTGATACCCGTAGGTCAGAATTCAGGGCAGAGCTGAAGGAAAATGGCCAAACTGACCAGCACTGCTGCATGTGACACTGTCTGCTGCTACAGCAGCTCACTTTGTTCATTTTTATTAGTTTGTGTTGGCCATTGTATCTGTGCAAAAAAGTAATAAAAAAAAAATTCAGTAATGCTGATACAGACTGTCTACCAAAAAAGGCTTTTTTCAAGAAAAACGAGAACTTTACACATGAACTCTGCTAATGAAAAACAGAAAACTGGAAATATTTCTTACGTTGATTCTAGGGACTAAAGGCAAGCTCCTTCGCAGGCAGAAGACCCAACAGATCTTTCCTCCCTGAAACCTGTCTTCACACACCTCTCACACTGAGCAAGAGGGACACAACAGAGCTGGGGCTGGCATCCAAGCAGGGCACAGGGAGGTGACTGCTGGCTGTGGCCCAGCAGAAAGTCCCCCAGCTCTGTTTTGCATGGCTTTCCCTTCAGCAGATGTACCTGCAGCAGTGTGGTTGTCTCAGTCTTCTACTGACCTTCTCAATGTGGTTTGAAAGCAGCCAACATGTTCAGAAATTATTTAGGAATTGGGGAGGGGAGGCAATGGAAAGACAGGCAGAACACCCAGAACTGCTGCATGGCTCTTATTTCTTTAGAAACTTATGCCAAAAGTGAAGTGTTGTCCCCTCCCCTCAAGCACATGCACGCATATGCCAAATACACACCCTAGATATTAAACTGCAGCTGAAAGGAAGAAGGCAGCAGCCTGACAACGCAGAAGGGATGACTCCTTTCATCCCACCTCTGAACAAATATGCTGAACTGAATTATAAGGGCTAATTAAACTGTAAAATTAAATAGAATCAGTGCTTTATCTCTGCATCTCCTTAGCACATCATAAGAAATTTTAAAGGAGCTAATTCTTCAGTGGCTTATTGCTACTGCAGAAAGTAAAGAATTCACAGCTCCAGTGAGACATGAAAAAAGCCTGTTTCACTGTCTGGGTGGTCATTTTAATGCTTCCCCCTCCTCTGACTGCACCCTGACCTAATCAGCCAGCTTTTATACAAGCAAAACTCCCCAGTCACTGACAGAGGCATGTCATTAGGTTTTACACACTCGCCTGCAACATTCACTTACCCCACCACAGGAAGGAATGACCAAGCTTCCTGCTCTGCCCAAATTGGGGTCCGTAAGTGTACGCTTGGAAGATAAGAGTTTGATGTTGGAGAGACACATGCTGCCTTCCCGTGACCAAAGCAGGAGTTGTGCAACTCGCCATATCCCTGACTCATCCTTACCCAAAACCATGGCCTTGCCACCCCCGTCTGCATTCCTGCAAATGTTCTTCCCGCTTCTCTGAAATCTGTGACACTTGGAGCACACACCAAGTGTCTTGAGTCACTGCCCAGTGACTGTTACAGTTAATTCAGCAGAAGATTACTGAGAAATCAAGTGGAGCTTTTCCACAAACTTGAAGCTTCTTCCTGCTTCATTTTTTCTCAGACTAAATAGATAACAACAGACATTTATGATAAAGCACAGTGAACAAATTGCAGCTATTCTGAAATAGCTTTTTATCTCTCTGCAGGTTGTTCTGCTTCTTCACAGCTTCTGCACTCCAACACTGTACTGGCTGGAACTACCAGCAACATCTGAAATCTCAGCAAATATATCAACATATAAATCTTTACCTGCTAAAAGACATTATTTAATGTTTGCTCCTGATTAACACTTTGGATGTTTTTCCCAGCAACATTAGTATATAAAGTGCAAATCAGAAAAATACAATAAAAACCCCAAAACCACAAAAAAACCCAGCACCACCTTCTAACAAAAGAAATGGTCTTGAAATGGACTGGATGGAGTAGTCACCCTCCAGAAGCAAGGGGTCATCTCCTAAAGCTAGCCCTAAGTGCACTGGATAGACTGGGAATAGAAGTTGCAAAACGCTTTGAATAAAAGCTTTTTATGTGACAAAGGCTATGTAGAAATTCACTAACATAAAAGAAGAACAAGAAAGTTTTTTATTTTCTGTTTGAAGCTGGAATTAGAGTTATGTGTGTAAAAATTCACATAAGATTTGCTTTCATGTGTCCTTTTATGATTTATCTTTTTGTCTGCCTCTCTGCACTACTTCAGATTGAGAAAAAAATAGTACTGAATCAAAAGATGAAGATGCAGGAGAGGAATAGGGGATTCATTTACTCAGCTCTTAAAAAACAGTTCAAAAATGAGGGGAAAATGGCCTTGGCAAGCATTCAGGTCAGGATGAGATTTTCAAGGTTTTAGAACTTTGTTCAGCAAAACTAATGGTGCTTCAGAAACATGCATGTACTCAAACTCACCACTGAAGGCTTAGCTCACTTCCACTGAAGATTTATTCTGGAAAGAAGATATAACCTTTTTTTGCTTTCACTTGGAAACAATCGTAAGTAAATGCTGTGATACTTTTCTGAATAATCGGAGAGCTTTAAGTGCTGACAGGTTTATAAGTGGATACAGGACACAAAGGCAGAAAATTCAACTGATTTGTCATTGCTGCTATTCACATCAATAGCAATGTGATGTGATGTTAAAAAATGCTAACATCTGACCCCCATTTTTTCAGTCTGAGGAGTTTTGCATGACATTTATGTTGAGCTGGCAGAAAAGCTGGGGCAAACTGGAAGAACAGTATTCCATAGACAATCTGAGTCTGGCTAACCACTAGACATAGGAAGGATTCTATATACGAATAGTTTAAAGAAATCAAGCAAAACTGGAACACTTTCACGATACTGTAATATTTATAATGTGTATTTGAATCACATCTTGAAATTTCTCTAAATGCAATACTTGACAATCCATTTCCTAATGAAATCCGTTTTAAAAAAAATCACCCTAGAATTAAATAACCGAGAAAATACAAAACATGCTACTTCACTGTTACGTATAACACTGCTAATAAATTTTGAAACTAGGGACTAAAACTTCCAAAAACGCTTAATTTATCAGAAAACACTAAGAAATGCTATACCACTAGTAAGCAATGTTGATGCAATTCAATGATGTCTGATTTAGAAGACTCATCAGCCTTCTCACTACTCTACATCTACTAGTTAAATCAAGCATACTCTCAATAAAACAAAAGATATGTTTTTCAGGTTTGCAAGGAAGAACCAAAACAGAAGCTACAAATAATTTTATAAGTCTTATGCAACTGTTTTGTATTTTCACAAATTTTTGGTATTGTAAGAAAAAGGTAAATACATTGTAGATACACCATGGATACACTACAGAAGAAACAGGATATTTATGTGGCAAGGATGTACCATAGGTATAGAAAATGGGATCTATAGGGAAGACCAAGAGGTTAAGACCGTTGATCTTTTTCTCGCATACCTAATGTCGAGTACTGTCTCTGAAAAATCAGTCTAATCAGAAAACATCCCTTTGACCGTCAGGTGTGGATACTTGTTTGGTTTGTTTGGTCTTGCAGTTTGGAAGAGAAAAGAGAACATTTACCAAAGGTGTAAAGTCCTAATGATTTTTATTCTTTAAAGGTAATATATTAGAAACAGAACTCTTACGGAATCAGAAGAGAAAACACAGAAGATCAAAATTTTGTTTATCTCTTCTTGTTTCTTGTACAAAAATCATGCCCATAGTTAAGTTCTATATCAAGTGAATTTCCAATTGCTCAAAATATTTTGTTTTCTAAGAAAACGAAACTAAGAACACCCCTCCCCCAGTTTTATTATTTCTTACTACACTGTCTACTGACGCCTGAAGCCATGCACTCACATTGCCATGTAAACAAAATGCTGACTATTTAGGTAAGCTCTTGCAAAGATCTGCAGTACATTCATAATTCTACAGAATTTTTTAAAACCTAAATGCAAGGAATCCAGTCTGGTGGCACAGATAGCATGGTTCCTGAATATAACTTCCAGATTAAATTCACAGCCTGGGCAATAACCATCTGCAGTCAGCTTTAACCTCTGTATCCTGGCTAAACGCTAACTGGCATCATTCATTCAAGTCCTTCCAAAAATTCCTTAGAAGTTTCATCCAAATTCAATTTTCTTCACATTCTGTGCTATAAAAGTCTCTAGAGTCTTGCTGCATACTTTTAAATATCTGCCAGCAGAAACTGCACTCCCATGATACAGAGCATAATCTGTTTGCATGGTTTAAAAATACTTCCATAGCCTGTGGAACAGGGACTATTTTGTCAGAACAAAATTAAATTGGTTAAATTGGTGAAGAGTCATTCCAGGCACAAAATTAATGAACTCAGTGCAGTTTTCAATCTGCTATTAGTATCTGGCTATACAGAGATGAAAAGTTAACAGCAGTGTTCTGCCACTTTTAAAACACACGTGCACAGTTTAAAGACCTAAGTTACCATCTCTTGCATGTTGATTGGAAACACTCTAAATCACACGCATCTCAGGAGGCAAAAGCATATAATAGCATCCTGGCTTTTCACAAACATACTGTACATAATTATGCTACAGGAAAGTGAGTGTGGGGAAAAAAACCCAGCAATTTCTGAATGCAAATTCTAGTGCCAGAAGGAAGAAAAAAAAAGTGCATTGTATTGTTTATGAGTAAAAGAGGGAAAATGTTTTATGTATTACAATTAATAGAAATCAATGAAAAAGACTTTTGACCAAAAAAATGCCTTACCTTGAAAAGTTGAGGAAATGAACATGTCTAGTGAATAAATAGGGCTGCTCAGCAGTGCTTATGTTTTTAATCAATTCCATCTAAAAAGAATTAACAAATCAAATTTTCCACGTTACAGCAACGCACAATTTGAGACAAACATAAAACTTTCAAACAACATAGCATGATATAATTTTCAAGTCTGAATTACTCAGGACCTCCTTCCCCACTATCCCTCCCAAACACTGCCATCAAGATAATGTGATGAATACTTTACATCTAAGCAAGAAAGGTTGAGCTGTAGACACCATTCTGCTACCATGGAGCTTATGTACTTCCAAAATACTTCCAGAACTGGGTATCAGTTTAATCAAAGGGATAAACTAAAGGAAAATCCAAAACTCTTTCTAAATCTGTAAGAGCTTTCCAAATGGCAGCTGCCCTCTGAAGACACTAGGCCTATTCACCCCAATGCCAAAAATGTAAAATGTCTGAAACTGTAACAGAAAGTGGGAGCTGAGCCAATGGCCATTTTCATGTAACAATAATTGCTGCCAACACAGCCAAGAAACTAACTGATTTGCTTGTTTAAATATAGAAATCAGGACTTGCCATTCCTTTTCCTATTACAACAAATTAGGAGTAAAAATTAAATGGGCACTTTTAGAAAGATGATACTAAATTCTAGTTCAGGCCCATTCCCATAATGTTAATTTTTTTTTAATTAAATAAATAATTTGAATTTTCAGATCATTAAAATGGAATAATGTAAACAACAACATGGAAATTATCATCTGTTTTGTGTAAGCTGAGCTCTAGCTATGACTTACAAGAAACTGAAAGTGCCTATTGAAGCATCATGCTTAGAGAGTCAATGTTTCAGTTAATTTTGCTTACTTCTTATTAATTTCCTAACATTTATTTTCCATTTTTCTGTTCTGTTTTCAATGCAAGCTATGTTACGGACACTGAACACAAATGCACTTGAACTGACAGGTTTATTGATTTTACAAACAGGGTAGTAGAAATTCACATACTGGGAAAAAAAAGAGGTAAATCTGTGAACCACACATTCTGGTTTGAGTCGTATTAATTTATGTACTGAATTTAAACACCATTAAGGAGACATTAATTTAAAAATGTATTTCTTAAAACTTCAATGCTATAGTTGACATAGATAAAATAAGCAAAAACATGGAGTCCAGCCTGTTGTGTGGTCAAAATAAAGTGACTGGCATGTGTGGAGTTATTAGGAGCAACCAGAGCATGGTAAAAAATTCTGCCCATGCCATAGCAAATACTAAACCACATTTATGAGACAGCAATTGCCAAATTTTTTCCCCTTCTATTGTCCAGTTTCAATACACTGATATTTTACCATGGTTTTTATAATGTGTGTCACATCTTATTGCTTCTTATCCATCTCTCATTCTCCACTTTTCCCCAGAGCACATACCCTGCCTTCTTCTTTCAGCCAACACAAGCTCTAGCCATTGAACTTCTAGGACTGAATAAAAAAGTGCACACACTAACATATTTTCTTTACTTTCCCTCTGTCTTCAACGATATTATACACATACATGTATGATGACCACCAAAGCAAACAGTTCAGCTTGTCCATCTTCTCAGGATGGACCCTTTCCTGTCAAACTACTTTGAGTACATCGAGGCATATTAGGTACAGACATTATACATCACGACATATTAGGTCTGAGAAAGTATAGCAAGGTATATTATCTCCGAAAAAGGCTGTAAACGCAAAGAAATGGAACATAAGATGAGATTACCGAAAGAAAGACAATATAAAGGGAAAAGAGAAACAAGAGAATATGGAGAGGAGATGTGCAATTAAAAAAAAAAATTAAAAATAAGTTTAAAAAAAAAGAGGAAGGGAATAGCGCTCCTTCTTTAGTTAGTCTTATATGGAGTCTGGACTGTTTGATTCAAGCACAAAGAGGTCGTTACACAGCTTCTTCAGTAAAATATAAATGCATTGAGCAAGAAATTTATAAACCTGAAGAGCAAAGCTTGTCCAGATCAGAATTAGAAAGCCAAGGAAGCTTTGCAATACTTAGAACAACAGAGTACTGTTTGTTCATGCTCTGAAGAGACAAAGGCTTCTCTAGCAAACCCAATGTGTCAACATTTCTTTAGAACTGGTAACTTCTTATATTCATTCACCTTGCAGAATCAAACAACAGAAGACCCTGGAGCCTATATATCAGATGTCTCAATTGGATTTTTTTCATTGTTGTTGCTATTTTTTTGGGGTTTTTTTTGTTTTTCTGAGACAAGTTACAGGAGAAGCTAAATTCGCAGAACTGTATGCAGCTTTGTGTTATATTTTGCATTTTACTTGTGTTGCTCTATGTGCACGAAGTAAGGAAGGAAGATGACAGAAGGAAGTTAGTGATCTGGTATAACACCTCTATTCATGCCCCCATGGTCATCACTGTAATTCCATCTTGGAATAAATGAAAAAAACCTTATTAGACTTTAAATAAATATGGAGATATAAAGATACTATACCCATACAAAGTAATCACACTAAATCTAAAAACACAGGCAGCTCTAGTAGAATACTGCTAGGGTATATATGTGAGTGTTACAAAGCACCATGTGAGCTTCCCTTGGGGCCCAGCTGTCCCCAGGGCTGGCACAAATTTGGGCTCAGGAGGCAGATTTACATCACAGCACTGCCACATTTATCACTCCATTTCACCTGATGTCAGCATCAGGGTCATAGGAACCTGCTGCTGGACAAGTACAGGCACTTCATCCTCAGGAGGAAAGAGGAGCTGGAAAGACGCACACAGAGCAGGAGAGCATCTGTCTCCTGGCTTTTTTTTTCATCTCTTGCTACCAAACTCAATCTCTTGAGCTGTGATAACAGCTTACCCTAAAGCAGAAACAGAATTTTGTTTTGACTTAAGAGTACCTTCATGTTTAGACACTTAATGATCAACTGGACTTGTAAGCAGATGTGGATAAAGCTACAAAGTGCATAAGAACAAACAAGCAAAATCCATTATTTTAAAAACCCTGCCAAAAGGGTAAGTAAGGCTCAACTGAAACAACACACAGATGTCAGGAGGGAAAAATAAATAACTGTAATGGCTCATGGCCACATGCAAATTGTGGCCATATTTCCCATGGGCCTCTCCCTCTCTCATCATGCTGTCCTGAACTGATTGCAGTCTAACAGTCCAAATGTATTGCTCAGAGAGACAGAGTGATCCATCCCCCCTTCTAAAATGATTTTAAAGAAAAAAAAAAAAAAAACAAACAATAAAAAGAAAAATCTCCCAGTGTCTCACAGAATAGTAAGTGTGGTTGGTTGGTTTTGATTGTTAGATCTTGTTTCTTTGTTTGTATGTTTGTTTCTGTAAGACAAAACAAGAAAGAAGAAAATAAGGTGTAGAGGACCCACAGAGAGGAACAGTGAGCAGAGGATGAGGGCTGAAGAAAACAAGTACTTTTGGATGGAATGGGTGATGGAAGAGAATGACGTACAAGTACAGATTATCATGTCACCCTAAGTTTGAAAAGAAATAAAAAGGTACAAGAAGATAAACAACCCTGGCAAACTCTGTCAGGGAAGAGATGAATCAGAACACATCCATGGCTGGAGGGAGAAGCTGTAGAAATATCTGGAGAAGTCTGAAAGGAGCATGTACCTGCTAGGATTAGGGCCCATAAAGAGCCATTTCTCTCTCTCACTGCTGCCCAGAGCCCTCCTGCAGGAGCTAGGCAGCTTCAGTGAAAAACTGCTGAAAAATACACTAATTTGCTCTTGAAATGAACTAAGTTGCACTACGGAGTTAATGCTGCTAAAGAAGGATCCAGAGAGAGGGACATGCCAAAAGATGGAGAGTGTGTGTGGAAGCGAACCACAGCAGTGGGTGCGCTGTGCTTCCCAAGGAAAGGGGAGCATCACACTGCATGGCCGGAGTCTGCAGAGATGCTAAGCCACAGCAAGCAGTTGCCAAGACCTCTGCGGTGTGATCAACACATTTGCTGTCATTCCATTCATCCCCCTCAAATACCAATTAATTTTAAAGAACAGTGTCTTTTCTACAGCAACATCTTTCTACCACGGTGACTCCTTGCTTTATCTTTTATTCTAGTTCGTTCGCCTGTCGTGGGGTGACTTTATAATGTGTATCCCCTATCGCTACCCTATGCCCACCAATCTTTTCTGTGTCTTTAAACTGAGCCTGAGAAGGACAGAAAACAAAAAACGTTTCAAAGCAGTTGTTTCAAGGACACGGAGATACGCTCCTCTGTTTCTGCGGTACCCTTGGTTTCTTTTTTTTTCGGCTTTTTCTCCCAGCGAGAGACAGAGGGTTGAATTTCGTTTTCCTAGGATTTTTGGGGTTTTTTGTTATTTTCTTCTCTTCTGGACTGTTTCAACAACATCTGAACACATCAGGAGAATTTTCCCGGAGGCCCGGGGGGGTGGCCCCTCGCCAACCAGCTCCGAGAAGGAGAGACCGCACCTACAGAGGACCTCTGAAATCTTCTCAGGTTTTCTCTCCACAGAGAGAGAGATCTCATTATTTAGCATTATTATTCCTCACCTGTGTGTTTGTTAAATAAATAGTTTGTTATCTCTTTCACTTTCCTTTGAGGAAATTTTTTCCCGAACCTGGGGGGAGGGGTGGTTGCAACCTGACTTCTATCAGAGGATATTCTCCTCCAAATTTGTCCAAACTAGGACATTGCCTTAATTCATTTTCTGGACTGATTTTTAATTGGGCCCTTTAAAGAAGACCAGATCCACAGAGGCAATCACGTAAATCACAAGCTATTTTTGAAGCTTGAAGCCCACCTGAGAAGGAACACCGAGAGGCAATACTCCAGGATGAAAGGTTTTCCCTTAATCTGCAGTCCTACACTACCACTGTAGGATCTCAGGGGGCCATGTGGAAGAAATCAAACTGTGATTTCTCGGCATCACCTGCATACTTGTAATGGGCTGGTGCTGCATTGCAAATAACACTCCACCAGATGGCACCGTGAAGTGACTCCAAGAGGACTGGATGGAGCCCTCCCTGAGAAGGGAGAATCGTGGGGGATGGATTTTCTCTAGCCACGGCATTGTTCCTGCACAAAAACTCAACTCTGGCCTTGGAGAGAGGACACCTTTCCCTCCTCTGGAGAAGGCTAGTCCAGTCCCTGTACTCAGAGCAGCCCCGCTTTGTCTGAGATTTGCAATAAGTAAATTCTAGTGGGAACAAAAGGAAATAAGCAGATAATCCCACCCAGACAACAGACAAAATGTTAATTTTTTTTAAAGATGCTGTATTTCACAGTGAGAATTCGAGGTCAAAATGTATCAAAATGGTGCGGCAACTGGGATTTTCCAAGTGTGGTCTGCTGGATCACACTATGATCTCCACTAATATTGACATGAAAAGGAAAAAAAAAAAAACCTCTGTATCTATCTTTCTTGTGAGCTCTTTACCTTCTGCCACTGCTTTCAGTCTCCACTGAAGGCATGTAGGGCTCAGGAGGCACAAGAACCTACAAGAATTTTGGTATATCACTTTCATCTCAGCACTCACTTCCATAAACAACTCACAAGTCCCAGGAATGAGACTACATCTTCATTTTCAGCTCTCAAAAGCTTGGAATGGTTTCAAGAACTTCTGCACCTCCCCAAGCCGGTATGACCAATTTTCTGTCTTCAAAAGCATTTAAGAAAAATGAGTGATGGATTTTTAGTGCATTGAACTGAAATTACATATAAAGTTGGCTGCACGGCCATAATGATGGGTGGTAGAAGCAAACAATTTGAGGATAAACCACCAATTACTCTTGTATGTGACTGGTATTTGTGTATCCATAAGCATATTCATTCTTACTCTCCTGAATGCAATAAAATGGGAGTGGGGGACATAGGGCATGGGAAGACTTCATTTTGCAGCAGTTCACGTGGCATTTTAAAGCCACATCAATTGGATTAACTTTAATATTATGTGTTATTTCCTGTATTTAATTTACTTGAAAATATTATAGCAAATAGCAAGGCACATATTAATACATCTGTTTCCAGAAATCACTCCCTTATGCCCACAGATGTTCAAAGGCTGTACTTCTAATTGCTGGCAGACACACATAATTTGGGAAAACTTCTTAGTAGGAAGGAGACTGGAAAAGGCAATGAGAATATGAGTTCCAATTATGTGCAATCCCCACAGTCATTAAGAACACCTACATGCTTAACTTTATTTAACAACAGCAGACTGCAAAAGCTAAATATTTACAGAAAAGTCTTGGCTGGATCAGGGCTTTAACCAAACACAGGACAGACAAATGACAGAAGAAGAGAGACATATCATCTCAAGTGAGAAGCCCATGCTCATGCTGGAAGCCTACAGCCCAGCCCAGCTCTCTTTCTTCTTGTTCCAATGCCTGGAGTCTGAGATCATTCACTCCCTTAACTTCCTCTTGTGTACACCACATTAAAGGTGGAAAAAAAATTATTTTTTCATATTCTGCTCTTAAAAATTCAGAAGACAACTAAAAATGCCCTGAACAACAGAATAGTTACTGTGTCCAAGCATGTTTTCTGGTGATCAAAGGCTCTTTTCAGCAAAAGTACTCATTAAATTACAAGCCTATTGTAACTATGGAAATAAACCATAAATGAAAATAAAGAAACTCAAACTATGGCAGGGCAATCTCATAGAGCAAATCATCAGCTCTGTAGAAATACTTCCAGCACATTTGTTGTCTAGTAACTTAACCGCTTAGGGAGTGCAAAAGGTAATGCAGGTAATTATCTGTCAGTGTATTGGTTGCTTCAAAAGTAAGTCTGGGCCTCTCTGCAGTCTCCACATGCTGGACTAATGCACAGAAGACTGTGAAGAAGTGACCTTGTATCATGTTTTAACAAAGGAAAATCCACCTACCAGAGAAAGAACAGAACTGAAAGGAAGAAGGTGATCATGGTGAAAGCTGGCAATTACTAACACCTGAAAGACTTCTGGGTTTTATGATATGTCTCCTAATCAACAATGAAGACTGATGAAAGATAAACAAAACCAAAACCACAAGAGCAGCCATACCTACAGAAATCTCATATCTCAGCAGAAAAACTAACCAGACAGGCTCTGTAGCACCAGATAGTTTGATCCCTTTCTGATGGGACCATATTGCAACCTTCCCAAGGCTGTGTGGTGCTGCTGGTAGGATACACAGAGGGATGCTGCAGCAGGTGCAGAGCAGGCCTTCCCTTGGCCACAAGCAGGGGCAGTGAGGGGACACTGTCCCCCTCTGCAGCCTGTCACTGGTGTGTCACACCCAACCGCGCATAGCAGGCGCCTTTGGGCTGGAGTGGCAGCCCTGGCCGGCTGGTCCCCACCTCTGGCTGAACTTGACTATCACGGAGTGTTAGGTCAGCCAGCTGAGGTGGGACCCCAATGGACACCTTGAAGGGGAGGAAAGCGGGACCTGCAGGAGCAATATCAGCTCCTAAATTTTCACCTGGAATGAACTGCTGCATCTAAAATAACAAACTTGTGCTCATGAACAGGCTTCAAGTGAATGACCCCCAATCACAGCACAATGTTACTGGCAGGCCCACATCCGTATTTTGATCATCGCACATATCCTTCTGTGGTTTGCAGGCTGCTATTTCTAGAGGTGACACAGGCAGCAACTGCAGACGTTACCTGGTCAGCAGCTCAAAATAGCAGCAGCAGGCAATGTATGCAACATCTGACTACAGACGTGCGCTTTGAGTCTGAGGTTTTCCTGCACTACTCGTATCAATCTACTAACAGAAGTGATGCTTAAAGTGGGTACATGGTTACCCTGAAGAAAGTGTAAATAACTGGATCTTTCATAGAAACAAAGCTGCAAAAATAATCCTTCTGCAACTTTAAGGGAACATAAAAAAAGGTGTCTGGGTAAAGTGGTTTTATGTGGAATTTTCACTTCCCTTAGTGAGGGCTGTGCAATAAACATGAAAAAGACAGATAAGCAAGAAGCTGAGATAGGACCAAGGAAACGTCATATAGCAACATGGGTTAGCATGGCCCTGGGAAACAACTTTTTGAAGCAACTGATTAATAGAAGTGAATTAAGAAAGTCATCAAAAAATGATGACTTTTGACTATTATTTGCTCCTCCTCTGTTTAAGACCCAAGCTAGGTCTGAATAAGCTGTCCTGGTTATATGACAAATGGCTGTGCCTTGCAGATCCATTAATACATGTCCCAGATGCTGTTAGCACTTAACTTCACTCTACTAACCTTTCTTGCCTCGCTGGTAGTCTAACTGCTATGCTGACTAAATTCAAGAGCTGTCTCACCGGAAGTTAGTTTTTCTGGTTAGCTTCCACATCATGCTGTTCTTGGCTCTGCCACCCATTTCTCTTATTAACTGAAGACACTTAGAGAATGATGAATTCTGCATGATTACCCAGGAAAAAGAAACAATACATCTTTTCAATAGGATTTCTGCTAGCTTTGTTTCTCAGTTTTGTACACATAATAAGAAAACAGGATCTAAGAGGAGCAGGAGTAACTTACCTGTTCATTCTTGGTCAGTCTTGTTTTGTTATGTATGTCAGATGTAACCAGGTTGAATCCATGTTTCTCTGATAAAATTCTCAAAAGCAAAACCACAGTTCGACTCCCACACTTCCCAACTCTGTTGTAGACCACCTGACTGGGGAAAGGAAGTACCTAAAGAAGGATTGAAAAAAATGAAGTCAGTATATCATTATTTTTGTTTCCGTGTACCTCCGAATCACGTGTTTTGACCTTAAGCCAACAGACACATACAGAATTTCTAGAGCCCTGCCCAGGTCAGAAGCATCCACTTCCTCTAGCAAGATAGAAGCTCTTCAGAAGAGAAACAACATGGCTCAGGGAGGCGGCAAGGTGAGACTTCCCCCTCCTGATGCAGATAAATGTAACAGATGGGCAACTACTCCAGAAATACTATGTAACTGTTGATAGTGACCCTAAGCTTACTGCTGGTAGTTTCAATGCAAATAGTCATCTTCAGTTGACTATCTCCCATAAAAAGAATTTGAGTGAATTTGCACTACAGTTTGGCAACTCGAAGTCAAGCTGACATAACGCAAGAGGAATGCTTGAATTGCAAAACTTCAGCTTAAAAAGAAACAAAAGAAACCAAACAACAAGCATTTGCACAAAGCTAAAATTAATCAACTCCTTTAATTTCAAATATAAACATGAATCTTTCAAACAGACTCAGAGAACAAATCATGCCACTGGACAAGGATCTACATGCAGAATAAACAACACAGGGCCACAGGGCGCCTGAGGCCAATTGGCACAGTCTGATCACCTCTGCATAGGTAATGTTCATGAAACCTCAAAATAGAACAGCCACATCCAACCTGGCCACTGGGAATGGTGTCCAGTCCACACTAACTCTTGCACCCTGCTCTCCTCCCCAGGAAACCAGAACAAGCACGAAGTAATTCAGTGCCTCACAGTATGACAGATGCAGCCTTACTTTGCTCCTGGATGATGTCCATGGGCTATTGTTTCAGCAAAAGGCATTCTGAAGTCACACTATTGCACTAGACAAGTATTTGCTGTATAGCATAGAGCAGCATATGACCATCTATATTTATTTCCCAGAGGAAACTGTTTCCAAGCCTTTAAATTGGCTAACAGAGTCAGAAGGTCACAGTTTCACCCACAGTGGTGCATACACGGCACTTAAGGAAAGATCATTTTTCTATTAAGACAATGGCACAAAATGTTTCCTGACACAGGGCCTGCACCTGGGTTCCAGCACAAGGAATGGCTAAAGTGATGGTGTCTCAACATATTGTTACTTCTGCTGTTGATGCCATCATGTTCTCCCAGCAGAAGGATTTCTAACATAAAAGCAGTCAGATGAGGCATATGGCACTTTTCAGTGCAGAGTACTTCTTCACTGCATTTGAACAGCTAATAGATCTCTATTAGGGAAGCAAATGATTCCTCAGGCAACCCTTCAGACTACTTTCAAAGAGAACTGCCAACTAGAAAGAAAAAAAAGAAGGACAAAAATCTGTATTCCCTTATATTTAATGGGAACTTAACTGGCACTGTGCTCTCAGTGTTACACTTCAAGACCAAATGAGTATTACTACTGTTACTGGTTGCAATGTTTAGGATATCCGGCACTACAACATAAATGTGGAGGCCATTTTTCTCCAAGTTACCTTGGGAAGGAGTAGTTATTGGATGATCATGGCCTGAGTTAAGCTTTCCAAGTCACAGGACATCGCATCTGCTGATTCAGCAAGCAAAGAAGGGCCTCTCAATGCCCATATAAACCCCACACAATGCACCAAGCCTTACTATTTTCTAACATTTTTGTAGGGTTTTCTGTGAGAAACATAGCCCCCCTATTTCTTTATCAATCTTTCCTTCAGAAGCCTTGCTTCCTATGAAATGCAAAATCTGATCCTCAATTATTAGAGAACTCCAAAGGTGATGAATTTAGCTGTGCTACAGCTGTAGCTAACCTTTCCCAAAATTACTGTTAATGATGTCTGGAAGGTTAGTATTTCAACACATTTTATTATGCTGATTATCACACCATAATGAAAAAGAACACGAGCTCTATTCTGGATTGTTCCCTTTTTGGTTCATTTCTTTGCATAACAAACACTAGCAACACTACTTGTCACAGCCCGGCAGCACCATCCACACCTCACCATAACCTGTGGAATGGGAACTTCTCCTCAGACATACACTTTTGGAATACTTTGCTGTGTAAGTAAGTGAAAGTCTTCAAGAGAAATTATAAGTAGATGCTGACAAGTGCCAGTGAAGGAGCAAGAGCATATACGTTATATGTTTGCCTAGCATCCCAGAAGTCAGATGAATGATGAGAGTTTGTAGAGTTATGGAAATATTTAAAAATGCTTCGTAATTATTAATTGTTTTGATTTTTCTAGCTGTTTGGACTAGGCAATAGAGTGAGCAAAATTTTTTCTTTATTGGTACTTCAGTCAAGTACAATTTTGCTGCATAGATTACACTCAAGTTCTAATTAAATCTTTGACTGGATTATCCAGTAACTTTGGGTGAATCTTATAAATATAACTATTTAAAAATTAGATGAAATTAAACCAGGCCTTTGTAAATTAAGGAAAGATCATTTTTCTATTAAGACAATGGCACAAAATGTTTCCTGACACAGGGCCTGCACCTGGGTTCCAGCACAAGGAATGGCTAAAGTGATGGTNCTCCATTCTAAGCGCAAACAACTTTATCAGCTTGAAAAACTAACAGTAGTTATTTAGTTTGGCCAGTTCTAACATTTGTTTCTGAAACTCACCTTCCTAGGTAGCACAATTCTGTTCTGCACACAAACAATAACCATGGTAACCCCCAAAAAGAAACCACAGCAAATACTGCAGATAAAGGCACCTGAAATAAAGGGCTATTATTTTCACACACTTGTTTAGCTTAAAGGAGAGCAATGTACCAATGCCTTGGTTCAGTACATAGCTGAATGCACTTAGGTCCAATCGTGCAAGATAAACACTACAACTCAAAGCTCACTTCAGAAGAACCATCATGAGTTGTAATCAAAACTTCCCCTGCAGCACTGCTGAATGTGGTTGGCTTTAGGAGTGCACTCTTGAACCTCTGCTCATTTTTCGTCTGTTTACGTCACCATGGCACTTATCACACCCAAATGCCCCAAAGGGCGTGTCCAGTGCACAAAGCCATGCAGTACACAGGCTTTTGCTGTACAAGCAAGTATTTGTTTAATGTGACCAGTTCCCTTAGGATGCTACAAATCTGCTTTCTGCATTTAGATAATGCCAAGGTTATTTCCTAAGAGAAGAAATACCTTTTCCAGAAAAATGAGTTTGTATCAGGCAAAACTAAAAATGCAAGAAACAGAAAACTTCCCCAGAGAGGAACTTCCTTTTTCCCTCATGATATTCACAAGAGACTCAGACAATACAAGAGACAGTGGCAGAGAAGGCACTTGAAAAGAAGGCTCCTATTGTATCAGCAGAAACAAGGTGGAAAACAGCAGTTGGACGTTTACAAAATGCTAACTGGATTACATTTTATTACAATAAGAGTATGTACCACGTAGACTAACTGCTGAGGTAATGCTCTGGCAACTTGATATCCATGTAACAATATACACAACTTCAAAATAACTGCAGAGTGACTTTATTGAGCACTGCATCAAAGCCCAGAGGTAATATAAACAATTGAAACATGTAATTCACTTCGGAGTTACACGAATTAGCACTTACAGCCATAAAAAAGTAAAACCCACAGTATAATTACAACAGCTCTCTCCAAGGGTTTGGAAAGTTATATGACAATTTACTTGTCAGTTCAAACAGGTTTTTTTTCCTTTTGTTCCACAGTTAAAGAAGATGTCAAGAACCACTGTGAATGAAATCAAGAAGAAAAAGCAACTTTAACCCCAAATGAACTTGCATTACAGAAAATTACTGTCAAGTACCTCTGCAGAGAGGTCTGCCAGTCTCAAAAAAGAAGCCATTCAACAGATAGCCTGACAAAAGCCCAGGCCTTCTGCTTCACTGGGGACTTTGTCTACAGATAAATCTTTGCACCACACACAAAAAAAAAATTAGGCTGGATAATTACTTGCAGTGTCAATGATGTAAGGATTCACCCACAGGCCTAAATCATTCCAATTTTACTGAGACAAATTGAGTACAATTTTGCCCATTTGCCAAAAATTTCCCAGTCCAGGTACAAGCTGCCCAGATGTCAGTCTCTGACTCATGCCAGAGAGACGTGTTCTCAGAAAGCAATCCATTATATTCACAACTTCTGCAAGTAAGTGACCTGTGTCCTTGTACATAAGTAGGGCCAGAAGCCGATGACAGAAATGGCTTCTCCTTTTCGAGCAGACACTAACCTGTGGTCAAGCAGTGCTCCACGTTTATCAGGTGAGCAAGGCCAACCAACATAGACAGTACCAGTAAGACTATGAAAACAATTAAATATTTGCTGACATCACACATCTTTATACAGCATCACAGATTCCCAGTCCAACTGAGACAGAATTATAAGAATTTAAAAAACGGCTTAATTGGTCAAAGGAATGGTCCATTTGACTCAAGAGAGGAGGACGATACTCACAACTACAAACCTGAGAGCTGTCAGCAGTCCAGTTCTCTCCAGTGTCTCTCCTCCTCCTCCAGCACTCCCAAAGATTACATATGGCATGTTAGAAGGCACATCCTTGCCTGCTGCCTGAAGAATTTCTTCCAACTTGTTGCAGAATTTTGTTACCCCCATGCATTTAATTTTTAGTCCATCTTCTACCATTTCCAGATAGTATCTCTTCTCATATTGTGGATTTCATGAAGACAGATCAGATAATTCAGTCATCAGCTTTGAGATTTTCTTAGATACATTGGATACCTCTTTTAAACTGGGGTTTTTCACAAGCCTGCTGTGGTCTTTAAAGACAAACTCAAAGGCCACTAAGAGATAGGCTTCCAAACTTAAGTTCACGAATTGCTGCTCAAAATCTCATTCCAGTATCAACTTGCTCACTTTTAAAGCAATCACAATGAGAAGTTGCTAACACAAAGTTACGTCAGCAGAAAACATGGCTGAAGAATGAACAAGGGAGTAAACAAAATAAATTACTAGCTAGCATCCTCCTTCCCCATCTTAACCACACAGGTCCAGGTATAACAACATTCACCTGTAGCATGTAGTGATGCTAGACAGGGATGAGCTTTTTGAATTAACCAACTCTAAAGCAGACCAGACAGCATGGTCTTCTCTATGGGTCACTGAAAATACACTAGAAACCACAAGAAAAGGTAAGGATGAAATTTGTTTGTTTTCAAAGTTTAAATGCCCTATAACTGCAGTGGAGCATTGAAAACAAGGCAGAAGAAGAAACAGAATATTCTTCTGTTGCATTTTCATTAAGAAACTAATTTAATTGAAAAAGGATTACTTCCCCCCTCCCCCCCCCAACAATGCATTTCATCTGTTAGACAGATCACATATTTGGAAGACTAGGTAAAAATGCGTTCTCTAATGGTTCAACATCATTAAGTACCAAGCTAAATTGAAAACATAAGCATGGATCACAAGCAGCAAAAGGAAACTTGGTTGTAGACAGTCCTCGAATTTATTAAGACTAAAGAAAAGCATTACTATGAAGTGTCTGCCAAAGCCTATGGCCCCCGATGTGTCCCAAAAGACAGATCTGTATGACCAAAATAAAAATTTGCAGGAATTTTTCTGTGAAGAAGCACTGCATACCTTCTGAAAAGATCTCAGTTCAAAGCATAGTAAAGTATCCCCATTAAGTCTCTGATCAGGTCCTATTACAAGATACTATGGCTATAGAAACAACAACAACATCAATAGCAACCTCGGAAAATTACAAAGAAAAGGTCAAAGATCCAGTTTTTAATGTTTAAAGTTCTGGATGCATCCTGTCAACACATCTGGGTTCGCTCGTCTTATACCTTACCCCTGATTTACTTGTCTACAACAGCAAGCTGCAGCAGAGCAAAACCTCTGTGCCTCCAATCCACTGCACAAGACTCCCCACACCACAGGGAGTGCAGAACCAGCTTTATTTCAGGCATGTGAAGTTACAGCAACATAGCAACATTCAAACTTGGCACATGTATACAAACAGGCTGGTAGAGAGCAGATGCTCTGTTCACTCAGCAGTTTCAGGTACTCACTGACGTTAGGCAGCCTTTGGAGGTGGGAGTGGCACTCCTGGCTTTCATCACTCAGCAACATACTTTCATCACTCAGCAACATACTCGTACTTAAGTGATGGCAGCTCAGTTCCAGCTCCTTTCAGGGATCAAGCAGATGAGAGGGAATCACCCTACCAAATGGATAATTACTTGAGGATGGGTTTCAGCCACCGCCTGTAGATTGATCAAATCTTTTCCTTTTGGGCTTTCTTAACACAGCATACTTTTCAACCTCTTCATTCTTCTTGCTTTCCTCTGCAGTTTGCAACTCTTTCACCTCTTTTGGGACCAAAATCAGATACAGTGCTGTATCTTGTCTCCCTGGTGCCAAGGAGAACTGAACTTGTTCGTGTCTTGCAGACGTCTCTTTTTAATACATCTCAGGATAGAATTTAGAAGAATCAAAGCATATGGTACTGTCACTACTATAGAGAGGGGTGCAGAACAAAGCTATTGCTCTTTTTCTTCTTTACCCTACATGAGTGAATGTAGGTTACAACAGAAAAAGAACTGGAAGACCCTCATTAGCTTTCTTATAAAAAGCAGTTTTATCTCTTACTTTTTACGTTAATCACTTGGTATGCACCTACCTCATAAGAATATAAAGGAGATGAATTATCTAAGAACATGGTTCACTGATAGTGGTATTTGTTGAGAGAACTAGCATGAGTGCAGGTAGGTTAAGAATTTTAGTGTCAGTTGAATTACCCCATTTTCCACTGGAAGGTTTACCATGTAATATCAAAAAACCCTTAAGCTGCAGAATTTGTGCAGGACTGATTTTAACTTCAGAGCAGCATCACCTTGTATGTATCTTAGAACTGTAAAGTTTAAAACTGCTGTTTTTCCTTCTGAGCCCAGGGTTTTGTATGTTCTGTGATGTGCTCAGAACACACTGGCACAGTTATTCTCTGTTTAAGTAGTAAATCCTATCACATTCAACCCACATGTTTACATTGGATACTTGCAAAATGAGAGATATTAAGTAACTAAGCCTGGTTTTAAAACTTTTTATAATACTTCACAGCACTGGCATTCCCTTAAGTAACCTCACCACCTTATGGTTGTTTTTATCCTTCCAACGCAATATTCAGTAATTCAACCTGGGAGCCAATAATACTGGACTTGAATGCAGTGAGTGGTAGACAGAATAATTTATTCCTCTGTATGCACTTGTCTTTCTTCACATTAAGGTTTAACTCTCAAAATTGTGGTTGGCTATTGATGAGGCTGCAGCTAGTGCAGCAACTCATGGTTTCACCATTGCCAAAGATCTGTCATGCTGCATTTCAGTTTGCCCTTTACTTAAGGCTCCCTTTCAGTAGCTCCACATTCTATTTTAAAGTCTCTAGTGTGCTTGTCTTTTCCACTTACTTTGCACAGACACTTTATAAGTCACAGTATGAAAGAAAGGTTGTTTATAGCCATAACTGGATATTAATTTTGTAAAACAGGCCAGTTCTGCTGGACTGTAACCCACAGCCTCTTTACTGATGAGCTGCCTCTGAGGTGCTCTTGCTCTGCATACTTGCAGGAACTCAAAGGGAGTTCCATCACAGCTCCCGCAGTAACAGATTCAAATCTAGTTCGTGGCATGGTCTCTTTGCCTGGAAGGAACAACACCAAGAAGCACAACATGCTGCTAGCCAACTCTTCCAGCAGAACCAGAGCTCAGCAGAAATCACTGCCTCATCTAAAATGACTCAAAGGCCCAAAATACTTTCCCTTACAGACTACAATCCATGTCTTGAGTCACAAATGGATCTTGTGGTGTTGAAGATGACAAGCCAGAGGCAATAAGAGAGGAGGCCCAGCATAAAGTGCTCCCATTTCACTCTTCTGCACTTTGAAATTACTAATCTGACTTGCTCAGAGGCAAACCAAACCTCATTCCTGCTGACCAGGGCATGACCCCTTTTCATTTCAATGGAGGGAGCTTCTCCTTGCATCTAGTGAAAATCCCCAGTAGTGCCAGCCACAAAAGCCTCCACACTCCCCCAGGGCATCGGGATGCTGTGGGTGCTGTCCTGAGAACTACCTTTTCATAAGCAGACTTGCCCAAACTCCTCCTTCACCCAAATCACCATGATACTGCCACTCTCACACAGACTTCTTCAACCCAGTCATGAAACCCTGTCTTCTTTGCCTGATGTTTTGACTCTACTTTTGACCACATGTAGGCACATTCACAATCTCATATCTGATAAGCTCACGGCTCTTATTAGAGTATTTCACTGCTATTTACAGTTTCCTGAACTAAACTTTACCCTTTTTTAAAGCCTGAGTAGAAGGCTGCCAGGACCTACGAGCTCATCTTCAAAATCATGAGGCTTTCAAAATTAATTAGAATTCTTATTTGGTAGTTGTTTTCTTTAGTTTTGTAAGACTCTCAAGCATCCCAAGTTCCACATTTTTTTTTCCTTCAAACATCAGAGCTAAGAAAATCCTTTCAGTTCAAGATTTAAGAATACCATTAACAAATACAAGACTTGTGGTAAAAATGTGAGTGGTACTCAACTGAGTCTCAAGGCTTAGCAAGATTAACCAATTCAATCTGTCAGTTTCAAAAGATACTCCATCACATTACCCCTACGCAGAAGGGCAGATTTTTGTTTTTCCACTGAAGGTTTAGGTCATCCAGACCCAGCTGCAATTGGATTTTGGTATTATAATCCAGTACTGCCTCAGCCTCATAAAAAATAATGAGGGTGGTTATGATTGAGTTGCCATGACCTTCTTGTATGCTATGCTAGTTTATGAATACCTTCCTATCATGGAAAGCCGGAAAAGAAGAGAGCAATGTACTAGACAGCTGGAAATCTAAAACTGTAATCTTTAAGAGATATTCATGTGCTGTATAATAATCTGCACGGATTATTTGCAGGTGAACAAAGATCATCTCAGAATAGATTATGTTCTAAATTTCAGTGAAAGCACAGAGCTTTGCTAGCTTCCGAAATGGTGACGATTATGCCTTGTGTACTTTTTTAGCTACAGTACATGATGTAGAACAAAACCTACAGGTTGCAAATTTGGTGATATCAGAATTTTTTCATTTTGGGTAACAGTGGGTAGGCTGCTGTGTTAATGCCAGAGGCAAGCAAGATTCACTTTAATTACACACACAGCATGGCAATTAAGGTACCAATTGAGAGACAAAATACTTTCCAAGCATCTTTGAAATTAGACGAAAACTAAGACCACTGTAGTAGTCACAAAACCTGCATACCTGCTGTCTCCCTAAGTCTTTCAAAATGTAAAGGCTGCAAATGTCAGGCTTAGTAAAAATCCAGCTCACTAATGTTTAAATTTTTTCCAGGACATCAGCATGCACAGTATCCTTCAAAGATTTATCTTCTTGTGACAGGCAATCTGGCTTTAATTTCCCAAGTCTCTCTGTACTTCCATTTACAATCAGTCAGCCTCCCCATATCAACACCTTTCTGATATACTATAAACTCAAGAAGTATTAAAAAGTAAGTAATCATCTCTATTTTGGTAAATCATGGAATCAAGTGATTGTTTTATCCTTAAGATTCTTGAGCAATAAATTAATATGAACAAAACAAACAAATCCGTGCTTCAGTACAATTCAAATATTTTTATGATCCAATTAACACCTAATAGTACAGATTCAATTCTAGCTTTTGGATATATCTCCATACTAATACTGTGCTATATCATTCACCACCTACTTCAGTAGGATTGCAAAGAATTATGTATAGCAGACAATGGGAAAATCCTCCATAAAAACCAGATTTTTCTTCCCTTGAGATGCTGTCATTTAGAAGAAATGAAAACACAGTTTTAAAAGAACATAAACCAATTATTCTACAAATATTTTACACTGTGTGCTGGTTTTAGCTAGGGTAGAGTTCATTTTCTTTACAGTGGCTATTATGGGGCTGTTTTGCATTTGTGCTGAACACAGCATAAATATAGAGATATTCTGTTCTAATATAGAGATTTTTTGTTATTGCTGAGCAGGGCTTACACAGAGCCAAGGTCTTTTGTGCTTTTCTTTTGGCAAGTAGACTGGGGGTGCCTGAGAAACTGGGAGGAGATACAGCTGGGATAGCTGACCCCAACTGGGATATCCAAAGGGATACTCCAGATCATATGACATCATGCTCAGTATATAAACTGGGGAGAAGAAGGAGGAAGCGGGGATGTTTGGAGTGATGGAATTTGTCTTCCCAAGTAACTATTACATGTGATGCAGCCCTGCTCTCCTGGAGGTGGCTGAACACCTGCCTGCCTGTGGGAAGCAGTGAATTAATTCCTTGTTTTGCTTTACTTGTGGGTGTGGCTTTTGATTTCCCTATTAAACTGTCTTTATCTCAGCTCATGAGTTTTCTACCTTTTACCCTTCCCATTTTCTCCCCAACGCCGCTGGTGGGAGAGTGAGTGAGCAGCCATGGGGGGCTTGGTTGCTGGCTGGGTTAAACCACAATACACTGCTTCTAGTAAACCGAGGGAAGTGGAGAAATACTTTACAGGTTTTTTTAAATCATAGTATTTTATTGACCATACTAGGCTTAAAAGCTCAGTTTTACTGTACAACAGTGCTTCAAGGGGATCTTTGTGGTTAAGGCACCTAATGAATTCTCTCTTAGTATTTTATCAGCCAGGTACCGAGTCTGGTAGCCATAGGAAATTACTTAACACTATTTTAGTGTTGCTAAATTCTGACAATTTTTGCTAGCTGAAAATTTGTACATTGCACAATAATCTCAACTCTTTATAAGCAGGATAGAACACTTTTTAAATCACTGAAATCCTTCCCAACCTGCCCTGGATTGCTTTAAAGATAATTCACCAATTTTTCAATTACAGCTAAACAGAGGGTTTCAACTCTATCAAAAACACACATACTCCTACTCATGCTCTTAAAATCCCTAGTAAGCATATACCTAAAAGCAAACAAATCTTGCTTGCTTCTAAGTGCTGTAGGTTTGGGGTTTTTTCTGTTTTTTTTTTTTTTTTTTTTAATTGGGTTTTTTGGTTGGTTAGTTTTAAATCAAACACTTCATCCCTAACAAACCAATCGCTTAAGACTGCAGAGGGCTGAAGGGTTAAACCATGTTCTCATAAGGGATGGCTAGAACTAAAATACTAGTTCAAATGAAACAGGAAAAAAAAAATTTTTCCACTAAAAAAATAAATAATCAAAACTAAAAAAAAAAAAATACACAGCTCTTGGCTGTTATTTTAATATTGCTATCAAAATACTTGGAAAAAATAACACTGACATAAACCCGATGAACATAAAAACTCAATGCAAAGGGGGCAATGCTGAAATCATCTTTTAGTAAGATTTAAAGTCAAATAAAAAAGAATAAATAATCTAGTTGACAATGGAGAGTGACAAGGACTGGGTACAGTACATATATTCCAAAGGCCACTCAAGGATTCTGCTACCCTTTCCCGTAGGGGTGAACATGGTGTTGGCTAAGTTAAGGATTGGACTTGATCTCAGAGGTCTTTTCCAAATGATTCAATTATGCTATGGTAGTCTTGCTCCATAAGAAAAACACGAACAATTAGCACATAATTACTAGCTAAGAACTAAAAGAATGGTGACAAGACTATTTATCCACTTTCCATCTTTAAATCAATAAAATCAGATCAAACTTATTTTGTGTATGCTTTTTATTTCTGTTCATTTTGACCTGATCCTGACCCCCAACCATTTTTGTATTCATTTAAAGCTTTGAAGCACTGTCACACATGCCAAGCATAGGGTCCTGCTGACACCTAAACAGCTGCCAGAAGACACTGGGTCCATGACAGGCATCCCAAGGGAAAACCATCACGAAAAGGTGAATAGACTACGTCAATGTAATTTATCTGTAAGCTATGTGCACAGCTCCTTTACAAATATATGTCATCTCTGCTGAAAGAGGGACATATCCTGATGCTCTTGCCAAGTTCTCAGGGAAAAGCTTTCAATCAGTAACAACAGTAGGTCTGATAAAGTTTGTATCCTTTGTCCTCCAAGGCCAGTTTCACCATCTTGGATAGAGCAAAAAAATCTTGGGAATATTTTATAAGGATTTGATTAAGTATTTGGTCCAAATACTGGAAAAATACATCCGCTTTATTTGCGGAAATGCTCAGACATCAAATATATCAAGTGAACACCATCAGTCATTAACGAACATCCATTTCAAAGGTGCTTTTAAAAACCAAGCTAGCTTCATCTATAGGCATCGCATCAACACCAATCTACAGAAAAAGGATTAACAAACAATCACTTTGCTAATCTTTTAAAATTTACATTTTCAGATGCTTATTTAAAAAAAAGCCAGGAGGTAGTGAGATAAGAGACTTGAAATAGGAGAGTCCGCTTTCCACGGCAGTGTAGAACCACTGACAGCGGTTGTTTTGCCCAACTGTATTCCTTTTTTATCTATCACATTCTAACACCAGAAACACCAGAGGTGTGCTAGGGCTACTGGAGGTTGCATCCACCTGCAGAGAAGCACACACAGACATGTCTTAGAACTCATGAAAAATCTAGAATTAGTCAATCATGCGAAGTCTTTGGTGCCTAGGGACCAAAGAAGAGTGGCCTACGTTTGTGTATTGGGTTTGCACGGCGAAGTTGTGCTATTGGGGAGCGGCCTACGAGAGTGGCTTCTGTGAGAAGCTGCCAGAAGTTTCGCCCATGTCCAATGGAGCCAACACCAGCTGGCTCCTACACAGACCCATTGCTGGCCAAGGCCAAGCCAATCAGGAATGGTAGTACTGCCTCTGCGATAACATATTTTTAAGAAGCAAAAAAAGTTATTGCACAGACGTAATTTGTGGCCAGAGAAAAGAGGCATGAAAATACGTGAGAGGAACAGCCCTGCAGACACCCAGGTGAGTGAAGAAAGAGGTGGAGGAGGTGCCCCAAGTGCTCAAGATGAGATTCTCCTGCAGTCCATTGTGAAGACCATGGTGAAGCAGCTGTGCCCCTACAGCTCATGGAGGTCCACAGTGGAGCACAGATCCACCTATAGCCCATGGGGGAGCAGGTCACTGGAAGGACATGTTGACTCATGTAGAGAAGAGCCCACACTAGAGCAGGTTCCCCAGTAAGACGTAGCGACCCCATGGGGGACCCATGCTGCCTGGATCAGTCTGAAGAATTGCACCCTGTGGAAGGAAACCACGTGCAAGCAGTTCATGAAGAACTGAAGCCTGTGGCAAGGACTCACACTGGAGAAGTTCGTGAAGAACTGTCTCCCGTGGGAGGGATCCTGCACTGGAGAGGGGGAAGGCCTCCTCTCCCTAAGGAGGAAGCAGCAGCAGAAACAACATGATGAGTAATCCCCATTCCCTGTTTCTCTGCGCTGCTGGCGGGGAGGAGGTAGAGAATTGAGAATAAAGTTTAGCTTGGAAGGAGGGACAAAGGTGTTTTAAGATTTGTTTTACTTTTCATTATTCTACTCTGATTTTGACTGGCAGTAAATTCAATTAATTTCTCCAAGTTGAATCTGTTTTGCCTGTGACTGTAATTGGTGAGTGATCTCTGCTTGTCCTTAACTCATGAGCCTTCTGTTATATTTTCTCTCTCCTGTCTAGCTGAGGATGGGAGAGACAGAGAGGCTTTGGTGGGTGCCTGGCCTCCAGCCAGGGTCAAACCACCACACCTGGACACATCACCTTCATATCACTGGCAAGGGTAACCACTGCTAATCTTCAGCAGTCAAGTAAACCTTTACTGGGGGAACACCTTAAAAGCTGGCTCACCTGGTCTTCAAGGAAGAGCCAGAACCACACCAGCAATACTCAGGTACAGAAGGGAGCCAGGCTTTTGTTCTTTGCTTGCACTGAGAAAACTGCTGCTGCTACCTTTATTTGAAAAAAACAGACCAGTACCCTGATTGCCTGAAATGTGATGATGCTAATTCCTTATTCAGAGAACAAGAGCTATTTTCAGTTCTTCCACTAGGAAAAAAACCCCACATGGGTATTTGAAAAAATCCAAAGCTCTGGCACCTAGCCATGACAAAGAGCCAAAACTAATACGATTTCCAACAAACACTGGAATGTACTCTGCAAAACAGCTACGGTCCAGTGCATACCAACTGCTGGTGGCCTTCCCCTACAGCTAACTACACACTGCCCATATTAGCTACCTGTCAATTCCACCCCAGGCAATGCATTGTTGTGCATTATCACCACTTCTAGTTTTTAAGCATTTTGTAATGAAATATTTTAAATGTTGGAGTTGGGACTGATTTATTCTGACATGTTTCTATATGTTGAATTAAAGCATGCATAGACCTTAACCATCTGTTAGTTTAAATGAGGGCAGCTATCAAGTCATGTGAATGGAGGCTACTTGAAAGACAAAAACAATTACAGTGAATTTCACTCACACCCGCAGACTTCACAGTTCATATATGAAGCTGTAAGAGGGTAAATAACTGCACTCAGCCAAAAACGCAATGCATGAGATTTACAAAGCAAGAGCATCCTAGTTCAAAACATGACCCCAAGCAAATACCAGGAATTATCTGGGGATCTACCAATTCCCACCCATCTTTTGATTACAGGAATGAAAAACAAAACAAAAAACCCCAAACCACTCAAGAATAAGCAGCCTTGTCCAAGGGATGAGCAAAATGATCCATATTTTATCAATGTTTTTGGAACACTGGCAAATACTTCAAAAAGCAAAATGCTTTTAACTTACAGAAGGCTGTATAGCCTGTTACTCCGTTGAGCTTTTCACCAAGCTTTCAGGAGCGAGGATGATGACAGGAAACCCACAAACTTTACTGACTGGAAGTAGCTAATCAAAGAGTACCAACCCAACCAATCAATCGTGTACATATCTATTCAGCTGGCCTTTCTACAGACAACTGAGCTGCAGCTGGATGAGGCTGTGCGAACATAGCCCAAAATTACATGTTTAGACAGGCAAAAGATATTTCTACAATGTAAAGAGAGAAGTTTCTGGGTTGGATAAATCTGTCCAATTGCTACTGCCCGTTGGAGTATGGATCCCATCAACAGCACCATTAATTGGTAAAGCAAAACTCCTGAAGAAAAAGTACGAAAATCTGAATAAAGTTTTCAAGGTTAAAAACTCTTATCTAGATGACAACTTTTTCCTTACTAGAACAGCTTGGCATTTCTGAATGCTAATGCAAGCATGAGAAATACAGGTTTGGAATAAGCACTGCTTTATTCTTCCAAGCAGAGTGCTCACTGTGGAGACACAACAAACATAATGCTTTACTTCATGCAGGCTGCTGTACTCCTGGACAAGAGAAGCAGTTGGTACTAAAATAAAAAAGGATTTCAAAGGAACCAGAGAGTACTAAATAGACTTAGAGTGTGAAACATTTGTTTAGCCTTAGAATACCCGTGTCCCATCTCAGTTTGCAATAATAAACATATCAGGTTGATTTTGTCATTTCTGTCTACATCCATTTGCTTTTGTAATTGAATACACTAAAAATTGAGTAACCTGTGTTGACAGGAAGAAAATCAAATGTACATCATTCCTCCAAGTGAGCTGTCTGAACTTTAACAGTGTACAAATAGCCATATATCAGCTGAAAATAGCAGATGTCATTGCGCAGCTAAAAGGTGAAGAAACACAGATTCCTGTCTGTTTTCATTGATAACTAAGCTAAGTAGAATTTCTTTCCACGTTATCCTCCTCCTGCTGACCGAAAGCCAACTGTTTCACCACACTGGTGCAGACCTGCGGTTGATCATTTCGACTCAAGGCCTGCTGGCTCAGGATGTGACTTCATGGTCAGGTGAACAGAGATGAAGGAGGGCTACCACCAAAGGCGGTATTCACATCCACCCCATCTCTAACTACTCACTCTCACCCGCTGCACTAGCATCCATGGTGGGCCACATCAGTGAAATAATCTGTCCTTTTGCAAAGTACATGTCTGTACTGTGCAAAAGGAGCTATAATAGGCTGGAAAGACAGGCACAACATAGTATAAAATCATATTTTAGAGAACAAACCAACACAGGGTAAAACAAAGGAGAACAAAACAGGAAAGCCTAAAGGCCTGCTTCCACTTTTTTCCTCTTGAAGAAACTAACACGATGCCCTTCCTAACCTGAAATGTCATGAGGTGCCATGATGATGTGAGGGAAAAGCTTATGCAGCACAGTCACATATGATAGGAACAACGAACCCTATTCCTAAAAACAGGCTCATTACTCAGATTCATTAAATTTATCCTACTGACACACTTCAAGTATTGTGTTTGCAGCAGCACCCATGTTCCAGGAACTACTGCCAGCCAAAGACCATCTTCACCTGCCGGATTAGCTCCAAATGCAGTGTCTTGGTTTTTCACATGAAAGTGCTGACCGACGAAACCACTAAAGCCCTGCCTCCTCCCCTTGACTCAATGACAAAAATTCCATTAGCTTAATCACAATGAGTTTTAACCCAAGTTACTTACAAACATCTGAAAACACTTGCAGTGGAAAAAATCAGAAAGGCCAGGTGCTGTTGATGTAAACTCAGCAGAGTTGCTTGGCACACAAGTAAACATACAAATAGGTTAAAAACAAAAGCCAAAAAAGTAAGGATAAAGCAAATACAAAATAACAGCAGCTTACCTTTTGAGGTGGTGGTCCATGGTCATCCAAATAAGTGGAATTTCCTACAAAAAGAAGAAGGATGGAGATAAACAAAAGCCATCCAATGCAACTTCCAAACTTTGCAATTCATGGAACCAGTGCACCTCTATCCTACTGGTTTTGGGGTGTCAAATAATTCAAGGAAAATAAATTCCTTCTGCTTTAACTTTTGATTAACAAGTAATTTATTTTGACTACATTTGTAATACAAGATTAGATGCACATTGTCATCTTACAAAAAAAATTATATGGCCCAAGGCAGTTTTAATTAATCAATCAGTATTCAATCATTTGTATGACAAAAAATTGCCAGGTGCATCCTTGTACATTTTAAGCAAGTAAGCACAGTTAACTACAAAAAGTTTCCTTAAATAATCAAGTATCAAAGGCCTTTATCAGATTTTGGTCTGATGGAACTGACAAGCATTCACTTCTCTCTTCTAACTGTATTTTTTCCAGCCTCCAAGCTACTTTTTTGTTCTCAAACAGCACTGATTGAACAGGAGTTGTATTCTGATGTAATTGCACCTGCCTTTTCAAGATGTTCTTCTAATTCAGACAAAAAGCTTCAGAGAAAAAAAAAAGCTTCTAAACAAGCGCACCCTTCTTAGTCAGCTACAATAAAAAAGGCAACAATTTCAGACTTTTTATCCTTCCAAACACACACGATACATAAAATACACACTCCCTCACACACATAGAATGTCTTCCCTGAGACTGCCCTTCCCGAACCCTTCTCCTGAAGTATTAACCGCGTGCTTTCCCAACTTCTTCCAGCAGATGATGAAAACTTGCAGGAAGCTTAAAAGTTCTCCTGGGCCACACATGCCTCTCCTCTCAGTCATCCTCCTACCAAAGACAGCAAAAATACCTCTGCTCTAACCTTACATCAGTATGAGGTATGAGAGTAATTTTTACAGGTGCTTGCTAGACATCCAAAAGTTACACGGAAGAGGACTTTAAAAAGCTTGTCCTGCTCATGAGCATCTCTGCTCCTGGGGTGTTGAACAGGCAAAAAAACCCACAAGCTAGTGGAATAAAGCATCATTCAGAACCAAAGGACTTTTTGCTTGACAATCTGGCCAAAACCCTTGTTTTTCCAAGTGCCGAAAAACCCCCCCAGAGGTTTCTGGATCCAGGAAGCAGGAAGTAGATGTTTCTGTGTGTTACGGCTGCAGAACAAGGAAGTGGACCTTTAGTGTGGAATATTCAATAGCACCCACACCAGTGCTGGGAGTTGTTTTCAGCAGGAAAAGCAAGGGGCTGGAAGGGCCACCATTCCCTTGCCTGACTCTTGGGAGAGGTAGCTGCCACCTGGACCACACCATCTTGGGGGGAGAGAGCCTGACCACCACTGCTGCCACAGCCTGATGAGTTTCTTTGTACAACAAAAAGTTGAGATTGCTTCTCAGGAGTATTTTGCTTTCTGTTTTTCCTCTGGTTTTCCAGCATACATTATAAAGCCATGAAAAGTTCAGTCAGAAGGCTTCCAACTCATCTAAAGGAGAGTCCCAATACCCCAAACATGTTCTTTTACAGATGTTCATACCTTGACCTTGGAAGAGTCTGAGCAACTACAAAAGCCTGAGCAGTAACTTTTTGATGGTCATTTGAAATCATAAATCATCTTCTGAAGCATACCAGAAACTCATCTCTCTGTATATATGACACAAATACCCACCCTTTGAACAATCCAGTTGCTTAATTTTATGCCATAGATAATATGGCTGATGCCCTACATTCAGGGTAATTTCTTTATTCGTTCCTCTGACATGATTCTAATTACCAGGGAAGAAATTCAGCTCCCAGACTGCTAAAAGAGATGGCAGTCTGGTTTTCTGTTAGAGTAGCTACTCCACACACAGTGACATGGACTTGAAAATAAGCATTTCTCCTCCCAGTTAATCTGGGAAGAGAGCAAGGAAAACTTCTCATTCAGGATTTACCTCTCCTGTAGAATCAGGCTGTTACCAGTTCATAGCAGCTTCCTCCTCTTTGCAATTAGGCAAGCAGAAAGACTGACACTGTTGTTGATAAAAACATTTCTGATCGTTTTCTCATTGTGTCAGGAAAATGGTTTGATTTTGATACATAGCAAAGTGATGTTTGTTTTCTAAACAAGTTAACACACTGGAGAAGTCAAACATTAGATGAAAACTATTAATTTTTTTTTTTAAATTAGCAAAACTTTAGGTTTTGTATTTGGTATTAAGCTGGTTACAGGAGTAACAATTTTTTTCCTTGTCTCCCCAAAATATATGCAATTTATGCTTAGCAAAAGAAAAGGAATATAAATTACATATGCATTAACCATCTTTGCCAATCACCTATTACAGCCAATTTTGCAGTAGAGGACTTGAATTACCAGTCAAGTGTTTACACAGGACCTTATAGAGCAGCATCAAGAGTGTCAGAGTTATATTACAGAAATATTTTTGAGATATTCCTTAAAATCAAAGTGTTTATAACTAATTTAATCTCTCTGTATCAGTAATCTATGTTCTTAGTATGCAGATTGCATGTTCCTTCCTTGGAAATTTTTTAATGATGAAAACTACATGAAAATACCTCTAGCTTTGAACATATGACCTGTAGATTTGATTTCTGTAATCGAAATGTTTTTTTCACAGCACAGTCTAGTTACTACTGTATCCACTTAAAAGACAAAAGTACAATTATGAGCCATTTTACAAAGGTTTTTTTCATGGCAGTTGCTCAAATTCAGAAGCTGCAAACTGATAGAAACAAATTGCCAGGCAAACATGAGTGAAGAAGGAAACAGAGATATGAAACCTGGTGAGAATAACTCACAATGAGCAGAAGAAGGAAAGCTGCAGACAGTCCCCACACCGTTACACTGCCCCAAACTCCATGTGCAGAGCTAGCTTCCATCTCATGACACAGCTCCTCCTTCTGCTCCTCAGGCACACAAACCAGAGTCAATCTTGGCATCCACAGCTTGCCACATCAATTTAACAGTCCGAATTCTTCTGGGTTCAAGTTTTAAATGAGAATTTGTTTTCAGTAATAAAAGCAAAACATTCGCTGCATGTTTCATACCATGCACTAAGTAAAATACACTAAAATAACTCCACAAATCCAGCTGCAATGGAGTGCAGTAGCAGCCTGTGAGGTACACCAGCCAGCTCCTTAACCCCATGAAGCCCAGCATGTGCCCTTGCTGATCATCGCATTATAGATCTCGGCTTGCTTCCACTCTGTCTGCAAAACAGGGGCCACACCACAGGAGCCTTAATGAATGCTGAAATACAATGAAAAATATGCACCTATGCAAAAGGCCTGAAGGAAAGATGATGACTTTCTAACACAAGAGGCCACGAAAATCTTATTAAGTATGACTCCCAAGCTGGGTATTTACAAGTTTTACAAACTTAAAACAGGGTGCCACTTTTACACATAGGGACACTTTTCACACAACCCATACCAGATGAGGTTAGTTTAAAAACAAAAGAAAAATTCAGCATTATAAAAATTGCAACCATGGAAAAGTACAAGGTAAAGCCAATCTCTGAACCACCAGCTACTAACAGCTGATGTAGTAGGACAGTTGCACAGTAAAAATCAGAGACTTAGGAATGGATACTAAAAGCACCAAAGGCATCGTACGTAACCTCAACTGTTTATTGCAATTGCATTAACAAGCTTATCTAAGATGAAGAACATTATCATGCAGCTTTTATATGCTATGGCACAGACAACACGTGTTTGATGTCACTAAGTGCCACAAGAAGAGAAGAGGCTTTCTGTGGTGGAAATGATAAAGTCATAGACGAGAGAGTCATCCTTCTTCATTAGGAATCTTGCCCATTGCCCCAAAGCAACCTGTGGCATTAAATTATTAGGATGACTTCTCTCAAGTCCTTTAATAAAGCTTTAATAAAGACATTATTACTCTTGTCTGCTGACCAACAAGATTATTCTAGATTTTTTTTTCCTGGAGAGGAGTATTTACTCTTCAAAAAGGAAATTTTCTGCCTTCTAGAAGAAGTCTTTCTTAGACTTCTGAAAGTCTAAGGCATTAGAAACAAGTCAGACAAAATAATCCAGTCTCAAAACAAGTGGTATTATGCATTCCATAAACATGCTCAACAGCGCACTTGGGCTGGCTGAACACGTCTCTTCCAGACTCTGCCAGAGATAAAAAAAAAAAAAAAGGTCAGCTTTATTATAGAAAATGGTGAATAGATGGAGGCTGTCCAAATTTTTCCATAATTTATTATCTTTGAGGTTAAGTGAATCAGCTGTATGCAAAATTTTTGGCGAAACCTTGTGGTTATGTTTCTTTTTTCTTGGAATCACTGAAGTGTGGGGGTTTTGCTTGAAGCAAGCCAAGTTTAAACAGAGATAGATGGTCAGTAAACCAGGATTAAGGACAAATATTGCTGTGTACAGTTCAGAACCACAGATAACAAAATAACTGCAATTCTGGAAAAAAACCTTTCCAAAAAAATGACTGGGGGGTACAGGAATAGGAAGTAGATGGACTTATGTGTGAACTGAAGACCCTGTGATAGCAACTGAAGCAGCATAAATCTACTTGAACAATTCAGATATCCCATGGAAAGAATTGTGTAAAGACAGGGAGAGAAAGCCAACACTGAAAATGTGGAGTTTGGACTATTTTTCTGGAGCAGGGTTTTCCCTTATAGGGAATCACAAGCAGTAGTCTAAGGGAGCTGGGAACCAGCTAATAACAAAGGTAATTTGTCTTGTAAAAATCCTTCTTTGTTCTTCTCACTTGGCCTTTCACTTGACTCACTCACCACCTCACACTTCCAGGCACCAATACAACCTCTACTGGCAAACAATCCCTTAGACCCTCTGATGTTTAAAGGAAAGGAACAATTTAATAGCTGTCTGAGGAGTCTTCTGGTCTGGAAATCAGACTTTGAAGAAGAATTTCCCCATCAAGCACCTCTAATCATTAAGAGCTGCACCTTCAAAATAAACTGAAGTGCCAGTGAGTTATCAGAAGAGGATAAATTCTGCTCTGCTTCCTTTGTTATTTTTTTTCCCTCCCAATTATGCAGTGGACATCCTTACAAATTTCATAGAAATTTCATATTTACACATCTGAAATAATATGAGTTTCTTGATCATCATGTCCTGGAGACGTTTGTGGTCCAAAGGCAGGAAGGGGGTTAGGAACTACAACTTGAAAACTAGCAGATTAGCAGAATGATGTTGCCCACAGCTCAAATCTAACTTAAAAGGAAAAACCCTGCTATTGCTGAGGTCAGCACAGCCACACCAGCTTTCACAGAGGAAAGTTTTTCCAGAGGCGTACACAGAATGTTAACACAGCAAAACATAGCAAAACCCCACTGACCAGTCTGCACTGGAATACAAAGTGACTTATTGCCATTTCTTCCATCATATGTAAAAAGCTGTGTACCTACAATTGGTTTCCTCTGTGCAAGACTAACATCCTATCAAAATTTTCACTTCTGACCACAAAAAAAAAGGAAAATAAACATTATTTTTTAAAAACATTCCACAATGGATTTTTTTCCTTCCTTTCTTGCCTTTAAAAATCATTTTAGTTATTCTTAGTTTTTAAAACCATAAATGCAATGAAACCACCACCACCACAAACTAACCCACAGCCAAAAAACAAAACCAAACCAGCACCAAACCCACACATTCAATTCACTCTACATCACTGCACACAATGTAGGAAAAAAGCTGGAACATAACAAAAATACCTATTTTGCTTTATTACCCAGTGAACTGAACCCAAGAAACTTCATCATGATATAATTCAGATTTGTTTCCCTACAAGTATCATAGTTCTAACACAATTAGGAGAGAAAGGGGCACATTTAAGGAGAGTTTTTGAAAACGTACTGGCAATTCTGCACATGCATTAGATATGGAAGTACCACTGATACAAATACATATATGAAGGCTGTGAATAACAGGAGGTTCTAAACCAATGTAGAATATAATATACGTCAGATGGCCCTCCTCTTGCAAAGAGAGGAGACTGCAGGAGGTAAACTACTCCAAAATCACAGATCCTCTCTGAATTGTGAGCATTTAAAAATGTACAGAGAGGTGTTTCATTTTAATTGTTTTGCCAATAAACTGCTTTATTAATACTAGGGGAAGGGAGAGGGGAAAAAAAATTAACATTAAATCAAGAAATAAAACCAGCCCCACCAGGTACTTTCCTGCACACAAAGGAAAAGCACATATACAGCTCTGTTGAGACACTGTAGAGAAAACCTAATGACCAAAAAAAAAAAAGTGCCACTAAGCCAAACCACTGCAATTTTATTTTAATTCATTTTGCTATGAAAACAAAGACTGTGATCTATCTTTGTAGCCAGGCAGCTCTTTACTAAATGCACTTTAAAGACCTATTAACCTGTTGTTAACTTCACTCTAGTTTTCAGATGGTTCTTAAATTCAGCATTCTGGTAACACACAGCAAGTGGACACAGATTAAATATGGTGTCTTTTTTTTTCTCCTCAAAGATTGTTATCTTATCTTCTGTCAAAAAGTGTGCCAAATATTTTGTAATGACTTCTATTCTTTTCTTAATTTCCTCAGCAAGACTTACCTTAACAAAATGCAGAGTCAGTTCTATAAATACACACAGCTGCTCCTGAGGAAGAAAAAAATCTCTCAAGATGTGTGGTCAAGTAATACCTACAGCTAGGCAGCTACCAACAAACCTGTTCAAAATTTAAAGGGGCAAGTTGGGAAAAGCTCACAATTCAACAGCTGAACTGCCACCCACTGAAATAACACAGACAAACACTTGTCTCTGACATCATTTCTTAACTGGATAACATGAGAATAAAGGTGGACATTGTATCAAATTATCACAGCTGAATACAAAAACGATCAGAGTAGCACAGAAACTAGCAAGTTAGAGAGTAGTTAGAAACGTCTGACAGCTGGAAATGAGCTTGACTCCATGACATCCAGGTAGCATACTTGGGAATCTGCCTGTGGAAGGCTGCAGTAACAACTGTATCTGAGAATTAACAGGGAATGAATGAGTGAAAATAGGGCTGAAAGAAAATTCTCTGAAAGTAGTTATCAAAACGCAACACTTTTAAACTGGAAACAGAAAAATTTTGCAACAATCAGGGGATGAGGACTGGAAAGCACTGGAGATATCCAAGAGGAAATAATCAAGCATCTGCCAGGAATGACCCAGGTGTTATCATGCTGCTTGAGAACCAAGAGGCAAATTAAACCAGGTCTTATTCCAGCAATATTGCTTTTTAATGATTATCTCTTTTTTTTTTGATTGTTTTTAATTAGGCAAACTTCCCTTGGGTATTGTTCTGGATCCTACCACTCAATATTCTCATTCATTACTTGAAAGATGCATTAAAGAGTACCAGTATCAAATTTGATAACAATACCAACTAAAGGGACTTAAAATCTGCTGAAACTCTGAGGAGAACAGAAAGACATTGATCAGTTAAAGAAATTGTCTAAAAATGCAAGATACAACCCAGTAAAAACAAGCATACAAATTTCAACATGGATAAAGGCAACATCTTCATAAAAGCAGAATGGAAACAAAGTGGAAACTGTAGAAAAGAGCCATGAGGGGAGGTGAAAACCAGTTCCTTTCCTTTGGATCTCTTTGAGCACTCTGTGAAAGCTTTTCAGGAAAATCATTCCACTCCAGCTGAATGTACAGGGATAGTTTCGCTAGCTTGGCAAGAAGTTTGTTTAAATTGATTGTCATATGAAGAAATTTTTTAATGCTCAGGATTACTCCATCTTCCCTTTTTCCTCCCAAGTGAGAGATAACTGCAAGAGTATTTGCAAGCCATTGGACTTCTTCAGAAAAAACATTTTGCTCCTCTACCCTGCAGAAAGCATAACGCAGAGGAAGAAACTCTATGGGAGTGATGGTGACAGGGCCACGATACTTTCCCTTTCAATGCACACACTCTGCCACACAGGGACCAGCACAGCCAACGCAGGAGATTTCCCTCCCTCCGTGCAGCTGAACTACAGGACTGCAACTCCACAGATGAACCTTGTCTTTACAAGGCTCCCCTTAGCAAAGGGATGACAGTGAAGCTGAGGGATGGACAAAGGACATAATGATGAAGCTTCAATGAAGACCTTGTCAAGTGCAAGGCCCCTTAGTCTCACTTCACTCTGCCATTCAGGCTACAAACTCCAGGGAATCTGTATCTGACCAGACACCTTCTCAGATGATACCAGTCTCAAGAGTTTCCTGTTACATCAGTGCCAGACATCAGCTCTACTCTTTCACACGATGTTTTTCCAGAGACAAGGGTTTTATTATTTAAACTTAACCCAACTTGCAAGCTTTATTCCTGTCCACAGAATTTATGCAGATATATTTCTCTCTTTTTCCCCTGCACAGGCAATCTTGGCAAACAGCAAGTCAATGAATTTTGGAAAACACCCAGCTGGCAAGTCACCAGTTATTCAAGGAAGACTTTTATTACTATTATTAGTATTATTAAGTACTACACTGCAAATGCTATCCAGAAGGAGTTGTTTGCTGGGCGTTCGGTTTGAAGTTCCTGTCCCTGGAGGCACATTTCCGAGAAGCTGCCTAGGTCTGTGGTCTGACCCCAGCGGCACCTTCCTAGCAGAGAAAAAATGAACACGCTTCACAGAAAATTGGTCACATACATATCTAAAGAATTATTCATATTTTTATCGTGCTGAAGCCAAATGAGTTTTCCTTGCATGTGCTTTTCACAACATCTGAGTCATATGGTTGCTATGATTTTGTCTCACTTCTTTACAGAGGCAGCTGCATTTAGGATAATGGATCCCCCTTTTGAGGTAGCCTGCAAGATCGAGCTGTAGGTCTGTTTTTCACTTTCTCCATAGTTCAGGTTTTCTTAGTATCAGATCTCAAAAAGTATAAATGAAAATTTAAAAAAGGAACCTTTTTACAAGTCTGTCTTTACCAGTTTTTTTGTGCTCCAGGAGAACCACTGTAAAACTCTTCCCTATCCTTATGAGCCTCCTGAAAAGCAAGAGCACTCTATGTAAGAAGCACCTATCTTTGTATTGCTTTCTTTTCTGAATATACAATTAAAAAAAGGAATTACAAATTGTTTAACCATTATTTGCTTCCCATCCTCCAAGGTCTTAACAGACAAAAAATTGGAAGTAGCCTTTCTTGCCAAGTCTGTTAGAAGCCTGTAACTGCAAAATGCAGCATATAAGTAGGTCAGATAAGGAACATACTGTACCTAAATGAGCTATTTCTTCTTTATGACACATTAGCTTAAAATTTTATTAATCTCTACTACAAAAAATACTACAGCTTCAGATGGCTTTCAAGACTTCAACATGATTTAATAGAAATATTTTCCATTACTATAAATCCTTTGGCCAAACTGCTCATTTTTCACACTATCCAGCTTCTATTCATGAAGACATTTTAACTCCTCTCTACCCCAGTCTCAAAGAGATGGATTTGAGTGACACAAAGACTTCTCAGTGCAGGAGTTTTGTACTTTAAGAACTTCTATATAGAAACTGCATGTTCAAAAACAAGAGGCAAGTTTTAGCAAACACAGAGCATTGCACTAGACTTAAACCTGCCTTTCTATTTCAGCATCCTTTCATGCACTAGACTTAAACCTGCCTTTCTATTTCAGCATCCTTTCATCTACTGCAACTGTTAAGTACAGGATTAACCTCATTCCTGTCATTCCAAACCCTTGCAATACGTAACTTCCACTTCAGACTTCAGTCTTTACTGAGAAAAGTGCCATTTTGGTACATGGAATAGACAACTTCAAAGTCAGCGGTTCTGAAAGTATTTTCTTTCTCTACAAAGAGCTGCAAGTGTCTAGCACAAGCCTTATGATTCCTAGAAATATTACTTTTTCTGCCCTTTGCCTCATTTCTCATGATCTTAAATAAGATTTGTACCCATTTTTGTATGGGTGCGTGATTTGTTAGATTGATTTGTAAACATTTGGTAGGATGCCCTATAAAAAAAGAGGAATGCATTGTTATAAAAACTTTGCTCTTCAAAATCTAATGCTGTCCTCATTACTGAAGCCAAGGATCCACAATGCATACACCAGGCTTACCTGTGTGAAAGACACTACACAGCCCTCATGAGTTTCCTCAACTCAAGCATATCCAGCAGTAAAAATAAACATGTACCAATCTGAAACAGCAAAAATTTGGCTATCAGTTTTTTGATAAGCATTTTGAATGCTTTCAATTTTCAAAAGTTTGAGTGAAAACATTTGGAAGACAAGTTTTTGGATGTATTGATAAATTCTTGCTGCCTTAAGCTCTCCAATGACTAAAACAGTGTCCTTAAAGTGTCAGCAATGGCAGGTTCTGCATTAACATCTTTACGTGGAAAAGGTTAACTGTAGCAGTGCCATACAACCACTGAAGCAGACGAAGTGTAATCAGCCTCAGCAGAAGTCTTCAAACTGGCATTATTTCTCTCGTGCTCTCTACCTTTTTGCACTTTATGTATCTACCACTAACCTAACTGGTGAGGAGCTCAAACTTGATGAAGGCAGCTAAGAGGGTCTTAAATATATTTTGACTCACTGGGATAACTGTTTACTTAGGACTGCTCTTGGATGCTTTGACCACACTCATGAACTCTGAGTTGCAAACATTCACTACTGGTAACAATTACCTAGGCGTGCTCTTTCTTTTTATATCACTTTCCTGTGTTTTATTTAGCTTGGAGAACCACATCAGGATGTCACCACTAAGATGTGGTAGTTTAATAGATCTCTAACTGCCACTCACCAGCCATCCTGCAGACAATGTTTCTTACAAGAGACATCTTAAAATATATGAAAAACATCTGTGCCATGTAGACTATGACAATATAGTAGCCATTATCTAAATTCAACTTCTCAATGTACACATGGATTAAAGTAATTTTTTTACTACATCTACATATAACTAACTAAATATATATATATTTATATAAGCAACAACCTCTGCTTTGCTTCAGTGGTTGGGAGATTTCTATACAACATTAAATAAGTTGTTTTGAAAGTTATAACAAAGGCATTCACCTTGACACACATACAGACCAGTATAAATTAGATGTACTATTGTACCATATTATGTATGATGGTGTCACATTTTTAGGACATGCTTGTCAACCTTCTGATTTAGAGTAAAAATGAATCTCTAATGCCAGAGCTTTACAACAATGCTTTTAAACTTTTGCTGAAAGGTGAGAATAGGCTTCTTGCTCTAATCATACAGCAGGCAGAGTGGTGTTATTCTACATTTCACAGGGTGATTTCAGCAACAGTATTTCATTTCTACAAATTTCCATTGAGTTTGGCTGAGATAGAGAGTAAAGAAATTGCAGCATACTGAAATCAACATTCAGATACATGAAAAATGCAATTCTTTGTCCTTTATTCTGCATTAGTCTACATTTCTCAGAAAGATGACATTATCAAAAAAGATAGAGAAATCTACCTAGAGAAATCTAATCTAGAGAGTTGTTTATACTGTTTTACATCAAAAAAAGCTTGAAGACCCTCTAGAGCTAAGCCAGGCTACTGTTCAATGCTATCTAACAGACCCTCTAGAGCTAAGCCAGGCTACTGTTCAATGCTATCTAACTGTCAACAGCAACCGTGGTACCAGAAAAAGGTCATTATTAACCATTATTTACATAGTATATATTTATAATATTAACCATTAAACATGTTCTTCTTTTTTTAATACCCAAGAATGCAAGAAGAATACAAAAAAACTTACACAAATGTAGCACATAAGAAGTACCCTCTCCCCTATTAAAAAGTTAGAGGTGTGATTTTCTGTACATTAGAAGGTTACATACTAATTACATAGAGTTACAGATCAGTTTACTCTTGCAAGTTATGCATTTCCTTAAGTAAAAACATTCTTACATGGCAAGAATATCCAGATCTCACTCATTAATTTTCTTATGGCTTTTGTCTTTCTTCACATGGGATTTCTGCCCCTTTACAGATGAGATTCTCCAAGTACTTCTGTAATTGGTAACAATTCTGAAGTTAAATTATTGAGTTCCCTAGGCAACAACAGATTGAAAAACTCACTTCTCTTAAGTGAGCCCCATCTAGGATGCAGTCTTCACACAGGAAATGTGTTCACACAAGCACTACAGAAACAAAATCAAATCGGACTCCATGTATTCACGTGTTCACTGCTCACAGCTTTTGTTTGGTGGGGGTTTTTTTGGTTGTTTACTGGGTTCTTTGTTGGTCTGGGTTTTTTTAATGCTTGTGTCTTAAAGCCAGATATTTAAAAATTAAGGAACCTAGCATCTTCAGATATAGAAACAATGGTCTGCAGTGTAAAAATCATCAGGACAGATAAACAGCTATGTGGATGGTGCCTGCAGTAATGACGTAAGTTATTCATGGAGAATTTAACACTTCCGTAAATTATCCTGACCTCTGATCCAAAGATGGAGGGTACTTTCTGAAGAATACTGAACTCTCCCCTTTGAATGGACTCCTGTGGGAAAGAGATTCTTTTCCAAAAAATCATTCAAAAATCAGTATAATGCCAACACCAAATTTGTTTCAATCTGATCACAACCTACACACTTGAAAGGAGCACAAGCAGTGGACTGCAGGGCCACGGCAATTTGCCACCCCAATGTGAACGTGAAACAACCTTTCAGCAAAGTTGCAGCAGTTTGCTCTGGGCTTTCATGTCTTTTGGCCTGACAACGGTCTAGGCTTTTGGGACACGTGTCAGGACTTTCGTGGCATTATTTTCCTCTTTAGACCTCAAAAATTCATCTCAGATTTCCTACCACAAGTCATTTTGTTCCAGATCTTGACATCCTTACGGATCCGCTATCGGCAGCTCTCATGCTATGGTCAGCCAGTGTCAGCTCCTCAGCTCCCCTAACTCCAAACAAAATACAGCTGTGAAAATACTTCCTCTCTGCTGCCACTGCAGCTTCACACAAGCTGTTTAAGAGGTCTCCACTGTTTTCTTCTTGTTTCCCACAGCAGTTTCCACCGTATTACATTATTTAACAATCAAGAGTCCTCCAGAATTTATTTTTGTCAAACTCTAAGAAACTATGTAATTCTGCTAGCTGCCTTCTCAAAAATAGTACATTATTTTTTAATCAAACTGAAACAAACACATAAGAAAAAAGAAAACCCAGCCCTAGACATATTTCTGACACTGAAAATATACCAGCCTAAATTATTGAAAATTAGGAAGCTGAAAATGGGACCTTGAGAAGGTAAAACTGAGGTAGAAGACTTGACAAAATGCCATGGCACTGGGATTGCCAATACTTGTATTTCAGAAGACACCAGTGTATTTACTCAGCCTGAGACATGAGTTCGCAGCCAAGGCACAAGCAGTAAAGTGCTTCATATGACTTGACTGGGCGCAGAGTTCCTACTCCCATGCCAGGCAGCTTTCCTCCCTTCTTTGCAATCCTCCCTTAAATAAGACAAAAGAGTGTCATCACCTCAAACATCTCTAATAGCAATTTTGTCTTCAGAGTCATCCTTAAATACAAATCATTGTTGACATATTTTGTAAGAGTAATAAAAGTAAACCATTGTAAAAGCCCTGTGACGGGTTACTTTAATACTACAGCTCCTGGAAAGCTGTGAGAGGAACTGGTATTTTAAAATAAGGTCTACAGCAGCAATGCTTGCAGGACTGAGCCTTAAGATTAGCACCTCTTTGGAAAGAGGATACAGCCTTCTGACATGCTCATGTAGTGCCCAGCACTCACTAACATCACTATTAACTAAAACACATCAAGTTTCCAACATCCCTAAAAGTTTATTATTCATTTATTTAAGCCCAGGACTATAAACTCTTACACTTTTGACTCTTTCGTTGGCATGTAAACAAGCAATGCATTTAGCTCCTAAGAAACCCTGTAATATACTGCCATTTTAGATCATGGAAACTTTAAAGAAAGAGGCATAAATACAGTGCCATCAGCTGGAACATGCATCCAGTCAGCACAAACAGGATTTTGCATAGGCAGCTATATGAGGCACATATGAAACTACAAAATTTTACAGCAAGACAGAATCCTACATACCACCCCGAGTGGAAACCAGTGGTTGTGTTGCTTTTGTTTTCTTTTTAAAACAAATGGCCTGGTACATGAATTACAGCATGAGACCAGTGCACACATACCATCACCCCACCCCCATCAATAACACCAAAATTCTAGAGCTTGACAGCAGCAGTAGGAAGACCAATTTTGTGCTCATATATCCTTTCTGGTTTTGGTTTGTTCATTGTTTTTCTCCTTCTATCTCACCCACTATTTCAGAAGTGTCTTTATTGTAATGGAATCATATTCTACATACAATCTTGACAGGAAGAAAAGCAACTTTGCACTTGATTCATCGTGTCATATTAAGCTACTACATTTCTGCTTGGCCCGGGAAGGATGCCAGCAGGCTAAGCATACTCCTGCCACCTTCAGTTAAGGAAAAAATTTCAGGGCCTTACGCTTTTTTCTGCACTCAACAAACCATAGCTTTGATGATATTCTCCCTTTTTATAGTGCAGCTGAATGACAGGATCCATTTTCACCATGTATTCTCAGGGCACTCACTGAATGCTTAGCCAAATTTTAAGTACCATGCCTGAAAACTATTAACTAACAGAGGTTATCCCTTATGAATTCCCCAAGAGAAGAAAAAAACAAGCAAGCAGAAAGATGGATATCAGCACCTCGTCACTGACATGGCAAAGTCTCAGCTCTATGCTGCATCCTTCTGGGCTACTGCAGGTACATAAACCCCAGGAAAAGCCCAGATCCCATGAGAAATGCCAGCCTTATTCAAGGGATCAGGCCATGACTTCAACCTCTTCCACCATCACTGCTGAATCTAGGAGCGCTACCAGCAACAGCAGGACAACTTCCTTTAAGTTAAACATCTACAGAGTCTGAGACAGTGTTCACAACTGCCAATGTCCACAGATCCCAGGAGTCACAAGTCTTTGTTTAGACTGCAGAATCAAAGAATAATTTTGGCTGCAAAAGACCTCTAAGATCATTAAGTCTAGCCATTAACTCAATACTGCCAAGTACACCACTAAACCATGTCCCTAAACACCACATCTACACATCATCTAAATACCTCCAGGGATGGTGACTCAACCAGCCTGTTCTAATGCTACCGTTCCAGTGGAGAAATTTTTTCTAATATCCAATCTAAAGCTCCCCTAGCACAATTTAAGGCCACTTCCTCTTGTTCTATTGCTTGTTACTCATAAGAGATGTACCCCCAGCTTGCTACAACCTTCTTTCATGTGGTTTTAGAGTGATAGGGTCACTTCTAAGTCTCCTTTTCTCCAAGATAAACAATGCCAGTTTCCTTAGATGCTCCTCATAGGACTTTTTCTCTAAACCTTACACGAGGTTTGTTAATCTTCTCTGGATGTGTAATTTGGATGCATTTAAATGTAAACACATTTGAAGTTACTGTGGGAGCCAACAAGAAAAAGGACAGTGCACATCAGTGCTAAGAAATGTGGAGCGAAACATTACAGCATCAGGTAGATCCCTTTCCTCTTTTAGCACAAATAAGCTACAAAACAAATATTAAGATGAACAGTGGCTAAAAAGTTTTTGTACTTCCATAGTTGTTTGTCCAAGTTGTGGATTCAACAGAGCTGACCCTATTCACTGGCCAACACTGGTACCATTGCCGGGGCTAAGACAGATGATGCGCCAGAAGCAAACAGGTTCATCACATTAGATAATGGTGCTCTAGCCACAAACGACAAAAAAAACCCAAAAAACAACACCCGCAACCCAGAAAGAGAAAACTAATGAGAACCACCATTTACCTAGGTACTTATTCCTGATGCGAATTTCTCAGCCCTTCTACAGAACAGATACACTCAAATAATCAGAATCCAAACAAACATTCAGAGTAATTTCTGCTGGAAGCCAGGGCTGAAATCATTGGAAACTTTCAGCTACTTAAGTTTTGGTTACACAGAATAGTTTCTCCTCTGAAGGAAAGAGGGATTTCCTGCACAGACCTGAGCTGTTACAAGGTGGACTCTTCTGACACTTTACTTTTCCTGCAATATTCTGACAATATTAACACAAAAATATTAATACAAAAATAAGGCAGTCAAGGCACCCTTTCCAAAGCAGGCACACATCTGTAAATGTACAACACATGAATAAAAAACAACTCTGAAGTTCCAAGAACTTTAACATGTTTGTAATACTTTATACAATATTGCTAGTGAGCAATGACTTCACCCAGACAGAACAGGACAGCAATGTATGTCAGTAGTAGTTAGGGAAGGCTGGGAAATGTGATTTCATAGCACAACTAAAATCTAGGAACAGTTTAGTCACTCCAAGCTCACAAAGGGGAGAGCAGTTTTACTCCTCCCAGCTGCTGAGCAATATCCTGAAGGAACTACGGTTTCTGTTAAAACAATCACAGAAAAACAGGCATTTTACAATTTCAAAAATTGTTTTCAGTACAGAAGTGAGTGAAGGCAGTTAACACTTTTCAGGAAACTCATAAAGGCAGTACAGAAATATCAGAATCCCCGTTATGATGTCTTCAGTGATTAGAAGTTTTTTTGCCGTTACAAACGGAAGAATATCTTTATATCTAACATAACACTGTTTTCACACAGTTAAAACTATAGAGTTTTTTACTTTCTTGCAATCTGGCATGCAATCTGATTTTTTACTTGACTTCCGTTCTTAGTATGCCATTTAGGACCCAGAACATGATGCAATTTTGGCATTTTAACTATTTTTCTGCAATTATGACAGACCCATATTTTTTCCACAACCGATCTATTATTTACTGTCAACCTATTATTGCTACATTATTCTGAAACATGTCTCTGCCCTTACTGGCAACCTTACAGTACCTTTACTTCAGAATCATTTGCAATTATAATCAAAATGTTACATCTCCCCTTTCTCAGCATTAGAGCAGATATTGCACAAAACCAGAGTACTGATCCTTAACAGACATCTTCCTTAACATGTACATATGTCATAATAGCTGTAGCATGATAGTGTTTCAAAAACATAATACTCATTACTAGTATTCTCATGAATAAAGAATATCTCCTAACAGAGACTGAGGGTTAAACACAGTCATGAAAACTTACTTCTATATAACACTACCAGGTTTCTGACTGTAATTGCAGTACTGCACTCTAACACACTGCAAATGAAACACAACCACATCCAGTAACCAGACACTATTCCAAACCATCATCACCCTCAACACCCCAAGAGACCATTGCAACCAGCACACGGTCATCCCTCTGCCTTCTCCAAACCTGCCCTGAGCTGTACCTGGCTGCAAACACAGCACCTGTATCCCTGAACTGCCAGTGCCAGTGCAGCCCTAGTGACACCCGGGCAGCAGCCTCCAGCCACCTCACCCAGTCACAGTGACCAGACCAGAGGCGTACCTCAGCGGTGCCACTGTCCATTCTTAAGCAGCACCGGGAAGTGTCACATCTCGTACTGCATGAGCAGCTTTCACCACAACCTCCAAGTGCTGAACAGTTGCATCAAGACCGCTGCTCCCAGCACACAGCATTCAGTCTCTGGCTTCTCCACACATTGTGTAAAGCACTCGAACAGTAACATTTTTATGGCTGATAGGAAACTGTGGGACCCTAGAAACAATGGTGTTTTTAAACTTGAATTAATGACCGAATCAGCAAATGCAGCTTTGGATAGTCCAAAACTACAATGTGGCATATATGAAATCATTCACTAAGATACAGTTCCTGACTGTATTTTCATTTCTAGCAGCCCTGAATTGAAACAACACATTTTGAAAGTAGGAATCCTGATAAGCTGCTTACTTCAGAGACTTCTGCTTAAGTCTTGGAAGTGCGAAGGAGACACAGTGATTACAAACTGCTTTGAGATTTTCATTTTACCCGTCTTTGCTTCCACACAAACTGAAACCTGTGTGCTTTCTCTTCCTACTGCTGCTTCTAGAAAAACTCAAATTCACACTTTTATTTAAACTCCTGCCTCCACTTTAGCAGAAATCCCTGCCCTGCAAAATACTCTAAAAAATAATACTTCTTGACTGATAAGAACATCCTGTGCCATATAGTGGGAGAGCTGTGCTACTGCTAATGATGTGCTTCTTCCCAAAGACCTCTTGATTCAGTCAGTCATTTATCTAATCAGCAACAACAGGGGAAAACAGCACAGGGAGAGAAAGCATTCAAAGCCAAAGTTGAATAACCTAAAGTTGAATAACCCACTACTGCTCAATGGCATTTGAGATTTTGCCAAATTAAACAGAAGGCCTGCTAAATTGATCTCTCAATATACTCCATCCTCCAGTTACATTTCCAGTGAATGCTTTAACCGTGACAATTTTGCACCTTCTTCAACTGTTAGGAATGCTGTTTCAATGAAATAACAATAAAGAAAAGCCCCAAACCACAACTCCAACCATGCAATATCTAAGACTGACAGCCTTCTGTCAAGTGCTACAGACACACTTGAGCTGCAATACAAACCAAACCTAAACCTCCAAACAGCCTCTTGCTGGACATCACAGCAAGCGTACAACCCATGGCAAGCGGGCATCAATTCATCCTTAAAGTCCCATCAGCACTTCACCTGCCTCCCTACTTCACACAAGAAGTGAAATCGCCAGCTGAGCTGTCGCACGCTCCTGCAAAGGGCCTGCACGAGCCAAACCCTACAGAGCCCTGGCTGGCAGTCCCACGGCAGCGTTTTGCAAGCCTGGCCACGAGAGACCCTTGTGCAAGGCCACCATAATGTTCCCCATGCTCACAGACACCCTGCAGGAATCTCTGTCTCACAGAGTGGCACTGTGGTCCTATAGTAACTCTCAGACCTGTTGCCACCGTGAGTTTGCAGCAGCCACATGGGCAGCCACAGTAGCAATTATTCTGAGGAAGATTCTTCAGGACAAGCCAAGGTACAGATGCCACTGAGTAACATCAGGATGCATGCAATCCATGCACACAATGGTTGCTGGGGTTATGGAACAGTCAATAAAACAATCTTCCTACGACACAGGGTAGCCTGAACTGGAGCTTGGTGTCATTCGTGCACCTAAAGCTTCCAGAAAACTGACAGAAACATCTTCCTTTCCAGGTCCAGAAGATTGCACACTGAGTTCTCCCTATCACCTATGTAAATGCTGACAAAACCAAGCTGCCCACCAGAGCACCCACTGCAAAGGCAAGAATGAATGTCAGCCTCCAGCGGGGCACTGGTCCTGCTAGTGGGAGGCTTTCCTCTCCCACCCTCCTACTCTCTTCTCTGCCTCTTCTGGGACTGGTCTCACACTGGCAGCTGATGAAGCCGAGGGCAGCCTGGCTCCCTGCATCACTGATGCAACAGAGTCCCACACCCGTTCTCCAGCTTCTCTCCTGATTTTACTTCCTTGGTCCTTGGCAGTAGTCCTGATGGCATATCAGACTGCCCAGTGACTGCCTGGGTGGTCACAGCATGTCTCCTGCTCTCAGTGATCTTCCCAGGTTGACAACAGACCAACTAATTATGAAGAGTGCTACTTTTCATGAAAACAGTGAGGGAAACATCTCCAATATTTCAACTATCGTGCGTCTGCAGCTTCACATGGCACTATTACAACTAAATGCTCACTTTTACTCACCTCCAGCTAAACCATTATTTTCATAATGCCAACACCATTTCTGGCATCAAGTAATGGTAAAACAAGGTCAAAGTGAATTTTTATATATGACATCTTCTGCAAATCTAAATTGAACACTTTCCTTCTAAAATCTCATCAGTTAAGAAGACTTGTAAAAACAAAGAAAACCTATTTTGAAACTGACTCTGAAGCTAGACATACAAATTAGAGCTGGAAACATAACCCATTTTTTTGACTGAGCAGAAAAAAAGGAAAGCAAGACAATGCAGACAAACAAAATCTTGATACTGTGCTACCCAGACAGTTTTCAGTACACATAAGAAACATAATTATACAAGAAATAACGAAATTAAAACTTAAAAAACTCGTCTTTTCACTGAACTAAAAATGATCCTATTTTTGTGCTTAATTGAATGTTCTCCAAACAAGACATCTGAATTCAATTAACAGAAGTTTTGGTTTGGGGGTTGCATTTTTTTTTTTAGTGGCTTTGTTTTGTTATTTTAAATACTGAAAATTTAACTATGTGAACTCATCATTGTTGAATGTCAGAAGAATGTCACGGGATGTTAAAAGCCTAATCCAAGTTTTGAGTAAGTCATTAGGAAAAGTTTTTTGCAAAATAAAAGTGGAATGTGATCACATGGATATACTGCAGTAATATGTAAGAGTCACGCTGTTATTATTTCATGTATTCTGAACCTAGGTAGTTGTTTATCTTCAAAGTCTTGAGCATACAGATGATTTGCTGATTTGTTCCCAACTTAATGACTTTACTTCAGAAGATAAGATTCTTTTCGTCCTTGGTAATATAAAGGCCACTCAAGTACATCTATAAGCTTGAAAAATGCATGTAAATTAAGAGTTCTTTTTTGCCTAACATTTACCCATATAATTTTGCACCTGACACGAGGATATTGATACACAAAGTTCTAGTACAAGAGCACAGAAATAGTCTGTAGTTTCTTTCTGATATCACTCATGACAATTTGGGTTTCTCTGTAAGCACAGCTCTTGTGTCAACTTTCCAATTTTTATCTGAAGTACGTCTCAAAGGCAACTTACAGGCTGGAGATGACCCATAGGTGGCTTCCTTTAAGAGGTGTGGATTTCAGTTGCTGGTGCAGTCAAGTCATTCAATACAGATCACAGAGCCATCAAGGTTGGAAGAGACCTCCATAGGATCAGCTATCCAACTGTGATAAAATATCCATTTCAGACATCTTCTATACTGCTTATTTTATTAACAGATCATAACAGACTTTTTAGGGTTGTTACCCTGGATGACACTTGCTATGTAATATTCTGTATCATGATATCCTTCCTCTTCGAGAGGCTATACTTACAGAGATATCTCAGGCTGTTGTGCCTTGCACAGGAGCGTAGGAGCCATGTCTATTCTTTCTCAGAAAAAAAAATTACCATTCTCCTTTCTAATGTCTGACAAAAATATAGCAAAAGATTTTCTTACACCAGAGACGCATTCTTTCCCAGAAGTATTTGTTCAAAAACAAGATCTGAGACAGAAGTACAGATCTCATCAAGGAGAGGGTGAAAGCAAGAAAGCTTCCAGCACTGTCCACGTAAACACTTTCCTTTGCATAGCCTGAGCCCATTAGCTTCTTTTGTTGTCTCTACACTGTCCAAAAAAGTAACTAAATCCAGCCTTATTTGTGGCATCTCATTATTGAAATGCAGGCATTTATGCCTTTTTTTCCTCCAGCTTTTCCTTGCAAATTTTCTTGGGCTAATAAACTGGTCATCCGATTAGATCTCCAGCTTCATAGAAATAAAAGGCTGGGTTACAACAAGAGTAGGGATTTGCATCTTTTGATCTGCGACTGCTCTGTAAATACATCACAAAATGCACAACAAAATATTCAGATACAACAACATCACAATACCTAACAGCCATGGTAAACCCAACCCTAATTTTAAGGGATTATTTTTCCTCCAAAGTAGCAAATGTCAGTTTCAAAAAAACAAATTCAAAATTTGAGAAATTAGTTCATGCTCACTGTAACCAGAGCACACATATTCAAATAAGATGATCAAGCACTACAGAACATCATTAATTTCCATATAAAGCTGGGAAGAAACACTGTACCATGTCTTTTGGGGTGTTTTTTGTGAGAAATAACTCTCATCTCTAAGTTTGGGAAAATAACTTCTCTGCCTTGCTACATACAGTTTCAAATGGTAAAACATTTCTTTCCAAACTGTTACCTCTCACATCTGATTTAACAGTACTTTCACATGAGCAAGCATGTTTGTTTTTCTAAAACCACTCTATATATAGAAAATTAGCTTCTTTGGTGACCCCAAGCTATATAGCCTATCTCCGGGCAGATCAGCAGCTAACACTGGTAATGCTAGGCATACACGTTACTCCTGAGGCATGAAACCCTAGAATTAACTGCAATACTGAGGAAGAGAACTTGGGATTATTCAGTTGTGAAAGAAGGCTACTATCCTACTTCTCCTGATATCTTAGACTAAGGAACAGAGAAGGAAAGAATCATCACTCAGTACATTTTAGTCCTGTTGTTCGAAACACTAAGAACAGAAGTACAAAATACTCAGCTACCAATACAAGAAAAGAGTGACTGGCATCCATCTGAAGAGAGCTCAAGTATTGTAAGGCCAATTCAGAAACAGGGCACTAACTCTGACATTGGTATTTGGCACTGGTTTAGATTTGGATGCTTTGGGGAGGTATATAATATTTAACTGGACATCTGCTCTTGAACCACAAGAATTCACATGCTTTGCTTTTGGATTTTCAATTCCCTTTTTTCAGGAGGTCAAACTCCCAGTTCAATGGGATGCTAACTCTCTTGGCTGTTTTCTATGAGAAGCTCAAGACAGAGATCCAAGAACAGCAGAAGCAAAGCTTGGCCCTGGCATGTACAAGCATTTCCCAGGAGCAGCTGTGATTGTTTCATTGCTCACTTGGCTCCATTTCTGGGACAGTCCCGCTCCACTGCTGCTGTCAGCTGCAAGACCTGGCTAGCTGGCACAACCAGAGGCAACCCTCACTTGCTGGTTGTGCTCTGCAGCACCTCTGCCAGCCTGCCTGGCTCTTGCTGCCTCCTTCCCAGCCCTCCTCCTCTCTCTGCCCTTATCTGCAAAACCCAGCTCGGCTCCATCAGCTTCAGGCTCAGTGAAGCACCATCCCTTGCCCCCATTTCTCCCAAGACACGTTGCGGCTGCAATATTTCTTTCTCCCTTGCAGTCAAAAGGGATGAACCTTACAAAAGAAAAAACACATAGGAAACCATTCTCATTAAAAAAACTGCTCAGTGAGTACTTGCACGGCTTTTTCAGAGCTCTCCTGAGGAACTCTTCCATGACATCTCTGTAGATCTTATGGTAACAATGTCTGCCAGAGCCCAGGAGCTCTGCTGTCACTCCCACACAAGCCACTGCTTCAAGGCTGTTTTATGAAAGCTATCATCCACAATTGTTCGTAATACCAAGCTCCACAGCACCTTATTTTTGTAAAGGGATGAGCATCCAGCTCAAGCACACACACAGCACACAGAGTATAAATAACCCCTGGGCAAAATACAAAGATTGAACAAACAAGGCCAAAAATACTGCATAAAGTTCAGATTCTTTCCTGAAATCAGACTTCTTTACCCTCCCAAAGGCCAGAAAAAGTTATTCTCATCACAGTCATGTACAACAGAGGTTAGGAAATTTTACCTCCAATTTTACCTGTTCTCCTGTCTGTAGAGTATTTCAAAGCATTTACAGAGAACTTCTTCTTTCATGAGAGCTGCCACTTTTGAAGGTAGAAGAAAATGAATAGATCATTCTCAAACAGCTTAAGATTATTTTGACAAAGATTATTCCAGTCAGATTTATTTCAAAACTTAAGTGCCACAATGAGGTTGTATTAAAATGACTGATTTTTGAAGTGCCAAGTATTATAACTCTAGCATTTGCCAGAACATTTGCATTTTTTTTTAGAAAATATGTATTTTTGAGTCCTTGCCACAAGAAATGTTTTTGTCCTGCATTTTTGATAACCTCCCAGAACATTTTCTACTCCCTTAATTAAGAAAAGTGGGGGTTTTTCCATAGCTTCTACACAAACAGGATATGAAAGCCAAAATGTTTCTTGTAACTTTTTACAAAGAACATGCTACTGATAATGACCTCGTTACAGACAGTTTCTCCACAACAGATTTTTCTCGTCATATATCTTATGATTGTCCCCAGTTCTCCACATAACCACATTATCATTGCTATTTCCAATTCAAATTTATCTGACTGCAGCTTACAGCTATTGCTCCCTTTTATTCCTTTCTCACATACTGTAATTTCTTTGGAATTTTCTCCCTGCAAAGGTACTTGAACACTGTGAGCCAGTAATGTTCCAGTCTTCTTTATGCGAACTCAATACCAAGTTTCACGTTGCAAGGTACTTTTCCAGCTTTCAAATAATTTTTATGCCTTTTTTGCCCTCCCACTACTCTTTCCAATTTGTTTTACCCTCCTAAAAATGCAGCTTTCAAAACTGTACTACGCACAGAGAAGTGTCATTTCACTGTTGAGTGGTACATCTCACATGTATTAGGAGAAAAGCATTCCTCTATTACCATAGCATCAGTCTGAGGGGCATGGTGATATACAGGAAAGACAGTTATACATAACACAAGCTTAAACTTGAATATTGACCTACCCAATTGCGTTACTTTATGTATTTAAGTAGTTGCAAGTATTCTAAATCTGAATGGCACAAACATACTAGTGAAATAATGACTGCTGCTTAGGCTGAAATTTTTAAACATATATTTAAATATGTAAAATACCAATCTATCTCTGCAAGACTGAGATGATTCTTCAGATTTAAGCAACCAAATCAAGTTGTACTCCTTAAATGGCTATACTTGATACCAGCAACAATATCCAAGTAGTAGCCAAGAAAAGCTTAACAGGGCCATGCTGTCTATTAGAGTCTACAAGTATTACTTGTCCAGCTGATTTTCAGGATTAGTCTTTAAATATTCTGCCTTTGACTTACGGATTGGGACTAATTTCCATTTGGTTACAGACACAACACTTAATATCAAATATTTTAGTGAAATACATAGCAGGTACTGACTGATTCCAACTAGACAGCTCTCTGTAGCAGGTTAATAATAACTATAATTTAAAACTGCTATTTTGTCAATAGCCATATTGACACATAAAGCACTGTCATTAAGTATTTTTGAAGTGAAATAGCACATCTACGTTCAAAAAAATTAAGTCTATAGTAGTAGAAGTCAAAGAACGACTTTTAACGAAATCTTATCATCTTTGGTCATCATACAGGCATCACCTTTTGTATGAAAAAAATCTGTTTTACAGAAGAATTGCATCTGTCTTCCTTACACACCGATATATGTATTTCTGCAGAACTTATCTTCCTCATTCATGAAAAGCCTTCCTTTCTTACTATTTGAGGAACTATTTGACCAGACATAGCCAAAAAGGATACACTGTCTTAAACACTAAATAACATTATTTGTTGTATTTCATTATTTTACCATTCTGCCGATTTATTCCCCCCACCCCTTCCTTCCCATATTTACATTTCAGCCATTATCCTCATTAAAGAGAAACTGAAAAGTCCTTGACTTATTCTAAGCACTACTTAGCACAACTAAGACATCGGTGTGTTACCAACATTATTCTCATACTAAGTCCAAAAGCACAGCACTATACCAACTACTAGGAAGAAAATTAACTCTATCCCAGCCAAAACCAGGACATGTGACTAGTAGCAGCCATGAGACAACCACCATCACAGTCCTCAGATTAAGTCTGCCAGGGTGAGCAAAATTACTTGTGTAAACAAAGACTGTACGCAGGACGTGTGGGAAGAGAAAGGTATTACACCTCCTGAGAGGATCTGCCACATTGGCAAGCGTCACATTCTCTGCAGCTTGGTCTCCTAGCATCTCCTCTTGCATCTGTGTGAGCTCTCTCCTGCAACAGCCAATTCAACCCCTCCCCCCACCTGCGGAGTACAAGAGTGCAACAGCACTTTTATTGAAACAGATACTCCCTAAATAAAGAATTGAACTTTTTCTTCCTGCTGGGAAACATTAACTGAAGTAGTATCTTTCATTATTATACAGTCCCTATGCTGTAGGCAAATTATTTGAATTTACAGTAAGACTTTTAGGCACATGCACAAAATCCCACAGCCTACAGGTTCCAGCAAGTGGTACAGTTTATTGCCTCTTTGTCGCTATTGTAACTCTCTTACACAAAAATATGAGACACACATGTTGGGTTTTTCATAGTTAGGGGATTAGGTATCTTCAGACACCTCTGACCTACTTCATAAGCAACCAGCACACTAATAGCAGAAGAGCTTTCTGCTGGCTTCACACAGTAGTAATTTTCCAGAGAACCAGCAGTAAAGGTAACTGCACTCAAAAGTCCCCCCATTTTCTGCCACGCAAAACTAGAAACACCAATAACGAAGAAATAGTAACTAGCAAAGAGTAAAAATCTTGTTTCAACAGAGGAGGCCCTTCAACTGTTTGACAGAAGCATCACCTCTGATCCACATTCACTGCTATTTAAATCTCTCTCACCACATGCAAATAAACAAGAGAAGCACGTAAGTATGCAAAAGCTGAAGTTGCATATGCTCAAACACTTTAAGGATTGTTACAAGGACTAAATCTTTACTGTGCTCTCTACCTACTGGAGTACAAAATTCTCAGCATCAGATAAGACACTGCCAGCTGGTCTAATTCTCTGTTCACAATTAAAGGAAGAGCACCTGATGGGACAAACCTGCAGCTCAGTTTCAGCAGTATTGAGCAGACTGCTTAAGTCTTTCAAAACATTTTACGCACTTCCCAGCATCTAGACAACTTTTTTGCCATTTAACAGATAGAAACAACTGCTGTAAGAAAGCAAACCCAATACACTTAAGACATTTTACAAAGTTTTCTAACAGCAGATGCTATTTTCCAAGCAGCCAATTGTCATGTTATCATTGCTCAATTCAATAGGTGGAACAAGAGCTGATACAGCCATTCCAGGGCTACATCATAATTAGGGTGATTTAGGCCAAGCTTGCACAAAACATACTGGCAAGTCTCTTTAGCAGAGCTTTCTTGCCCCAGAATGAAACCCATCCTAGTTCTCCCTCTACCTCCAAATTCAGGGACAAACACTTCCTATTTTCAGCACAAGAAAACATCAGAAAGCTTTCCTTTGCAATAAAACACTCAGGTACTTCAGCAACCTTGGAAAACTCCAAGAGGGAAATCAGACCACCCACATGTTACAGTTCTACACAAAGCTTCTCTTGCAGATGAGCAGTCCTTCTTTTCCATAACAGATCAGATCTCATGGGTTCTATGAGGTAGAAACATCGATCCTCATCATGCACAGTTCATTTGATTCAGCAGACATACAAAAATACGAGGAGACAGAGGTCAATGGTTAGAAGTATGTCACATTTTTAAATGATGAAAAAAAAGATCCTTTGATATCTCACATAAATGACTCCATATGTTTCTCTGAAAGTCTTCTGAAGGCAACCAGTAATATCCAGAGTCAGGTGCATTATATTTGGTACATGAAAGGGAAAATGAGCAGTTTACACCTAACACACTAATATTTTACTTGTGGTATTTATTCATAAATGAAATCAACGAATTCAGAGATCTTATAACAACTGCTGAAATGGCTTCATACCACCAAGAAGACTTTTCAGCACACTAAGGCACAAAACATTTCAATCCTTTCTCTAAATCCAAACAACATACAAAGAAACTGCCACTCAAGAAAAGTATTGCTCACACTTAGTTCAGGTATCTTACTCTTTATCATGATCTTCTGAGACTGTGAATTACAAAACTAATCTTCCTTTAATGAGGTTTACCAAAAATATCACTTCAATATTTTTAAATTAATTAGAAAAAATATTAAATACCTGTAGTTCAGTGATGTACTAGATTTTTCCAGTTAAAAAAAAAAAAAGGAGTGTTGGGAATTAATGAGTATTTCATGTATCTGCTTGAAAAATAAATAACTAATGGCTTGAAAAATCTTTCAAGATCCAGTCAGAGCAATCACCCATGCATGAATGTCTACCTTTTAGCTCGAATTTGGTCTCCTGCGAGCTCTGCCAGGGTTGTGGAAGGAATGCACTGGACACAAAAGCTGCCAGAGTGCACCTTCAGGTACGGGGCAGAAAACACACACGAAACAGAGGGGAAAAGCAATGGCAGCACTTACCTAGTTCAAATTAGCAATCTTAAGAGTGTTCCCTGCTGTCATCCATCTCAGATTTACACAATTTCCATTTGTGTGTTCCTATATTACAAATAAATTTGCAGTTCTAAATAACTGAATTAGCAAATTCAGAGGGAAGAACTTGTTTGATCTTGGTCTGATACTCGAAGGAACACAAAACTGTTACAGTTTCACATATTTGCTGTAAATCAATATCAAATCAAAACACAACAGAATTTGGCCCTCTGCTCTGAATTTAATCATTTCTACCCGAGAAAGAGAGAAAAGAAGTTTGTAATTGTGTAAGAACCAAAAGTTGCACCACCTTAGTTTGGACATGTTGCAGTCTATAATCAAAACGGCGTAATTTTGGTAATTACTTTGGAACAAAGGTTAGGACAGCTATAATGATGCTCCCTGGTGACACAAAGCTGGAAGGAACTGTCAGCAGAGGTGGATTACAACTTGATCTATGGAGAACTGTGGTAATGCTGAGGATTAGAATAACAGAAATGAGATGCAACTAACTACAAAACCTCACACCAAGAAACCCTCCCTCACAGGACATGAGCTTTCCACCTGGAAAAAACAGATCAATCAACATGCCCATATCTAAATGACAATTAATGTTAAAAAAAACAAACAGGAACATAGTGTGCCTCAGGAAAGTTATGTCCAGTGGAAGAAGGAAGAAGTAATACCACTTAAGTTTTGCATGAGGTTATACATAATGTGCTGTGTAACATCACTGTCCGTTTTTCCAGAAAGTAATTCACCATATAACGGGTGCAAGAAGTGTTACCAGCACCATCAGATGAAAGGAGGAAGTCCTGCCAGAAACTAAGTGTGTTGTTTTAGGGTTTTTTTATGAGAAAGGGCTACATCAGCTTTTACAGGCTCAGAGAAACAAGAGTTACTTAAACTAAAAAAGGACTATGGCACAAAACCAAAGATAAATAAAGATGCCAAAGCAAAAAGTTTCAGTTGGATATGAGAGGAATTTTCTAAACATCAGAGCAGTGTTGTTTGGTGACAAGTTTTCAGTAAGAATGCAGAAGTAAACAAATCTACACAGTTTTAAAATAGTTCTTAAATTGATTATAGGAGATAATTGCTTTCAGTAGTAGGGGATGGATTGTAGGGTCCTATCCTCCTGTATTTCTAGCTCTGATTTCTGTATTACATCCCTCATATCTCTAGCTATACTCAAGAGAAAGATTAAAACAGCATTCTACAATTTTGTCCTTGCAGTTTGGCAGCTGGACAACCCACCTCACACTATTAGTTTTTTTTTTTTTCCCCAGTAAGCTGGTCTCCATAAAAGCATCCTCAAGCACAGCATTTAAGAACAAACCTGTAATCTTTATTTCACAGAATATGCTGAATTGGAAGGGACCCATCAGGATCATCAAGTCCAACTCCTGGCCCTGCACAGCACTGTCCCCAAGAGTCATACCATGTGCCTGAGAGCATTGTCCAAACACTTCTTGCACTCTGTCAGGCTTGGTGCTGTGACCACTTCCCAGAGGAGCCTGTTCCAGTGCCCAACCACCCTCCGGGTGAAGAACCTTTTCCTGATACCTCCAACATAACTCCCCCTGACTCAGGCCATTCCCTCAGAGCACCACAGAGGAGAGATCAGTGTCTGCCCCTCCTTTTCCCCTAACAAGGAAGTTGTAGACTTTGATGATGCCTGCCCTCAGTCTCCTCCAGGCTGAAGAGACCAAGTGACCTCAGCCACTCCTCATACAGCTTCCCCTCAAGGCCCTTGGCTATCTGCATTGCCCTCCTCTGGATGCTCTCTAACAGCTTCGTATCTTTCTTACATGGTGGTGACTTGTTTATGGATTTGTGAATATTCTTAGAAGAAAACACAAGGGCAGAGATTTCAGATGCTGGGCTACACCCACCCCATCCAACTCCCTCCATAATCTCATGCTGTTGTTCAGGTAATACCAGGAGTTAAAAGACCTGCCCCAAAAAATTTCACCACTATTACTGTTGCCACTAGTGTTCACAGCTTACTGCTCCACCTATACCTAAACAGACAGAGCAGGGACTCAACACAAGACCATCATCCACACAAATCCAGTCCTTCACCTTACAGCTCAGTCAACACAAAGGCATCAATTGGTACAAAATGCACCAAAGAGCCACAGCTGCCTCAGAGCTACAGACATTAACCTTCATTTCATTAAAACCTACTTCAGATACTTCCAAAATATTTATCACCAAGTTTGTCTCTTTAACTTGTGTTCTCTCCTTCATTATTTTCAATCTGCAAATAATGCATGGTGGTCAGCAATGAAAAACAAACAAACAAAAAAACACTTGTAACAAGAAAACATTACAAGCTTGCAGACTTCTGACAAACAGTGGCTTCCATACTTGATGACGGCCACCATCTCCACAAGAGGGGTGGAATATCTCTTCAAACACAGCACCTCGTTTATGCCATTGAAAATACCAAACAAATTTGGCATTGGTTCAGCATTAGATTTTTCTTTTACTTATTTCTAACTTTCTACTCTTGACAACACAAGAACTAACAAACAAAAAGAAAACAACCCTCATGCTTCCATCAAATTACGCCACATCATCTTAAAGCTTCAGCTGAATTTTAAAATTCAAGTGTAAGAAGACGAAGTCAACAACTTCTGAACAGGCAGGTTTGCTGATATGTGCTATTAAAAGCTGCTTATTTCAGTCCAATTCAGGCAACAGCAAAAGAGTAGGTTTGATTACGCTCGGAGCCTTTCCAGTAATTACAGATCTAGAACCACCACAGTGTGGCTTACTATTCAAAAACAAACAGCTTAGCCCATATGCTTATCGAAAGGGAAAATAAAGGTAAGTTATTTCAAGCAGCATACCAAATATATCCAGTAGCAGAGGTATATATAGAACATGGGTTGTCTCCCCCATCCCAAGGCTCTAATCATGTTTTCCTCCACTGAACTGTTGCCACAAAAATTCCTAAAATGTCAACAGCCCTAACATACATACATGAAAAAAATTGAAACAAAACATCTTAACCACAGTATAGCAAAGGTTTTTGGCATCCGGGCCAAAATGTACATGACAGAACACTGTTTTCAGTCTTAGCTTTAAGGTACAAATACTTCCATAAAACTACCGTTCAATGCACCTATTTTCAATGCTTCCATATAATGCACTAAAAAACATCTGACATCTGCAAAGTTCAAAAGACAAAGACAGCACTCCAAGGGGACTTGGCAGTATTCAAATCAAGGAGTTTGCTGCAATCAGGTTTCAACTGAAAAGCACCTCCAAAATACAAATTCAGTTTATCATCTCCAGCTTTTGTAAATGCCATTCGCAAGTTTTGCAAAATGGGCTCGGTCATTCAGATTTCTTGAATTTTAAATTCCCAGTTTTATTATCATCATCACAAAAAAAACCCCACAACTCTAGTAAACATTTACTTTTGCATTCAGGTGTTAACACAATTTCAAGCAACATGATGAAACCAGGTAGGACACATGGGATCTGGTGTCATAATCAAGGCCAATCTCCTGCCTTTTGACATGCAGGAGATTATTGTTTAGAAAATTCACCAGTGCAGGCTCCCAACATCTGCCAACTAAATCCAAAGTTAAAGATAAATGTAAGTAAATACAGTTTACGTATTTTATATTTAGCCAGCACATGGTTTATTCCACATCTCACAAAGTGACCAGTTGCTTGCTAGTTTGCCACTGGTAACTCCACGACTTAGGACAGGAAGAAAGAACAGGTGCCTGGTGTGTTTCAGTACCAGTGCAGGTGTCCAGGTATTGTATAACACAGCATCCTCTTCAGCCTCCACATCCCAAGGACCTTGTCAACAGCTTCTAAACTCACTGCAATATATGACAATTCATTGTCACACACCCCAAAAAAAGCTGATGTAGAGCTATAGGGTACTGGTCCAAATGCAGTCAGTGCCATTGTGAGAGGCACTGGCTAGCCATCCAGCCTCTCAGTCAGAGCCCAGAACAGACTGGGAACCTTGCAGAAGAGGCACAACCTGCTTTGGAGGGAGACCAGGATTTTGCATGTAAGTTAGGTCTACAGTTGGCAAGACTGAACAAACATCTTCTGGTCAATAACCCACAAAGCCCTCGTATGTTTCCTCCCACAGCCTTCAAGACATTTTCAATGTTCATGGTAGCATTCAACAGCGGAAGAACTACACACAGCCTACAATGGCATCTCCTGTCATTCTGCAGTGGTCAGCAAAAATTATTCAGCTTCCATCCAACTAGGATTACTCTGCTAACATAACTCAATATTTTAACAGATAATACTGATTACACTATTATTCCTAAGTAAGTCACTGGCACCACCAGAAAAATAATAGCTCTGACAGGCAACCTCAGCCTAACACACACTACTAGTATACTCCAACGGAAGCCGGCTTTCCTTCGCACCCATCACTCCACTCCCAGCTCTACAGGAGATGCTCACCAGCCACCATGACCAGGACATGGCCCACAATTACCAGAAGACATGGCATGGCATATTCAAAACAATATTCTGCTCTGTTTATTCTGGTTTTAAAACATTTGCAATTTTTTCCAGCTGCTCAGTATTACTAGAAACTTTACTACAAAAATCTGTATTACATTATTGATATCATTTCACAAAACTAAAGAGCTTTCTAATTTGTCAAAGATGTGCCTAGCCCAGGAGCCATCCAACTTCCAGAATGTCAGAAGAAAACAATTGAGTGCATGCTAAAACCCAAGAACAGACAAAATTCCCACGTCACTACAGTTCCAGAACACTGAAGTAACAGAAAACAAAGAATCTGAACTAAAATACAAAAAGCTAAAACACCGTAATTTCTGAAAAACCTTCAAAGCTTTATCTTGCTACTGTCAACCTTTTTCTTTTCTTCAAATTTGCTTCAGAGTAACTTTTACCACAACACCTGCCATTGTAACAGTTTTAAATACTTTTCACAGAAAACTAGAAGCGGACGATAAGAGTGAGGTTCTTTTTTCCCCTGCTATGACTAGAATTCAAAGAAAAAAAACTTACTTGTTTTCTTTCTTCAGAGAAGCACCTTCTGTATCCATATAATAAATATAAATTTCCTGTGATGTATAATACTAAAAACAAATTAGTAGTTTTGAGTCTTTTGGAATTGCTTTTTTCCTCTCTTCCTAAACTGTCAAATGTTGCAAACCCAATGTTATTGCAAACACAAAAGATGGTGCTAATTAAAAGTAAGTTTACCCTAAGTATTCCTTTTGTCCCAAACTACTGTAATTGTGATCTCAGAAGAATCATTTAGGACACTATCAATTGAAATACACTTTCAATTAAGTTTACTAATGCATCATAATGTTCACAGAAGTCATTACTAAACCTGGATACATTTTTTACAAAGACTTATTACCAAGACCAAGTTAACACTACTTGTCCATCTGTGGGGGAACTTTAATGTTTTAGGTCAGACAAATTGTCCTTAAAACTACACTCAGTGATGAGGTCCACTATTCTGACCAGATGGTGCCCCATAGCCAGGTGAGGTGAAGGACCCAGTGCAGCAAGGCTGGGGACAGACTTTGCCTGCCACCTTTCCAACAAGGAAAGACTTTCCAGGAGAAGTACGTCGGTGAAGGAGCAGGCAGATAGATTCTGGCTCCATGTTAGTGTCCCTGTCAAAAACCAAGGTATATCATTACTTTGTATGCTTGGCAACAGCAACACCCAAGTTTCTAAAAACAGCAAACAAGCTGCAATTGTCTTGCCCTTGAAAATTATCAGGTTTTATGCAGAAAACAACACACCATATACTCCCTAGGAAGAATAAAGCCCACTCCCTCAGTAAACCAGAACTTTGTAACATGAACCCAGAAACAAGTTACCTCTTAGGAAATCAAAACAATACACTTTTTTTTTCCTGAGTGAAAAATTAGATTCATACTACCTAGAAAATACCAGTGTTACACCCTTCCTAAAACACAGTCCATTTGCTAAAACATAACAAGCAGGAAATAAAGGCTCTTTTGGCTTGAAGCAAACAAAGCATTAAGGCTTATTTTTGTGGAGTTCAAAAATAAGATACTCTATCCTGTGTCATCTGGAGCAAAACACAATAGCAATAGAGACAAAATGCTTCTGTTCTCAGTGGTAACTGAAGGACATATTACTACACAAAAACCTAGAGCCACCTAAAGAGTCATTTGAGTTAGATTTTATGGCAATATTAAATTTACATTCACTAGAACATAGTTTGTCAAAAGTTTCTAGCGTCTAACAAATTTCCTTCTCCACAACAAGCTCTATGTGTGTTTCAGTAAGATACAGAAGGATCTTTGGCACACCACAATGCACACAAAAAGCTGCAGGAATGCACACCTTCATACTCACCACTCTTCATACTCACCACCTTAATTTTTTTCTGTTAGTGTAACTGACCTCATCTTAAGCACCACTTGCTATCTGTTTTATTCTGCCACATGCAGATTCAGCTCCAGTCCCACCTGAAACATGACACACACTATTTGCTCTCTAATGAGGGGGTCCCACATCCCATAACACAGAAGCCCACCATGCAGAAATATTTTATTAGTTAACTGCCACCTATTTCTAGATGGTATTCCTCAAAATCCAGGTGAACCAGGCATAGGACCTTTTTGGCCAACATGCACTCACCAAGTAGGTTCAGAGATGCTGTCTGCATAATTCTGGACCTACAAACCCCATTCAATAAACACTGACTGTTACAGAAATTTGTAAGAAATGTTAAAAGCGCAAAGGTAAGAAAAAATGGGATGAAGTCACTCTTAAAATCAACATACTGTTACTTTTTTTTTTCCTTTTTGAGAAATCCTTAATGCTACAGATCGCCTATAAAAGCTTACTTACATACCCCAAAATGTGTAATTCTAGCCTGAAACCAAATACCAGAGGAGCCGAGGCGGGTGCTGCTGCCTTTGAGCTTTGCTGTTTTTCAGAGCGCAGCTGTTCCCTCTCTCGGTTCTGTTTGTACATTAGCTGGCAGCTACAGTCAGCTGCATTTTTGAGAAAGAGAGAAGGATTTTGATGTGAGTCCAACAGTAAGCAGTAGTTATTTCTTCTCTTTAGATCATGGGTTCTCTTAACTGTTAGTAGTCACTGTCAACTACGTGATGATAATTTCAATAGATTTCAAAATTACTAGACCATATTGATATTTACTTTCAGAAAGCCAGATTCAAATGAAGATCCAAGATTCAAATTATTTCTTTAACAGAACAGCAAAAGCGATATTCAAAAATTCCTACAATTTCAAACATTCCTCCTTGAAGCTTAAAACACTGCTAACTTTTTTGAATGCCATTTGATTCGTAGTTGTTTTTCTAGATACTTGTTCATGTGGTGCAGGGAAGAGCACACTGACAGAAATAAGCTTAAAATTTGAGTAATTTCTTATTCTTCCCTACAGCTATAAAAAGTGACTTCTTTGTAAATTCTTGTCTATCTAAAACCAAAGTTTACATTTCATGAAGTTTACTTTGTATTTAATAATTACGAACATCATCTCTAGACCCTTTCCTCTTTCTGGTCTCAAACATTCTTTTTACGATATTGGTGCTAGGTTTTTAGCCTTAGTTCTGACAAGCACTTCTTCCCTAACATTGCTCTATTTAGATTTTTAACTTCAAGCTTCTCCCTTCAGTTTGTAAGGAAATTACAACCCAACTATGGCACAATTAATAATAAAAAAAAAAACAAACCTCCAACATGTAACAACAAGAAGTCACATCAGCATTTTTCAAAATAGTAAAACTAAGTCACAGTGTAAGGTACTGTACGTGCATTAAGTAGACAAATTTTTAATTTCCAGAGCAACTTCCGATGAAATTCTTCGTCCTGTTGCTTACACTCCTGCCTTCCCAAGAAAGGGTAGAATAGAAAAGCAAACAGTGGATAAGGGAATGCTTGTTGCCAGTGTATCATAAAGTTGCCATCTCAAAGTGCTGAAAAACTACTCTTACCAAAAGGTTACTCAAGGAAAATTTCCCATTCCTTGCAAAAGTCTGTACAGTTCCACAGGGCAACAAAGCACAGCCTTGTAAAAATGGCATACAAGTCTACAACACAAACCAGGATTTAATATTCACTTTACAGTATCAGTGTTTATCTGTATTCCCAACTCTCTTTATTGCCACTGTTTATTTTTAGAGCAGAGAACCATCAGCTTCAAATGGCTGCTGGGCAGTGATGCAGTACCACAGTTCCCCCTCCTTCTCAAGAAGACCCTCTTGGCCTGGCTTGTGCTTGCAGACTGGGTGCTAGCACCTACCAATGTAATTGAGGTTTGCATCAAAGGGAGTGAAAAAAGCAGAAAAACTTCCAATTTCATTCTTAAGCAGGACAATGCACCCCACTGAAGAAAATGTACATTTTGCAAGGCCTGCAGCTAAGAGCGGGTGTCCCCATTCCCAGGTGTGACAACATGTTTGAAAGGGAAATTACACAGGACCCTTATCTGAGAATTGCTACCCTCTTGTTTAACCTACTCAATTAAAATTATACCAGACAGGTACTGTTCCACTAAGGTCACAAGACATCTTCTAAGTATTCAATCCTTTTTATTTTCCTTTGTTTCCTAGTTTTGGTCTGTCAATTTTTTTTTTCAGAATTCCTTCATCTCTCATCCAATGGTGATTCAGCAGCAGACTCCGTGTTAAAGGGCAAGAAGTAACTATCAGCTGGTTTCTCCTTTTCCTGCTACTCAGTTTTTTCAGAGGTTTAGGCAATCAGTAGGCAACCCAGTGGGGAGAGGTACAGAGAATAGAAAGCTATGTCTTTACCTTTTCAAAGTATTTGGTATCTGTTTACATGGAGACTATCACAAGTAAGACTTCTATTTAGATACCTGAGGAAAAGAAAGCGGGCAAAATTAAGAAAAAGCAATTAAATGCACTTACATACCTCAGTTCTATATCTTAAATTATTCAAATGAATTCTTTGTCAACTTGCAACATCACTGCATCCATTAAAGTTCTGCAAAGATACTGGAGCCTGCCCTAATACTTTCAGTCTTGACCCTGTAAAGGTTTCCTTTGAAACTTCCTCAGAATCTTTGCCAGTTAACAAGATCTAGTTAACACACAGAGTTACAGGGGGACTGTAGGAAAACGAATGCACAAGTATTCAAATAGCTCTTCCTTCATTCCAGCAAACAGAAGTGCTGCAAAAACCAAGAAAATTTCCTTCACATAGGAATGCTTAACAGTGCCAAATATAAATGTCATTTGTGTGAAGGAAAATCTCAGAATATTGCTGCTCACCTTAGTAAATAAATTAACACAACAGCTCTCAACTCACATGTAATTTTAAGCTCAGTTTACTCTGTTGTTTTTTTTTTTTTTTAAGTTAAGCTCTAATTGAAAAAGTTCTTTGTTTTCTTTTGTCTCCTTAAGCTTCAGGACTTCCATCCTTGGCACAGCCATCTGAATTAGATCCAACTTGCCAGAGGTATCAATTTCATTGAAACAAATCTGCTTCAACATTTTTCACTTGAAAGAATTAGACCATGCCTTTGCAAGATAAAACCACATTGCAATAAGAGGGAAAAAAACCCAGCAAACAAGCAGGCTACATTCTGCCTGTCACTAGGAGACTGAGGCATCATATCTTTTGAAGTTAATACATCCTAGAGGCACAATGGATTTACTGTACTACTTCCAAGTAAAGTTTCTAAGAAACTGCTCTCCTACTGACCCAGGAGGGAAAACATACCACAAAGGGGAAAAAAGCAATTGTGCTAAAAGTGGTAAATGATAAGCAGCATTGCTAAGGAGCATTCCCTTCCCAACACAACCATATACATTCTCTCTTGGATTAGCTATCCATTCTTCTCCTCCCTCATACTCAGACATTATCCAAGACTCTTTGTGGAAAAACTTACTTTTGTAGAATACATACAGAAGCTCATAAAACAGTATTTCTAAATGTTTTCAGCTACAGTTTGTTATAGGCATAAATTATCCTGACTCCCAGGCTCAAGTCCAACAGGATATTTAATTGTGTGTAAAGCAAACTCAGGTTTTTTTACCAAAGTTACTACTTAGTTTTCTCTTTAGCCACTCGCTGTATCCTTCTTTGAGAAGGACACAATGCAAGACAACAGATAGATTTCACACAGCCACTAAAAGAAACCTATACAAGGAACATTGTGATCAAGAAAAATTTGCAGCAGCATATTCCACCTTCTAGCTTACTACTTAGCAAGTAAGACTCGCAGTGTCTAAAGCTATACAGTTAGCAGTCAGGTAGTCTGTGTTTCCTTTTGCAACACAAAAATTATGTTCTTGCATGTTAATTGATCAGTTCCCAGAAAATAATTTTCCAGAGTCCTGGAAAAAATTCAAGTCTTACAAGTGATTCATAAATGTGACATGCAATTTTGACACATCAATCTCCTTTACACTGAGACTGATACTAGGACCCAACCTCTGTTCCTAGAACTGCCACTCACTAATCAGCAACACATCTATCATGTCCATCGCATTTTTTCCATGCTTTACACTACAGTTGACTTTTCACTCCTACTCCTAACAAAGTTTCTAAAAGGACAGCACGTGCCATGGCATCCCAGGCACACAATCCCACTGCACAGTGGGGCAGAAAGGCACCTCAGCAGAGCCTCTCATCCACTCCAATCCCCTGCTCAGGGTGGGGCCAGCTGGACCAGGGTGCTCAGGAACTGTTTTGAGTATCCTGGGGAAACCTATGCCACTGTTCAATCGCCCTTACATGAAAAGGGTTTTCTGATGTTTCAGTGGAATTTTCTGTATTTCAATCTGTGACTACAGTCTCCTGTCCTGTCACTGGGTATTAATGGGAATAACCTGGGCCTGGCGATGAGTCTTCCTTGCCTGGGATTTCTGGAGGCAAATCTTGCCAGTAAAGGCAGAGGCGAAGGTGGCTTTAAGTACCTCAGCCTTGTCTGCCCCTGTCCAGCAGCAGGCCCTCCTTCTCCTTGCTCTTGCTTTTGCTGCTGATATGGTTGTAGGAGCCCTTCTTGGTCCCCTTCGCATCCTTTGCTAGATTCAACTGCAGGTGGGCTTTGGCTGTCCTAACGTTATCCCTGCATGCTCAAACAATGTCTCTGTACTCCTCCCAGGGAGAATTCAATACTGATCTTATCAGAAAGCCATCAGTAAGTTCACATGCAGTAATTTATGAAAATATTTAAGCAGTTGGAAGCACAAAGCACATTCATTGCTGCCTGAGCTCCCAAATTCCAAGAGGAGAGCACCCAGAGAAATCAAAGTTACTTTCAACAGCACCTCGCACCAATTTCTTCATAGGTACATTCATAGGCAACCTGGCCATTTCCACCTTGAGGAAAACTTGTATGAAACACATAGAAAGTATTTTGGATCAACTGGGTTATTTACCTCTTCTTATCCACAGAACTTGTTAACTACTCCAATCCTTGCTCAATACTAGCTATCTATTACCACAGATGCAGAAGAAACATCATCAAAACTGTCTCATCTGAACCTCATGGATAAAGGAGATCCCGTGGTAAGAGTTTTAATTCTTTATATCCATTTCTTTTTCATTTTTACTGTAGAGGGAGGACACAAATTCTCATAAGCAAGGTAAGGAAGAAAGCTGAAAAGGTTTAAACAATTTATTACACGTGCTTCAGCTTTATGTCATGAATGAAAAGTGTCATCCTTATCATGTTGATAAAACTATGTGTAACCTGGAATATTATTTCTATTTTCATAGGTAAAGTCACACACATGTATTACAGATCGTGTTTTCTCCAGGAGACTATGTCTTATTTCTCCTACAGAAAAAGTCCTGTAATAACACAGCATCTAAGCTCTGCACTACCTCTACACTAAAACACATGCAGGAAAAATATTACTATTCATGAAACAAATCTAGCATGCCTTCCTCCTGAAAAAGAAAATACGACACTACAGACTGATCTCCAAATAAAACAAACGGAAGATAGAGTTGCATAAATAAAATAATATTAAATAATGAAATGCAAATTCTAAGAAATTTCAAGACATGCCAGTATAATAACCCTACTTTGGTCACACACTCTGTTATTTCTAGTAAAAAAAAAAAATAAATATCAGACTCTACTGAACTGTAATTCTTAGCAGGAACCTAACTTTTGTGTCACAGACAGACTGAAGTAGGTAAGACTAACATAAGAACCATCCACGCAAACTCCAACTTTCATGGCCAACTACAGACTTTCCCAATTCTAAACTACTTTCTTTCCAGGATTTTTAAGGCAGTAAAGCAATTCTTTTTCTTTCTCAAAGAAATTGCAGTGCTTGCAAGAGAACACAAAAGAACATTCCACAAGTTTATACTTTCTTTGAACTGTTTTTTGTAGTTCACTAGTAACTACAGCTTCAGGAGTCTGAAAACATGAAGTCTTACATTAGTGCTACCATCGCTTTGTTCTAAGTGTCCATAAACCCAGTGAAGGAAGGAAAGTGAAAGAATGCTTTACTATTCTCCTCTTCCTTGTTCTTCCCTCCCACCTCCTTTCCCAGCTGAGCAGGAGCATTTGCCAAACCATAGCTATGATTGGCACAGCACCACAAGGCTCTGTGCAATAGGACCAAATGCAACATATAGGCTTGCACCAGGAAATCCCACTGCTCATGTGGCATCAGCAACTAAAAGTTCTCCGTTCTGCAATCCATGAACCATTTGTCGGCCACTAAAGCAAATAAAAGAGAGTCACTGAAAACAGGAGAGATGCCTTGCCAGCAAGCAAACCTGGTGCAGTCAGAGATGAGGAGTTCAAACAGTCTAGAACAGAAGTGAAGAATGGGTGTTTGGAGAAAGTATAAACCATACTTATGATGTTATTTATAGAATATGAGTAAGGAAACATTTTTAACCAGGGCCATATTACATATTATATTTAGCTGAATAGCTAAACCTGTCATTTTTATCTCAGACTTAACTATATATTTAATCAGTGTGGGTTTCTTATTTTCTTTGATGTAGAACATATTCACAAAGGAATTGCCTGAGACCACATTTATTTCTCCCAACAATTACATTTCAAGCTTGGATGTGGATGCAGAGTAGCCTGTACGAAAATTTTCTGTTTTCAGGCTTTGTGAGCCAAAACAATCATGTTGCAAGAGCATCAGAAATTCAACTGATCTGCCTTCAGTTTCATAATTATTTTGTGCTTGTGGCATGATAATGATTCTGCTGGAGCACAAGAACAAGTTCTCTGGTCTTTCTTCTCATACGATGCAACTGTTACCTCTGAATTAAGGAAAAATGTGGATGCAAAATTTCAGTTAAAAATACTGTTAAAAGAACCAGTTGAAATTCAGTTAAAAATACCAGAGAGCTTAACAGATGGATAAAATTTGCCTGAGCAAATCAATTCCCTTACATTATGAGCTCCTTTGTATTAAAAATATTTCTGTCTTGAGACTAAGTAAGTCAAGGAAACATTTCTGAAGCTTTTAAGCTGTGTTGGCTACATAAAGCAGCTGTTTTAATATCTACTTATGCCACAAATACAACTTTTTCCACTCACAGTAGAGGCTTTGGTGAACAAATTCCACAGAGGTGTTGAAGACAGCTGCAGAAAGGAGCAAGAAATACTTTTCAATAGGAATAGGTTCCTTAACATGCCCCTTATCACTTGTCTGCTCCCCCAGTACTATTCCTGTCTCTCACAAGCTCTTTTTAAGCAGAATACATTAAAAAGTATGCTTTTCTAGCTTAAATCAGGAAAGTTTTGCCCAGCAACCTGTGCTTCTCTTACCCCACTTTTTCTTGTCCCAGCTATCACTCCCACATGCTTCCCTGTCATTTTGAGAGTCTCAAGCCCAACATACAGTTCTGCAGTAGCAGGCTTCCCTGCTGAGGGGAAGAGGGTGAGGAAAGACTCTAAAACGTTGCTGCTCAAAGACAGGAAAATAAGAGTTTATGCTTGGGCTGGGTGGAGGCTCTGCTGGGCAAAAGCAGCCCACAGTTTGGTAGACCTGTCTTCACACTTCCCTAAAATACCTTGTGCTTCAAAAGTCCCATCAGAAAAACAACTTCATTACTTTTCAGGAATGCTGTGCAGATATAAAGCTCACAGACTGAACAAACTCAAACCATCCCAGCCAGGAGAGGCAGGCAAGTGCTGAAGTAAAGGCAAGTAGAAGAGTTTCCACGTTGCTGAGCATCAGTGTTTTGTTGGACATGGTGCACAGGTTTCTGGGAAAATCCCTGCCCTTCTAAGAGTGAAGAGAATCATAACCCTGTTCCTGATACTGCTATTAATTAGCCAAATGACATCAAAGGCATATGGCCTCTCTGTGCCCTTTAAATTAAATAAAAAGTGTTAATAATTACCTTCCTCTTTGACATGCTAGATGAAAACAGGCATGAGGATAAAAACCAGAGAGTTGTACTCTCCAGTCAGTAGTGATTGAGTGATGAGGAAGGAAGAAGGACACTTAGCAGCTTCTTTTACAGAAGATGGAAAGATTTCTTTATGACACTTGAGAAGAAAATTTCAGGCTTTCTTTTTTTGTTTTTTTTTTTTTGTAAAGAATGATTTTATCATTGATACAATAGCTCCAAACAAACAAGTCCAACTATGCAGCAGGGTAGTAGAAAGAAATTCAGCCTGCAGGTGCAGCTCTTATCTTGGGGACAGCTGGGTCCATGCCCCCCTTCTTNTTCTAACCCTCATTAACATCTTTCTGAATCTCAAGTCCCTCTTGCACTAAACGTGAGCAGGACATACACCATCACTAGAACCGCAGCACATTTAAAAAGAGGGAGAAAAGTGCACCAGCCCACTCGGACCCCTAGCAGGTAACAGCCACTGGATCCTCCACTGGCGCTACACACTCTCACGCTGGCATGACACGCAGTATCCTTGAGCCAGCGGAGTGAAGAGGGGAGGGGCAGCATCACAGCCACCTAAATGAACCCACTGCACACAGCTAACTGAACACCTCAGCACAGCAGTAATAAGATCCAGTTACTGCCAGCCTCAGCTGTATTTGAGCTGGGGTCAGAAGGTGAAAGATACTATACATTATTTAAAAATCTTTCAGCTTCTAAAATTCATAACCAAAGCGTTCCAGAGGAAAAAGAACTGAAGCTGTCAGCTGTTTCCATGCAGCATAGTGCAAAAAACAGACAAGTGCTGAGCTATAAAGAATCACAGAGCTTTGCCAAAATTTGCTTCATTGATTAGATGAGACAAGTATCAGATTCAAAACTAGACAGGGGAAAATGCAACAGGCCTAATGAAGTAAGGCTGTTCATCAGACGATTAAATAACTCATGCTGAATTTGACTGACTCCCCAGAAAGATATTATTGAATGGATAATATTAACTGATAGATTTTGCTCATTAATAGTGAGGCAAGGTAGAGAGCACATAGAGAATGAAGCATTTTCTATTTCAGCTTTCATTTAATCACACTTCTGAGAATCTCTACTTCACAGAAACAATACTCCCCCTGCCAAAAAAAGCCCCAAACCAAACCAAACCACCCCTCACAAAAAACTCCCACAAAACCTCAGATAAACAGGTGGTAGGGTTTAGGCTCTGCTATTTTATTATTCACCCTAATTTACTTATTGTGCTATCTCCCAACAGGCAACACAAAAGAAATCTGCACATTTGTATGGGGAGTTCTGCTAGGAAAAGAACAATCAGCTGCAGACATGAAAGGAACTGAGAAGTCAGCAATTTCACAGCCTTTGCCTTACAATATCTCCTGCAACATTTCAGATCATATCAAAGCTGTTGTCGTGCACCATTTTCATGGAACTGCAAGAGCTAGGGAGAAATAAACATGGCACCAAATCCACCCATCACGCAGGGATAGATACCCCCTGCAGTGCTATTTTTCCAGTGCCTTATGTAGTCATTATTTTTATGCATCCTAAGCACTCAGGTTTCAATGACCCACTGACATGAAGTGACGACCTCTCTATTTAAAAATCTTGCTACTGTAACTTCCCAGCTCCTCTCTCCCCGCCCCATCCTTCCCTGCCTCCTCTCTGGAAGCCTACCACTGGTCATCAACGAGTGCTTCTGAGAGAAGTACCATGACAACTCAGATTCCTCCCACCAAACTTCAAGCATTTCACTGCGCTTAAGTCAGGGGTTCTGTCATCATAGACACATCAGAAGCCTGAGTTAGTCTTTGGAGATACCACTGTCTCTCCCTGCTGACTTCAGCGTGAACATCTGAAACAAGGAAGGTCTTACAGACAAGCCATGCGCAGTCTAAATCTTGTATAACTTTTACTGGTCGAGACACCAAGTCTGTCCCCTCCTTCCCCTATAGTTCTGTCCTATTTAACAACCTCTTCTTGGCACTGTATTGCCCAATCTGAATGCAATTTCTACCTGTAATCTCATCAAACTTGTACAGAGGAGCTCTACCAATATGACATCTCCAAGATCTTTCTGTGTATTTCACAGTACCTCAGCCTTTTTCCTTTACCCTTTAAGAATGCAAAAGCATGGGCTGCTTATGGGACACTTCTTCTAAGTTCCCATTTTTTTTCTGATTTTCAGTGCAGAGATTCAGGTGGCTCTTCTCTAGATGTAGGCCAGCAAAAGAGGCAAGAGTATTTGCTCTATGATGCAAGTCACTGAAAAAAGAAAATCTAGTTGAAGGAAATAGGACCACCAGTAATTCATGACTGGGAAATCATTATCTGCTAAATGTGGTTTGGTGTTATAGAGGAACAGAGTAACAAAAGGACGGGGAAACTACCTGTAAATACAAGGGGAACAGAAGGAAAAAGAGGTTCTTGGAAGGTATTAAGAGAACAAAAAAATAAGACTGAAGAAAAAGACTGCATCAATATCAGCCATACTTAATGCTCTCTCCTCCTAATTGCTATGAGATAAACAGAGACATAAAAACATTAATCAATTTTTGTAAACATTCACAAAATTACTGCATCATCTGAAATCTAACCCAAAACTTGTATATTGTGAGATAATTCTCAAATTCTTTCTGAAACAATGTCATAAGGTTTCCCAGGCCCCAACCCCTTCAGGACTCATGCCCATTTCAACACAAGACACTGCCATGAAGGAAAAGCATAAAACTTCATAACCTGGATAGAATAAAAAGACCCCCAGAACATTCACAGAAAGAATGCAAGCTCTAATCTGAATTCACAAAGAGTTCCCAAAGCTTGGGGTATCTCACAAGGTAAAAAGACACATAACTGGAATTTAGATTTCAAAAGCAAGCTTTGAAATCTGGGCTGAAACACCATGTAAAAATCTTCGAGAAAATCAAAGTTTCCTCCAAAGAAATCTGCCATTCCATTCAAAGGCCAAGCAATGACAGAAGCCTGACAATAGTCTCCAGCAGTAATTACGCAAAAGCTAAGAAACATTCACTTATTCTAACAACTTTGTTGTATGCATTTCAGAAATATCTATCAACAATAAGAGTTGTAAGGAGCAATTCGTCTCCCAGGAATGTCCAGGGCATTCCACATTAGAAAATTAAAAAAAAAAAAAAAAAAAAAAAAGGAAAAAAGGGGAAATAATAAATCAAATCCCCTCGACTAGCAACTGTTCATCCAGGCACCGGCAGCTCATCTCACAGAATTGTCACTTGCTAGCAGTTAGTAACCTTGTAAGAGTACAATGTTATGCTGGCATCCTCTCTCTGGGGCTGCTACATTAAACTAAACCAACCATCCACTTGATCAGCAGAGGTTTTTAAAACAAACACTCTCAGGGGTGCTGAAACATACTATTTACTTATGGCAGAGATGTATTGCTTCTTCACTCAAACAGGCACAGACACTACGATCCCCATCCCAGTCTCCTGATGACTTCTACTCTGAATCATTAAGTATGATAAGTAGCAAGCCTTGGCAAGCACCCAAATGTCTATTTCCAAAGCATTAGTAGTCAGAAACCATAACACTAACCTAATCATTGTGCTTCCAGGCTTACAAACAAAGCCAAACATCTATTTTCAACACAACAGGGTCTGCTTCCCTCAGCGCAGCTCTAAAGAGCAGGAGAGTAAAATAAATTTCAGTTAAGTAATTGCTCTCCACTTCCTATCCACCCCTCCAGTCTCCAAACATCCTCTAACCCAGATTCTAAAACAAAGAAAAACAAATGCCTCATTACATAAACACAAGTTATGTTTGAAAATCTACTTGCCTGCTCACCAATAACGATGAGGAAACATCCTTGCTGGAAAAAAAATATCATGTCATCACTTTCCACAGCTTTCACTTGAAAGCTAAAAAAAAAAAAAGAAAGAAAGAAAGAAAGAAAAACTTAAAGAAGCATAAGCTAAAAGCTTGTGGAGCCACTGCTGTACCATTTAGACTAGGTCTTGCAGGCAACCACCTCTGCTGCCCAGGGAAAGGCAGCAGTGGCTAAGGCAGTGGCAGCCTGTCCTAGCTTGGTGTTCCCTTCTAAGTTAATGTCAACAGGCTACAGACAACAGACATCTCCAAAAAGGGCTGATCCTACTTGTATCATGACTATAATAAACTGTAATGGCCTGGAAATGGCTCTCTCCCCCCACTGATGAGACAGGAAAAGCAGACAAATGCCTGAGAGGACTATGAATCTTATAGCAAGATCCAAAGAGGAACTTAATTCTCACCAATCTCAAAAGGATTCTTGTCTTTCCTGCCCCCATGGTATGAATGAGCAGCACCTACACCCTTGCAAGCCCTAGCTCCAAAACTTAGTGGTCCAAAAATACCCAACAAAACAGCACAGAAGGGGGACAGGAGGACCTCCCCCTATCCCCAGTTCTTCAGGAGAGACAATCCAAATAGAAGCATCCTCAAGTTACTACAATGCAGTAGCTGATTTTTGTAAGCGTGTGTCCTAGTTTGAACAAATTTGGAGGAGAATACCCTCTGATAGAAGTCAGGTTGCAACCACCCCTCCCCCCCAGGTTCGGGAAAAAATTTCCTCAAAGGAAAGTGAAAGAGATAACAGGCTATTTATTTAACAAACACACAGGTGGGGAATAATAATGCTAAATAATGAGATGTCTCTCTCTGTGGAGAGAAAACCTGAGAAGATTTCAGAGGTCCTCTGTAGGTGCGGTCTCTCTCCTCCTCGGAGCTGGTCGGCGAGGGGCCACCCCCCCCGGGCCTCTGGGAAAATTCTCTTGATGTGTTCAGATGTTGTTGAAACAGTCCAGAAGAGAAGAACAAAAAAAACCCAAAAATCCTAGGAAAACGAAATTCAACCCTCCGTCTCTCGCTGGGAGAAAAAAAGAGCTGAAAAAAAAACCCAAGGGTACCGCCGAAACAGAGGAGCGTATCTCCGTGTCCTTGAAACAACTGCTTTGAAACGTTTTTTGTTTTCTGTCCTTCTCAGGCTCAGTTTAAAGACACAGACGAGATTGGTGGGCACAGGGTAGCGATAGGGGATACACATTATAAAGTCACCCCAAGACAGTGTGTTCATACGCACTCGCACAAGCACACAGAGTGGCTACTGACCCCCTTGGCTGTACTTGTAACAGAGGAAACACAGGGCTCTCTTTCACACCTTTCACTGCAACTTAAAACAGAGCTCACAGGTGGTCAGCAGCAAGTGCAAAGTCACAACTGCAAAAAAACTCTACAACAGACTTCTTTGTCCAGTCCAAGATGAAAACAAACTCTTACATCTTACCTGAAAACCTGTCTTTGCAGAGAGGGACAGCTATGAAAACAAAACAAACAGCTCTTCTTGAATAGGTTACAGGAGCCAGAAGCTAACAGTGTGCAAGTACGTGCACATGAAGCTAAGAAAACAACCCAGAAAGAAGGGTTCCCTTAAGTGCTTAAAATTTATGTCCAAAAAATTGTGGTGACTATCATACAAAATACACTCAAGCAATTTCAGTAATCCCAGATTTTTGCTAGACACAAGAGAGAGCAGACACACTTTTTATTAATGTATGAATTTAAATGATGGGACAGAAAGGATCAATTACCATCTGGAAACAGGGGGTAAAAAAAAGGATACCTGCTCGACCATTTTACAGAGTATTCCCACCAAAAATAATGTAAAACCCAATACCCTCCATTATACCTTCATCATATGTTCTACAGATTTTGATAAAAGAGCCCTGTACTTAAAAACAAATGAAGAACTTCCACTTACTGTCACTGATGATTTTGACACGCGCTACTGATTTCAAAACAGTTTTTATCAGGAATCACTGCAGCAGAGCTAGCACAAACTAATTAATCTCAGACACTTTACTAGAGGTAAGGGGGGGAAAAAATTAGCCTTTATTTTCCCCACAGAGCATGAAGGGTTGTAGCTTCTGTACGAGTTACTTTTGCTACAGTCTCTCATTGTAGCACCCTTCAATGTTTATCATTCCTAGTAAAACCTCAAGCAAAAGAAACCTTCCTTCCCCCTAATTTCGTATGAAAATATGAGAACCACTGCAACAACCACTTTTTTCCTTGTAACAGTCACAATTCCTTTTTGCTGAGTACTCTGATAGAGAATGAAGTGTCTGCCATTCACTTAGGGTGAACAAGGCTTCAAGAAACCGCATTTTCACAAATCAATTCTAAGCAGCACAATGGGAAACAAGAAATAAATGATTTGGTTACCTTCTCCAGGACACGAAGTCTTCTAGAGGAGGATACATCTAAAAACTGAAACCCTTTGATGAGATGCTGGAAACCAAATATAATAATAACTCCTGAAGTGAAACTGCACAGAGACTCTGACAGTCAACAGTGGAGACATCCTTGAAAGAAAAGCAGCTGGACCACTGACTTTGCCTCAGTCTACACAGAAGCTCCCTTCTAACACTATCTGCTTTATCTCTTTGACACAGCCAGAACCCATCCACAAAAGGATTTCTCAAAGGCATCTCTTTCCTCTCAGTATTTCTGTGACACTACAATATCTCAGACTACCATATTCAGTCACATGTTTATCTTCAAAATGTCATTTGGACAAAAAAGGGTTAAACACAGAGAGAATTAATACACGACTTGTTCAATGTCACATGAAGTCTGTCAGGGCAGGGAACTGAAGCCTCTCTCATCTCCTCAGGCCCAAGTGGAACATCCCATTTAACCAGCAGACTTGTTCTCTCACAGGTGTATATACCACACTGCCATATAACCTGAAAGTAAACGAAATAAATAGATTTTTGAAAAAGATGTAGTAATATTTCCGCTCATCAGGGACTGAATTAATCCTTTAAATCCCTTGCCAAATGACAAAGTTGACAATATGAAAAAGAAATACGTACACAGATGCCTATATGCAATTCCTGATTCCTATATGCAATTCCCAATTCCCAGACTGGAGTCTGATTTTAAAAGCAGAAAATACATTCCTGAATAAATGCTGCCCAATTTTCCAAATATATTTAGAATATTATCACAACACATTCACATAGTCTTAAGCATTTTTTGCTATGACTTCACTGTACAGAGTGTTTCAGCCAGCCAGCATGATGTAGTCCAGAGTAATCTTCTTGAAAGGAAAAGGCTTGAGTTTTATGACCTCGGTCATAAAACGAGGTGCATTCTGGTTCTCCATAGAGTATTTCTTGTCAGCACCATGGGTTAGGCAAAGCTTTGTTAATCTTACCATCAGACAAGCTGTGAGTGATGAGCAGTCTTTTAACAAAAGCTACTTGGAGATGAGGCTCCTCTTTTGTCTTCCAAAAAGGCTCACTTATAACTTGAGAGTTTAGCAACCTAAATGGAAGTCCAAACATATTTTATCTAAAAGATAATATGTATGGCTCTCACAATAGCAAAATGAGGAAGTCCAAAGAGGACAGAAAAGCTAATTAAGAAAGATATAGATACAGACCTGTGATTTAGGTTCAGACCATCTCTTTTCAAGGCTTTCAGGAAGCAGCTTCTAAACTGACCTTTCAGTTCCCTACAATGTTAATGAATTTTGAAATGTAATTAATTTCAAGTGTGTTGCAACTAAACAATCCTCTCAAGCCATAATCAAAATGCTTTAGAGTACAGAAGGGCTCTCTCTTTTGAGAACAATAAGAAATAAAATTTGTGAATAAGAACATAACCCAGGCCTTTTTAAAAGCATAGGCATCTCAGAAATAGTTATTGTGTCACCACACAGTCAATCTCACCGACAGACCTGACTGTCTTTCCTTGAGGGTGTTTCTCCTACCCACATACCTGAAGAGCCTTCAAAATGGTAAAGGATTCCTGATCCACGCATGTGCAAAACAAAACTGGACGAGACAACCCTTTTCGGCCAAGTAAAGGCAGCATGCTGTCTACCTGCAAAAATAAAGCATGCTAGGCGCTTCTATCTTTTAGAAAAGCTTGCCCTGAAGAACTCTGTGCTTTACATCATTCCAAATACAAATGCAGTATTACCAGAATAAAAACCCTACCAATCCCTCTCAAAAAAACCCCAAAAATCCCACTGTTGTTCCTCCCTTCTACAGCTTATAAAAAATTTGTATACAAAACACTGACAGTCACTTTTACTGTTTTCTTTGGATAAACATTTTTTTCTGTCTCTCTTAATAGGTTAACAGGAAAAAGGCAGACAGGTCAGGGAAAAAAGAAAACAAAACAAAACCAAACCAAACCAACTAAAAAATCCAACTGCAACACCCTACCAAAATAAAGCAAATTCATACTACCCCAATTTAAATAGAAAGTTTCACTTGCTGTTTAGTTTAAAATATTTTGAAGATTTTTGTAACAGCCTCCCCAGATACTCAGATTTCTTTCTTCTTCTGTTATGGTTATATTCCCCGATGTGCCCAAAATAAACATAACTGCTTGTTGTGACAGCTTCAAAGCTACCAAGCCCATCTTGGCCAAAATACCTGAGAACTTCCAGTGTCATAAAGGGCGAGAGCAACATAGCAATTGTTTGAGGAATACAAGTGGACACTTAAGACTTTCATCTTGCACAGGAAACCACAGCACAGGCAACTTTCACATGCAATCAAACCAGTGTACTCGCTGGCAGGCTCCCATCAAGTTCAACAGGGGAAACGTTTTAATTGACACCAACAACAAGTTTGCGCAGCAAATACTGAAGATCCAAAGGTTTTATTTTTTTATTGGCCATTAGTGGGTTGCTACCAGCCTTCAGAAATTCTCATTTCTGTAATTTGAAGCATGTACGTATCACAAATCAATGCAGGGAAGAATAAAGCAATGCAAAACCACTGCAGTTGCAGGGGAGTGGAGTCCCTAGTGCATTCCCCAAAAGCCACTGGGCTGTGCAAGATTTACGATTTGTGTCTTACTCATCTAAGGGAAGACTCTTCTCACTTCCTCCCACTGCTGGAGTTGGTTTTCCATTAGTGAGCCAGGATTACCTTGGCAGAATCAACAAGCAAGACCTCATTTGTGCAAATCCCAATACTGCAGTTCATTACTGGAAAGCCTGGCACTTTTTAAACCTTCCTGTTTTTTGGAGCTCATAGATGGTCCAGGATTGGTATGCACCCCCATATAGGAAATCTAAGCCTACTGGCAACAGATGTGCTTTTAAGTATCTTCCCCAGATTATTTAGAAATAACCCACTTATGTCTACGCCCTCCCCAATAATTTCATGCTGAAAAACAGGGCTCTAGATCCCTCCCGATGGGATGACTACAGTGTGAAACTTGAGCCGTGTCACTGTGAGCCACATCCAGAACACACAGCAGGAACCATCAGCTTTCCACAGATCTTTCTGTACTCTGAATTACTGTAAGCTTGAAGTCAGAACAGGATAAATGACGAAACACAGCCTCATATCTACTACTTTACTCTCATTTGCTCTGGATGACTCTGGTACAAAAGAGAAGAGATGGTCATGTGAAGTGGAAATACTGAATACAGTTATTGTCTACCCTACAAACTGCCATAATGTTTTTCCAAGATTCTCTCCGACCAGTATGGCAACCAAAGAAAAAGAGAGGCATATATGGACAAGACACCAGAGAAGCTGGCCTGGGAGAGGAAAACAGAATTACTAATAGTCTGAATATTCTGAAAACACACTCATCTTCCCCACCTCCAAAGGAAAGTTAATAGAACTAGCAAATTTTCACACTTCATTCCTTTGAAAATAAATGTATACCTCCTCCACAGCATATGATGCAGGCTTAAGAAAAAAATGAAAGTTTTTCAAACCAAGTGTTTTCACAGTCTTGATTTTCTTTTATGCACACACCTGCCTGATGCAGGTGTTATTTCTATCCAGACCACTATTGAAGTTTTGTGTTGTTACTCGGGAGCTTTCTTTCAAGTTCTGAGGTAAAAAAATCCAAGCATTCACCTCACAGTAACATAACTAAACTAGAGCAATGCACTGAAACTTGCAAATGCAAATAAAAACCCTGAAGTCAGACAAGACGACCCCTCCCCACACTATGGAGGGCACAAAATAGTTAGCGAAATCAATATTCCCTTTAGCCAACGCCTTGATTTTGTAGATTTAAACACAATGAGAGCAACTGCAAAATTCAAGCGGTTGCAAACACGGTTTACAAACTAACCACTCATTTTGTTTGGAGATGTAAATTTTAACAACATAAATTGTGGGTTGGAAGGACTACAAGGAAAGAGTAGCTTGTACACTGAATCTGTGGCTTCAGGGGGAAAAAAGTTTGATTTTTTTTTAAACACCATGAAACTTTCAATTGCTGTATGAAACACACATTTACATGTACAGCTTTGGTAGTTAGCAGGACTGGATGTCCAATACCTATTCCTCCAAGCAGTTCTGTTACCTTCCTGGAAGACAATAAGCCTTCTAGTTACAAAAAAAAAATTGTTCCTAATTTGAAAGCCTTCCCAGTTGGATACCTCAAGGAGTACACACTACTCTTGTAGAACTTGCACTCCCCTAAAAAATTTTAAAAAATAAAATGTTCTGCAATGTCACCCACATGGATCAACTTTGACAACCCAAATGAAACTGTAGACCAAGGAAATATAAAGTAACTTCATGAAGTTGCATGCAAACAGACACCTTAGCACCCAAAGCATGTCCCACTTGTCTGCAGAGGCAGCAGCACAGCTTGCTTAGTGGGTACTAGGACTCCAGCCAGCCACGAGGACTCTGCTTCCCTCTCAGCCATCACCCTGGTGCAGGATGTTAGGCAAGTCTGTATCTCCTTAACATCCCAGGTCACTCAGGCACAGAAGGGAAATTCCTGCACTAATTCATAGAACAAGTGCAGAAGTTCATTGACAGAGATTAACAGATCTGTCTACTTTCTCCTGTGAGAATCCCACACTTCAAAAGAACCCCAAAACATTTTCAGTAAGACTGTGCTCCATCCCCAGAGGCTCATCACGTTCAGGCACACACAACAAAGGCTTTTCTGCACTTGCTGAGCACCTCACAAAAATTATCACGACCCATTCTCCAAGACACAGTGGTTTCCAAGCCTTTCATCTGCAGGTCTCAGAAGATGTTCCAGCAGACAAGCAACTACTGGCTAGAGTGGTTAGGGTAGTAGATGCTAGTTTTATTTCCCCCATCCCTCAAAAGCAGTCAAAAGGCCACAAAGTGAGAAGTTGAGTAATCCTGTGTTTCTTGCAGTCTGTTCTCAGCCAAGCTAAGTAACATTTATCCTTGAAGATTAAAATTTTAAAACTTGACAAAAACTTTCCTCTGAAAACCAGAGATTGTGTTTAATCCCACTAAAATACCAATCAACTGCAAACATAATCTTCTACCAGCGTGAGCTGTGTCTCTTCAGTCTAGAAAAGAGAAGACTGAGAGGGCATCTCAGTAATGCATATAAATATCTCAAAGATGGGTGCCAAGATGATGCTGTCAGACTCTTTTCCACGGTGCCCAGCAACAGGACGAGGAGCAACGGCCATAAGCTGAAACCCAAGAAGTTCCACCTCAACATGAGGAAGAACTTCCTTATGTTAAGAGTGGCAGAGCACTGGAACAGGCTGCCCACGGAGGTTGTGGAGTCTCCCTGGCTGGAGACACTCAAAACCCACCTGGATACATTCCTGTGTTGACCTGCTCTAGGCGACCCTGCCTTGGGAGGGGAGGTGGACTAAATGATCTCCAGAGGTGCCTTACAACCCCAGCAATTCTGTGATTCTATGGTGGAAAATTTGTCAGTTTCCTCTTCAGTGGAGGAATTTCTTCCTAATTGTAATAGTAAAGGAAAAAAAAAAAAAGTCATTAAAACTCAAGCCAAAATTGCTGTTATATTTGTGAAGTAATACCCAAAGCATTTCTTCTTCTTCTGTTTTCACTTGAATGTTCACTGGCTTTTTACAGCTGAATCACAGAATAGCATTATCTGTTATCCTTCTATTCTCCTTGTCCTACCTCCCCAACAAAACAGGGACAAATTGACTTGGGCTGCTCAGGGGCTTGTCCAGCTGAGTTCTGAATATCTGCAAGGACATCCCAACCTTCCTGGGTTGCCTGTTCCAACATCTGACTTCTCTCACACTGAATTTTTTTTCCTGATATCCCATTGGAATTTCCCTTGTTGCAACTTGTGTTTGTTGTCTCTTGCCCTACTGCCTCTCCATGCTCTCTCACTAGTTAACTGAAGACGTGGGATAGTTTTCCCATAAAGAAAAGAAACACACACACACAGGGCTGTATTCTCGAGATGTTCATAAAATATGTACACATAGAAAAGGATTTGCAGCTTATTTTTCTGAAATACATGAACCGTATTTTTGTTTGCAACCTAACATTGTCTCTTATGGCTTGTCATTCTGCAGCATGTACCACCAAAGCCTTACCTTTCACAGACAAGTAAAGCAGAGCGGCTAATGCAGTAAAAACTCACACCACAAATTATTCTGTAGTAATGCTCTTATACTGAGAAACACTCGGGTTTTGTTCCCTATTTCATACCACAGAATCACAGAACTGAACTAAATTATCTTTAAGGTTCCTTCCAATCTAAACCAATCTCCCTGCTATGGGCAGAGAACATCTTCCACTAGACCAGGTTGCTCAAAGCTGCATCCAGCCTGGCCTTGAACAATACTAAGGCTGGGGCATCCACGGCTTCTCTTGGCAACCTGTTACAGTGCCTCACCACTCTCATAGTGAAGAATTTCCTCCTAATAGCTAAACTAAATCTGCCCTCTTTCATTTTAAAGTCATTCCCCCTTGTCCTACCACCGCCTGAACTAGTCCTGCCAGTCTAAGGTACTTACTCGACCTCACGATAAACTCTTTTTCACAGAACTCCTCTGCCGAGCAGAGAAGCAACATTTAGCAATGCGGACACTGGCTACAAAGAAAAACCACGTGAAAACCTGTGGTCAGCGTGAGGATGAGAACTACAGGCCACAGCGTGGGGCTTGTACCCGCTCCTCTGGGGCACCTCCTTCGGGGTTGCGCAGGCAAGCAGGTTGGCAAAGCACCAGAGCGAGCTCGAGTGTTTGAGCGCTGCTGCACTGACCCTGCTAGCACAACCTTCTCTCCAGAGGCAAACCTGCTGCACAAGGCTGGATGCTTGGTTCACAAAGTGCAGCTGGGGTTTTTGGTTTAGTTTGGTCAGTTGCGGTTTGGTTTTTGCCTTTTTTTTTTTTTTAATAACATCATCTTCTGCTGTGGGCCACCCGTACCCCGCTCCTCCTCTCCGGGGCACAGCACACGGCGGGGAGGCGCTGACAGCTCAGGGCGGCTGCGCCCGAGCTCCCCAGGGGGTGCGACCCGCAGGCAGCGAGCGCTGCCCTCCGCTCTGCTCCGCTCCGCCTCGGACCGACCTGGCGGCCCGAGCAGCCGGCACACCGCGCTCTGCCACGGCCACCGGGCACACAAAGAGCCGCCCTCGGGCGCAGAGCGGTCTCGGGGCTGAGAAAGTATCGAGGGGACTCTGCTTTCGCCAGCATGAACTTGTGGCAGGGCGCACCCCCACGCCCGGCTCTCGGGGCGCCGCCGACCGGTCCCACGCCGGTGTCACCGCTCACGGCCCCGCGTCCCGCCGGCCCACCCCGCCCGACAGCCCCGGCCTCTGGCCGCCCCA
>VZTI01002070.1:662928-764129 GCA_013397865.1 Struthidea cinerea
CCCGGCCTCCGGTCCCGCCATGCGCCCGCCGCCTCCGCGCCAGCGACCCCTGCGGGCGCCGCCGCCGCCCGGCTCCGCTGGCACAACCCACTTGCCCCGGCCCGCCGGGCTTGGACATCGCGGGGTGTGGAGCAAAGCCTAACGCGGCGTCAAGGTCCGCTGCTTTTATGGTCGTGTGACATCGTTCGTGGGGGACGAAGGCGACCACTCTTCTCCTTGCAGCCTTGCTGGGGTGATTAAAGCGGAGCTGTTGTCTACTGGAGACAAGGCTTTAGACAAGTACGGAAATTACAAAATTAATATTGCACACACAACCTTAATTTGACCCCCTTGTACATATGGCTTTATGATACAGCCTCTAATTATTTGATCATGCTATTTTTCCTAGACAGCCGCTTCCAACCATGTGACTGGCGGGTGAACGGCATTCTCTCAGCGCTGAGCTGTGTAATAGCTTCATCCTCTTTATACAACATATGTCCCCAATGTGTCCTGATGGCTTATTTGGAGCTATTCTTGTTCTTGGGCATTGTCTGATGTAGAAATATATTTCATTCCCCCATGCAGCTGCATTGCCAGTGTAGCAGTGGAGGGAGAAGAGCTTGGGGTGGTAATGCTGGCTCACCATTTTGTTTAATGGACCTGGCTGGAATCGGGGGCATTTCCCAAGATCCTGCTCATGGCGTCACATGAGACTTTTCATTTCTAAGGAACAGAAAAATTCTATTCGCTGTGGTTTGTAAGAAAAATTGGAAATCAGGAGCCAAGTGTAACTCGCCATGTCGGAAATTAAAAGCAATCGCACTTTTCCTTTTAAGGCTTAAGAAAAAAGTATTCTGGTTCAGGGGACCTGACTCATAATCTTTGCACACTTGCAGCTGGAAATTTTGCTCAGGAGACTGCATTCAGATGTTTTTGCCCTGAAAGGCTTGAGTAAATGCTACCTATGCTACTGGCTTTGATTTTTTGGTTGGCAACCAGCAGCAAAGGGTAAAATATGGAAATTAATCTTGCTGGTGTGGTTAAGAGTACAAAGAATCCAATGATAAAGAACCATTCCCATTGCATTCCTTGATAAAAAGTACATACTGCCTGAACAAACAGACCTTCTTAGTTTGGAGATGAATCTCCTGGTTTTAGTTACACAGTTCTACAACATCAATACACAGATCCTCCGCAATCTTACATTAAACCTGTAGCAATGGCAAAATTAGGTATGACATACCATTTCTGAAAAAGAGACGGTAACAGGATACAAAAAATAAGCCCACTTTGGGCTAAACCTTTAGGGCTCCAGCTCACTTATAACAGAAATAGCCAACACCTATCACCAGATGAAGTCATAACTAATTGCATGGTTAAACTACCACTTCCTAATTCTCATGAACATTTCTTTGAAACACTTAGGAAGTACTGGGGGCTTACTTACCATGCTCTGCTTCCATGAATGTTTTAATGTTTTATATTCTTTTGAATACTTCAATATCTACTGTCTTGTTTGGATGACGACACTGCAGATTTGGTTAATAGTGCTTGTTGCTGTTGCAGATGAGAAACAGATAAGCACTTACACTGAATGTTTGAGAAAAAATGGATGCTTTGATGAGAAGACAGACAACACCTGTAAGGTGAATCAATAAATCTTTATTTTTCTGGTTGCAAAGAATGTCTTTGATCTCTAGGCAGAGATTAAAAAAAAAAAAAANCTCGCTCCTTCTCTCCGCTCGGCCTCTCGCCCCGGTGTCAAGTTACAGCCAACGCTCCACCGCCGGCCGCCTGCAACTCGCGGCCGACTTGTGCGCGCTGCCCGGCCCCNAAAAAATCTATTGTGAGGAAGAAGAAATAGAAATCTTTGTTGTTGAAACATATGCTTAAACATGTGAATTAGCTGTAAAATTATTTACTTTCATATATACAAACTATCACACCTATTATTATAATGCCTAGCCAGGGCAGTGTGCAGGAAAATACATACAATTTACTTTGTGCTATAGCTTGATACAATGCAACTGTTTTCCTATTTTTAATTCCCCTGTTACTCGTCTGCTTTAACAAAACCAGCATGATTTTGCATGCACAGCACAAAGCACTTAAAAATATATATTTATATCTCCTTAAATTATTAAGTCCTATTCACACAAAAACCCCCAAAGAATCCAGAACACGAGCCCCACATGAAAGGAATATTATGGTTTAAAAGCCAAGTATTGACACTTTAGGATAGGCCATAGGTAAGAGTTTTCAGACAAACTTGTTGTGACTTGTGGAGCGTATGACTTACGACTTAGCCTTTAATTGTGTGATGATACTGTTTTGCTCAGAGGGCCACTGCCTTGTAGAGTGTGTGGGACAGACGCTGTTCACCGAATGTGCAGCCTTTCAGTTTACGTTTAATCTCTTTGTTCAGCATATGTCCTCGGGCTTTGTTTAAAGCTGTTTAATCCTGCTTGTAGTGTGGTATTATTGACATTGTAGCAGGCTTTTCTACAGCATTCACTGTTACAGTACCTTGAGCGAATAATGAATGCTTATCAATTACATTCATGAGACGTAGGGAACATCAACATTTTACTTATTGGGAAAAGAGACAGAGAGACTAAGGTTAAATATGCCTATTAATTTTGGTTGCCAGCCTTGGGATGAATGGGGTTTGCCTTGGTGAAATAGTTAGCATGATGCGGTGCTTTGTATGTTTGAAGCATAGCTCCCTTTGACTTCAGATGCAGCTGTGAATGTTAACTACTTCTACAAATCAGACCCCAGGCTCTCAAACCAAACACCAAGCACAGAAGGAGGGCTTGGTGGCCACCTGTAGTTCAAGTAATGCGCCTGACATCATGTAGGTGCATGTAGCTCCGGTGTGAGCAGACACAGAATCAATCATTTTCAGAGTGGTATTCACTGCAGCAGTCATCATCCTCTGCTTACCCTGACCTTGTGTCGCTGTTTTTCCTCCTCTTCTAGATCTGTTCTCAGCTCCAAGATCTTTCTCCAAATCTGTTTTCTTCCATGACCTCATCCAGACTAGGTCCAGCTTTTGCTCAGACTGGATCCCCCTCCCAGCTGCAACAATTCCAGCAAGAAGGACATTGTGAGCACAGAGGCACTTTCCCCAGGGCTGGAAGAGGATGCTCCTCTGTACAAAGGAACAGAGAACATAGCTGCCTTAAATTTCCACGTGAGTCCACATTGGTACTGTGCTAGATATTCCTGCACTGAATCATAATTCCAAATGCATGGATTCAGAAACAAGTTCAATGATCAAGATAAAGAGCACAAGGAGGTTTTGTATCTGGCAATTCTTTGCAGAGAGACTCATTTGGCCAGATCAGCATGGGCTACCTACCGGCTGGTCAGTTCTGCTAGGCAAAACATTTTTTTTCTTNTTAAAAAAAAAAAAAAGGATGGAAAAAGAGACCAATCAATGGAGCAAAATTTATGTGGGAACGCTGTACTACGGGGAGTTCTTGCCCTATTTCTAAGCATCAACAGATTTAAAAAAAAAATCTATTGTGAGGAAGAAGAAATAGAAATCTTTGTTGTTGAAACATATGCTTAAACATGTGAATTAGCTGTAAAATTATTTACTTTCATATATACAAACTATCACACCTATTATTATAATGCCTAGCCACGGCAGTGTGCAGGAAAATACATACAATTTACTTTGTGCTATAGCTTGATACAATGCAACTGTTTTCCTATTTTTAATTCCCCTGTTACTCGTCTGCTTTAACAAAACCAGCATGATTTTGCATGCACAGCACAAAGCACTTAAAAATATATATTTATATCTCCTTAAATTATTAAGTCCTATTCACACAAAAACCCCCAAAGAATCCAGAACACGAGCCCCACATGAAAGGAATATTATGGTTTAAAAGCCAAGTATTGACACTTTAGGATAGGCCATAGGTAAGAGTTTTCAGACAAACTTGTTGTGACTTGTGGAGCGTATGACTTACGACTTAGCCTTTAATTGTGTGATGATACTGTTTTGCTCAGAGGGCCACTGCCTTGTAGAGTGTGTGGGACAGACGCTGTTCACCGAATGTGCAGCCTTTCAGTTTACGTTTAATCTCTTTGTTCAGCATATGTCCTCGGGCTTTGTTTAAAGCTGTTTAATCCTGCTTGTAGTGTGGTATTATTGACATTGTAGCAGGCTTTTCTACAGCATTCACTGTTACAGTACCTTGAGCGAATAATGAATGCTTATCAATTACATTCATGAGACGTAGGGAACATCAACATTTTACTTATTGGGAAAAGAGACAGAGAGACTAAGGTTAAATATGCCTATTAATTTTGGTTGCCAGCCTTGGGATGAATGGGGTTTGCCTTGGTGAAATAGTTAGCATGATGCGGTGCTTTGTATGTTTGAAGCATAGCTCCCTTTGACTTCAGATGCAGCTGTGAATGTTAACTACTTCTACAAATCAGACCCCAGGCTCTCAAACCAAACACCAAGCACAGAAGGAGGGCTTGGTGGCCACCTGTAGTTCAAGTAATGCGCCTGACATCATGTAGGTGCATGTAGCTCCGGTGTGAGCAGACACAGAATCAATCATTTTCAGAGTGGTATTCACTGCAGCAGTCATCATCCTCTGCTTACCCTGACCTTGTGTCGCTGTTTTTCCTCCTCTTCTAGATCTGTTCTCAGCTCCAAGATCTTTCTCCAAATCTGTTTTCTTCCATGACCTCATCCAGACTAGGTCCAGCTTTTGCTCAGACTGGATCCCCCTCCCAGCTGCAACAATTCCAGCAAGAAGGACATTGTGAGCACAGAGGCACTTTCCCCAGGGCTGGAAGAGGATGCTCCTCTGTACAAAGGAACAGAGAACATAGCTGCCTTAAATTTCCACGTGAGTCCACATTGGTACTGTGCTAGATATTCCTGCACTGAATCATAATTCCAAATGCATGGATTCAGAAACAAGTTCAATGATCAAGATAAAGAGCACAAGGAGGTTTTGTATCTGGCAATTCTTTGCAGAGAGACTCATTTGGCCAGATCAGCATGGGCTACCTACCGGCTGGTCAGTTCTGCTAGGCAAAACATTTTTTTTCTTATCCCTAGGAACATCTGAACACCTTTTTTTTTTTTTTTTAATTTTCTAAGTAAATTCTCGAAATAAATTCTCATTAAGCCAAATTTCTTATCTGTTATATTTCAGAATTGACAGTTTGCAAAGGTATAAATAACTAGAAAGGGATAAGATACAGACTGGGCCCTAGTTTTCAGAAGACAGTAAGGATAGAAGAAATCTAGATACCGGGCTTCACTGAGTAAAAGTTCACTGGTATAACAGAATGACATAATGTAATGTCCTCTGGGAAGCACCCGTGAAAGATTTCAGATTTCAATTCCTCCAGCACTCTCTGCAATTCAGAAAGGGTTCAGAGTATAACAGAGTAATTGATGCAAGCTTTATTTTGCTTTATTCAGCAAGCAACAGTGGACAATTTGATATAGATGAAATAAGGATGCCCCATACTCTTTCATTTCTTACATATAGAATTCTTTCAAGTTTCATCTGCCGTGGCTGACTGGAATTGCAGCTCTGTTCTGGTGGTATTTATTTCTGTCCTTTGTGGAGGGTTCAGGAATATATATGCCCATGAAAAATATGATAGTAAATACCTGAAGACAGGGAAATGAGCTTGTGTGCCAGATGGATACAACTTAGTGACACTCTGATGAAGCAGGTTCCCTGCGGAATAGAAATTTATAATTTGTAATTGAAATGGTACTTGGAATTACCTTAGCATGTTCCATCAATATTGCTTGGAGTATGATGGATTTGTCACAAGGAATTTATATTAATCCCTTGGCATGTCTGGCTATCTCCAGCAAAGTGCTACTTACAGGGCCATCTTAACTCCTGATACCATTGTTTTTATTTGTTTGGTTAATTTTCTCAGAAAATGGGTAACAAGAGAATTCAGCCAGATTGCTTTCCTTTTTAGCCAGCATGCATATCATTCAGAAGGGGCAACTGAAACTAGATATAAAAGAGGATGTTGTATAATATATAGTCTTGACGATCAATCCTCTCCTCTCATAAATATCCGCTCAGAACACCCCAACCGTGTTCTCTTTGTGTCCTCTTTGTATTGATTTTCGAATAGCAATCTAATTCCTGCATTTGTCTGCAGAAAGTACTAATAGAAAGGCAGAAGTTTCAATGTGTAAACATGACTTTTCACACAACAGACCCATTAAAAGCTACATTTGTTTAGACAGTTAACAGAGTAACACCATATGATGAACTGGACAGATTTAGACATGTAAAGATGGAGACAGTCACATGGGGAAAACACAGTACTGGTGCTAATTAGTCACCAATTAAAGCAGATAGTTAGGCAGTAATGTCTAAATCCAGGAAATGCAAAATATGTTGGAAACACACAGCTACCTCTAAAATAGTTGGTGCATGCATGCAACCCCATGCAGTGTTACAGCACTGCAACACCAGAGAGCAGCAGCAACAGGTTAGCACGGGGCTCTCAGCAGGACTATCCAGAGTCAGCAGACAGCCATCCTGGCACTGATTTACCTCAGCCAATTTGAGAGACATTTTACGGCTTCCCGTAGAGCACCACATTCTGTAGCATAGGAAAAAGCTTCAGGGAGAAGCAAGCTAATACACCAAGAGGTGTGCTGGTGTTGGAGCTGGGAACACTGTGAGAAGATGAAGCAGCTACCTAATCTAGTCTGTATGGAACCCTAATGTGGATATCTAAAACTAGTCCTAAAATTAATATTCTAACTCCTAATACTATACTAAGAGTAGTGCCACCACTGTGGTCTTATAAAATAAGGCAGACCTGAAAACAAGGTCTCTCTTTCTCACAGGCGAGGGCTCTAACCAATGTGAGATGACTCCAACTTGTTTGGTTTTAGGGTTTTGGGCTAAGGGGCAGGAGTGTAAGGAGAAGGAAAGTGAAAAGCCAAAGTGAAGTTAAAAAAAGAAGTGGGAAGCAAGTTCATATGAGGGACTGGAAAAGAGTGGCTCACCAAAGGTGAAGACAAAGATCCTACTCCTAGTGGGATGTGCAAGGTAGAGGGGTGATTTGTACTTACAGAGGAGAAGAAGGAAATTCTCTCCTAGTGGGGTGGGAAAACAGCAGCTGATATGATGCTTTTAATGCTTAGCAGTCTCAGATGCCGGATAGGATTTTTAAAGGTGGGTGTCTGAACAACAGGGGGTAAACCACCCCGTAAATTTCAGTAAATTTGGCCCTGTGTTTTTTCAGCTCATCTCAGACCTTATATATGAAAAAAGTCACAAGCTGAAAGTTACTTTACTGAATTATTCATGAACAGATTGGATGTAATCAAAGTATTTCAGAAAAACTGTTTGTTCACATATCAAGAAGTCATCTAATGTCAAGCTCTGTAGAATGGATCCCTTGCTTGGGAAAGTTGTATTAACCAAAAATAGAGTCATGTGTTGGCTGCTTTTGTATAATCTGCCACAGGGATGTTATTACATATGTCACGTCAAATTTTGGAAAAAACTGTACAAAAAAGGACTTACATAGAAGATGGAGTTAACTGCAAAGCCTGTGAATCAGGCTAATTCATCTTCTAACCTCCTACAAAAGTGGTGGCCACTTGGTGCATGTGTTGCATGAAACTGCCTTTCCTCCTCATTTGGCTGCCAGTGTCCTGCTGCCCCCAACCCCAAACCAGAAGTACACCATGTTTCAGTGGATACAAGCTTCCCTCGTGAGCCACAGCGGAGGGGATGTCCCTCGGAACTGTTTGCATTTGCTGCATAGGTAACCTGGTCTTCCAGGCACTCAGTTCTATCAGCAAGCTTTTGACTGCAGAGTGATACATGGCTGAGACTTGAAATGGAAGGTCAAAATTTAAAAACACCAAGCCAACAGCTTAACATACCAATTGCTAGAACATTATCTGATAAACCTCCCCTCACATGAGGGGTGAAAACCCTGTCCTGTACACAAGTATGCCCACACATATATGAGGTACTTATAGGTGCAAAATGCTGACTTAGACTGGTTCAGGCAGATTATTGCAACAGCTCAGAGAGTTCTTTTTCTAACTTAGTTTTTTGATTCATTTCCCAGACAGTTACGTATAGAATCTTGGGTTCCCATCCCTTCCTTGACACATGTACATATAAACCTGAAAGTTTTTAAAATTGTGTGTAAAGTTTTGTTTTGATTCTATACAGTCAGATTAGGAGTTTTATTCAGTATCAGCTTGCAGAATAACTGTGGAAAATACGGAACTTATTAATTTTTTTAATTCAGTAAGAATAGCTCTCACTTAAGTAATTAATTCTTGTTACTCTTGCAGTTCATGTTGCTGTTAAAATGTGAATTATGCAAAGCAGGAAGTAGATCTGAATATCATAAAATTATTCCCCTCCACTTTTAAATGAGATTCTTTGGCAACAGTACTTCTGGAATGCAGCATGCATTTCTATTAAAACTATACAAAGTACATCTGGAAGATAATGCTTATGAAAATGCCTGTTGGAAAAGTATACTATATAAATCAAATATTTAGGACCTCTAAAGTAGAGCAATAAAATCTATAAAATGAATATAAAAAGATACAATGCAATTAACGTAGTCATGAATGTTTACACAAAAATAGCAGCCAAGCATTTGCAAGATGAGAAAGAATGTAATTCATTTATAATGAATCAAGGCAAATAAATCAAAGTCTCCCTGCCCAATTTATTGAATCCTATTCAACATCAGGACTTCCTCTGAACCAGTCTGATTTTTGTTCAGTCTTTGTCCAGAGCCACGTGACTGGAGCAAAACTACAAATTGCTTTAAGCACTCCCAGATGCTGGAGTTGTCAGTCTTAGATCATACCACTTCCAATTCTTGTGGAATATATTCTCATTTTACTGGGCCTTCAGCTGAGTAATCTCCTGATTTAGAGACTTGAGTTTAAAAAAAACAGAGTTACAATTACAATTAACTGGTATGATTTCTGTTGTTTGATGAAATGAACTCACTGCTCTGTCGTTGCTGCTGGTATTTTGTTGGCCCTATGTTTTACTCCCCTGTCTCTTGCTGCAGCAACCTTAGCAGTTTCAGTGGGATTGAGCTAAGCCAGACTTCAACATGACACCTTGTAAAGGCAGCTCCTATTGCCCTAATGAGAGGCTCTTTCAAAAGATGCCACCTTTTTTTTTTTCCCTTTCTTTTTATCTCCAATTAACACAAGCAGGCTCAACCATATGTCGTTTGCATTTACTAGAACAGTACACTGTGTCTTTTGAAGATCTGCCTAAAGTGTTGCTTTTTCATATTCACAGCATAAATCAAAACGACTATATGTGTTTGTAACTTTATGAAAAATGTTAATTTACTGCAGAAGAAAGATCATACTGCCTTCTCCTCAGCCTTGCCTTTTTAGTTCATACCGTTTATCCATGGACAGCGGGCTGTTTCAAGGACTGTGTGTGACAGTCCCTGCTTATACCCTCAGATGGGTTACAGACCTCTTACATTTGTAGTCTTATGTTGGCTGAAGGATGGGAGATGACACATGTGCATCTGGGTAGGAAATCTCACCCTGAATTGCCTAATGGAAACCCCCAAATACATATGGAGATTATGTGCTATGTTAATCCCCCTTTCCTTCAGGACAGATAACCAGAAAAGGGTGTCAGGACAAGGCTGTTTCTCCAAAACCTGCACATTGCACCAGCTGCATCTCCACTCCTCTGGATTTCAGTCTGTGTTCCTTGTGCCAAACACAACGTGATGAAGAATTATTCTTGCTGCAATCATCTGTGTCTGATCCCAGGTCAGGAAAAAACTACAACACTGTTCTGCATGTGTATGAACTGCAAGTGCTGTGGAAGAAATTATGATACAGGATCACAAGTGTGATTCTCCCATCAAATTAAAAGATTTGGCTTGTTTGTCTCTGTAAGAGTAAAATTTTCCCTCAAAATTACTTTTTAATAGTTACTTTGTTATTGGCTTGAATGTTCTATCATAAATATCCATATGTTTATGGATCTTACAGCAGTTAGAGGATAAACTGCACCTTTTATCTCCATTCGAGTTCCCCTTCCACATGACAGCCTTGTACCTCTAACTGTTCTCAAGATGGAAAGCTAAAACTTTCCCACTCTACATAACTGCATGTACTGCTGACACAAGTGACCAAAATGTCTCTGTCTTCTCTAACGTACAAATGTGGTATGTTTGTTCAAGCCGGGGGAAGTAGGTGCAAAGTGGAACACTGATGTCTTGAAAATTCTTCTCGTTTTAACCAGAAACATAAATATTAGGTGGAAATAAATCATGATTAGACCAAGCTCTCAGACAAAACCAAAGAAGAATGTTTGTTGTAGGGATGAGATAGTATTTTAGAAAAATAGGGCAGTCAAAAGTTGGGTTTGTTTTGTTTTGTTTCTTAGATTCCTGATGCTTTAAATCTAAGCTTCAGAAATGTGGAAATGGCTTCATTTTTAGGCTTTGGACTTACCCCAGACATGTTCCCTCACAAGGACAAGTGACTGTGTATTGTATATGTATACAATGGACTAACTGTTAGGCTAATGGGGGGCTGCAGGAGGTTTCTGTGGCCCCTTCATTAAACTAATGACAAACATTCATCTCTTATTACAGAGGATACATTCTCTTCCATTTCCCTTTTGCAACTCACTGTATTTTCTATTTTTTGCAAAGGCTTTTCAGTTGTGTTCTCTGAATTATTAAGGGAATATATGATGAAGACTCTTATTTCCTATTATTAGTAATCAAATTTTCTAATACTAATAAGCAGCTGACGTTCATGTAACTGCACCTCATCCTATACCATAGCTGAGACATGTCGACTTCTCTAAGCTTGTGGACGTGGAAGTCTAAATCCATTTAAATATGATTTACTCTTGGGACAGAGCCACAACTCACCTGAAGAGAGTCCCACATATTTACTGTATCTCAACTCGACAGATGTTCCTTCCACTGGGATGCCTCTACTTCTCACCCCTGGCTCTGTTTCAAAGGTCTCTTCCATTGAATAGATGGAATATAAATAAGAAACCAAAGCTGGAAGGGGGTGATGATAGTAATTTTACAGAAGTTTCTCAGCTGGGAAAATTCTGAGAAGCCAAAAAATCAATATAGTTTCAGAAGACATGGGATAACATTGCTTAGTGGTGGGAGTTATTAAATGGGGAATGGTGAAGGCACATGGGTACCCCATGTGCTGTTTTTCTGCATAGCTCAAGAGTTTTGTATATTGAAGCAGGGCTGGAAGATCCCAAAGAAGTTTGGCAGAGTGACTGTGAAACATTTTATAACATTTACATCATTGTCTTATGTTTTTCAAGGGAAATTACTCATAGTGTGATTTCTACAGTGAGTAGAAATCTACTCCCTCCTGTAGCACTGCATGCTAACTTAGAGAGAGGAAAGACTGGCTGATGATAGCGAGGTGAGAACTCTCAAAGTTTGTCCAGTGCCTCCAAATTTAAACTCTTTACTGAGTAAATATGAAAACATGTAAATACTTTGGGGACGTCTGTGGTGAGCAGTTGAGATGAGATGCGGAACTTACTGTGTACAGCTCAGTTCTTCGCTTCAGAGAGGCTGACAGATGTTTGCACTCTGAGCATGCTTTGTAACACAGTCTCCATCTTGAAAGGCGTAATCACATACCTGCTTTGGCAGTGCATCCAGCTGGAAGGAATTTTTAAAGAAGTTGCTTCAGGGGCTGCAGTGCTTCAAAGAAAAGTTTGTGATAAAATATCAGAAGTCTTGAAGAGTGCAGAACATAGCCATAATAACAAGAAAACGGGATGAGCTGTGGTCTTGCAAGCAGATACAGTGCTACTTGAATGAAAGCAAAAGGAAGGAGATGCTAAACGGGAAAAGAATGCAAGAAAAAGTTACAGTATGAAAATTGTTGAATTCAGAGCTCCCAAAACTTTCCATTGCCACTATTTTCCAACAGTCTGTATTTTGGTAAATATGAAATGCACATAATGTCACTTTATCTTTTAAAGAAGACATTGACTATCAAATAAATCTAAACTGCCACTGCAAAGTTCACTTCTGAGCTGTCGCCACTGGGTGATGCAACATCTTGCACACTTGAAAACAGTAATGCAAGACTTATCAGGAAGAAAGGACTGGATCTTATATTGAAAGCAAGTGGTACATTAGGAGGTAAAGTAAAGCCTACAGGAATTCTGCAGTGGTTTGTGTTATGACATAGAAAGTGAGAAGAAACTGCTGTCATTGAAACTGTCAAGTCCTGTTGGGATTTGGCTGGCTGGTAATTGAAGAATGCAAATAACTGAGGATAGGAGAGTATTTTAAGAAATTGCAAATGCATCATGTTCAGAAAGTGTGCAATTTTTGCAGAAGCCAGGCACAGAAAATCTGACACTGTCCCCAAGCACAGATCCTCTTGGCGGGCAGGGTGGTAAACGTGCTGCAAAAGCAGCTGCAGAGTATGTACTGATTAAAAATGGGCTGCCTGTGGAGACCACCTTCCTGTAACTTAGTGCTTCTTTTTTAATTTTCAGTTTAAATCACTCTTTAAAATAATTTGAAATTTGTATTTGTTATTATGCGGACTTTCCAAGCATGTAATTATTACATTCTGTTATTAGAGTGGTAGAATCTGCAGCAGTCCCTCATGCTGACATTTTAATCACTAGTACTTACTGTTGCAAAACTTCTCACAGGCAGAACTGATTTGTAAAATCAAATCTTACATCCTTTATGGAGTTTGACATCTTACATTATCAACTAATTTACTACACACCATAGTTCATTGATTTTGCCATGGAAAAAAACAGAAGTTAGACCAAAATTTGCATCTATTATCTTATTCCAATTGAGCATTCTGCCCACTATAAATGTTCTTTATTTTTGTAATTTCCATGAAAGAAATTTTACTGAGATAAATGTGTCATGGTCGTTCTGTTTGGTTATTTATGTATTTTTCTCTTTAGAAGGTCAGTTTTTGTTTCTGAATGTGGTTGAAGTAGTTAGCCCCTAAAACCTATCTGACAAAAGGATGCTTTAGATCTTCTAGTTTCAGCCTTTCCATAAAAATCAATATTGTCTCTCTATATGAATTATGACTAGCTTACTGAATAACTTACCTTGCATAACAGGTTTTTCTTACTTGTTACTATCATTATTAATAGAAGCAAAAAGAGAAGGGAAAAGAAAATAGTGTTTTATGTCATCTATGTATCATATTAAAGTTGCTGAAAGTACGGATTTTTCTAACTCAATTTGCAGGGTTAGTGTTTCGGAAGCAAAACATTTTTATACATTATGGACATATAAATGTTATGCATTGCATTTTAACTGCCTTTCTACTACAAAAAGGTAGCTTGTTTATCACCTTTTAGCATATCACTTCTCTCTTTGAGAGAATGCATATTTAGCTGCATGTAATCTAGCTGATTAAAGACGTAACAGTTTACAGGACTACAATTCCTTTGGTGTTTTGATGTTACAGATACACCTATCATAGAAGTGGTTTCTGAACATAGAAAGAATGAATAAATTAATAGGTGATAAGCAGAACTCGTCTTGTACATTAGTGATGCAGAGCAAACTGTAATACTCAGTTTTGACACAGAGCCTTTCCTGTGGGTGTTAGAAGTAATTTAGAAACACTAAATGTTCCTTTAAAAGTTTAGAAAGCCTATGTTCTTGCTTAGAGAACAGGCAGGCTGCTGTTTTCAAGATTTCAGATGCCCATTTCCTTGATCCAATGCTGGGTGAAGAACTTCTGTGACCAGCCAGATGCTATGGACACTGCTGACTCTACCTGAAGCCAGGCCCTCTTCAGCTTTCACAACAGGCTTTGGTTCCTTCCTCTCCTCTCTGAAGGAGCCTTGCTGTCCTCCCCAGCTTTCTGTGGATACTGTCTTTGTTTCCTGCCTCCACTCCTCATTTCTGGGCAGTGTGAGCTATGACCACAAATGCAGCTACTGTGAGTTTGTTGTCTTGCAGATTCACTTCAGATTGGTCTCCAGTCCAAGCTAACATCGCAGCCCATCTGCCTTGCACTGCATGGATCTTCAGCTGTTAATACAGTAAAAAAATTACTCAATCGTCCTCTATGTGTTCTCTTCCTACCTTCTTCTTCATGCACTTAGCCACCCTGCCAGTCTCTCAGCCCTAGTACCTGGTGTTATCTCTGAGTTGCACCTCTTCCACATTGTACAGTGCAGGCAATTGCAAAACTTTCTGTTCTACCAGAAACATAGGCCTTTGCCTACAAAACACCAGCAGCTGTAATTAACACCTGAGAAGCCCAAGCAGGAATATGCCTGTAAGGCTTGTGCAAACACATCCTACTACTCAATTCTGTTACGATGTAAACAAAAGCCATATGCCTCAGGATAGAAGAGTATAAGAAACAGCAGTAAATATTTCACAGAGATGGAAATAAACAGGCAGGAGGGGTTGAGAGATGATAGCTGGAGCTAGCTTACTGCATAAACAAATGCCAACATGAACTTAAGTATGATAGGGAGAAAACAAGGTGGAAGGAAGAAGGGCATGTTCTGTTGAATTCTTAAATTTCTCATGCTGCATTCACACAGTATTTTATGTTGTTGTTAAATTTGGTGTCAACCTGGTGCTCTGAATTCTCACATCCCATTTAAAATAAAATTATGTTCCTCAGGGGCATGGCTGTGAGGAAATCCTTGAAGACATGAATCAAACAGGACTGATGTTCAAGAGACCAAAGACAATCAAAAGAATAATTTTCAATCGGTATGACCTGTTCATTCCTTTACAATACTGACTCTGAAATCTGAAGATGACAGACAGAATGTGAACATTGTTAACTGTTCAACTGCTGATCGTTTTAGTCAAAAGTTAGCTAATAGAGAAAATATAACTAAAGATAAGAATATGTATATGTTCCACTTAGAGCACTGAATCAGCCCGATTGTACAATCAAACTGATTTTACTTGGTATTTCTGAATAGAAATAAATTTACCAAAAACATGTTCATATGTTATTGTTTTCTGTATATTTGTGATGAGCTCAACAATTTTTCAAGGCCATCTAGAAAAATATTCTAGAGTTGGGAGATTGAAATTGGTTCACTTATCCCAAAATGAAATGTGATCTCTTTTTGGAGGTTTATTATTATTTAGTCAGTGCTCTCATGTGAATCAGCTGGTCCATGGATTTTAATAGAGTTACTATCTGTCAAAATAGCTCCTAACCCACTGCTCTCCCTCAGCTGAGCTGGGCATCTGCTTCGCAAATTATTGTGGCATGAACAGAAGACAGGAAGTGAACTTTGCCCATGAAAACAGTAGAAAAACCCCACCAAACCAAACTCCACACCCAGAGTACTTCAGTTTTCACATCAGTAGTCTAGGCAGATGAGTGCAAGCATAAGATCTTGTTGTCATTGACTCAGAATCACAAACGTGGAATGCTGTGTAGATGTTTAGGGTTTATATGAAAAAACACTGGTAGAAGAGAGGACCAGTGGGAGATTTAGGAGAGCGTGCAGAAGGGAAAAGTTTCCACCTGGAATTTTAAACCAGCAGCCACAGCTGGAGCTGACAAAACCGGTACCTAAAGACCAGGTATTGCAGTCATAAGAGCTCTACTTAGACCTTTATCTTTCAAGGTAGGAAAGCTTTAAGTATCTGGAACTTTTGAGGCCAGCAATCCCTCCTCCTTGACTGCCAGAGGCTCCTAACACTTCATCCTGCAACAATGACAGAACCACCTGTGATTTTCTCCAGAGGGCATCCAGAGCCCGAAGGAGTTGGAGCCAGGACTTCTGAACTAGCTTCATTTTCCCCTTCAACTCAGAGATTTCAGTGCCAACATTTACATCTGTATTATTGTTTTCAAAGTTTCTAAGACATTCTGTCCTCCTGGAAACATAAGAGTTAAAAAAAAAAAAAAAGAAAAGAAGAAAAAGAAAACAAAAAGGAAAAAAAAAAGGAAAAGGCTGAGTGGGAATCACTACTTTTAGTTATGCAAAACTGGCAGTAATCTCTCCTGAATGGATGTGGAGGTCAGCAGCTCAGTTTTACTGTTTCACTCTGAAAATAGCACCTTTCAGCACTGAGACAGGGGGAAATGACATCTACTGAGCGACGGGGGAAAATGTGGTGCTTCCGTGTTTTTCTGATGCCTCCTACCCAGTTCTGCAGTTCCTTGGCTGATGAAGCTTGACATTACCACTTTTAAAAAGGCTGGCAATCTCCACCTGCTGAAGACAGTTTTTCATTGTGTGATTTTGACCATCTGGATACAGCATCCTTATTTACTTTCTTTTTTTTGGAAATGCCTCTTTTCATGAATTCCCAGGAAATTGGGTTTTACTCTTCTGCTTGATTCAAGCTGACAAAATCATCTGTTGTTTTCTTCCAACTGGTTAAGCTTTTCCCTTCAAAATCTTTTGGCTTTGAGACAGCTCATTCATCCCAGATTTTACTGTGTCTCCCCTCAATAATCTATAACCTGCCTTTGAAATAAGTTTCCAACAGTTTCTCTGCAGGCAGCCTCCTTCCTATATAGAAGGTTTGATAAAATGAGCGCAAAAGTATTTTTTCTTTACCTAAGTTGTCATGTACTTTCTGAAGAGAATGCACAGCCCTACTTTTTACAATGCCAGAAGTAACTGTAAATGAGTTTAGCACTAGCACTTGAGCCTTAAAAACCCCATTTTATCATTAAAAACACCATGAGGAACATTATTTCTCTTGGCAACAGATGTTTTAGTGTGCACTGTGAGCTTCAGTGATGAAGAAAATGTGAAGACATACCGAGAAGCAGTAAGGCATGCATGGGAGGTGGAGTTTAGACAAGATGCTTTCGTCATTAATTGACAATTATCCAAACTTAAATGCCAAACTACATGTAGGAATGTATGTGTACAGTATGCATATAGTATATGTGTATTCCATATTGGACTGTGTTAGCTCCTTTCTAATGAAAAAATTGCCAGTTACAAAAGTGTGCTAGACTCCTATATCGCCTTTTTATTGTATGCCATTGACTGGTTTTTTTAGTCCTTTTTTTTTTAGGGTCTGTCTCAAGTTTTAAATGGGGATAGGAGAAACACTCAGACTCAATAAAACAGATTATTTTGAGAAAGAGATCTAAACATAAACAAGGCCTAGAAATAGTACTCACAGCAACTCTATTTATCATCGCCCCTCATAGATTTTCCTGCATTATTTTCCTTAAAATTAGCATGCTGCTAGACATCCTGAACCCTTATCTACTTTTACACTGGGAGAAAAATAAATCCAACAATCAAGCTCTGCATTGGTTTTGCTGGATGCCTCCTGAACCTGGCTTTGAACCTGGATTTACTCCTGTACCATGTACAAAACTCCATGACCTCCATGGTATTCAGCACGATTTGATACAAATGAAACACACTTTGCAGATTTTTCCAGAGCACATTTAATAAACAATATATCTGAGTAGGTTCATGCAGGACCTTCTCTCAGGGGATCTGAATATGTTTTTGGAGTCCGTCTCTGCACCTCTTCTTTCACACTTGTTTACATAAGGGGAAGAGAGGAGTGGGCAGCAGCTAATGCTCTATCATGTGGGAACCCTTAGGGAACTCCTGCAGCCTTTACAATGTAGAAGGGGTAGTAAAGAAAGGTAGAGATGGACACTTGCAAACATAGATCTGAAAATATCATGGTTGGCTCTTCAGCATCTACATGTAGACTCAGGAGCTCAGGGACACCACGTGGTACAGGTCATGGATTAAATCTCTTGTTCAGTTTGCTGTACTGTGTTCAGTTTGTGTGGTATCTTGCATTTGTCATTAACTTGTGAATAAGGTTCCTCAAACTCTTATATCCAGCACACAACTATGAGTATTACAGTACCTGGGTCATGACACCACCATTTAGTCTACATGTATGTTGATCTGTATATTCAAAAATTCATAAATTCCCAGAGGGCTTGCATTTGGTATCAAGAAGAAAAGTCAGTATGATCATAACAGACAGTTCAGTACTTCTAGAAGTGTAGCAGTCAACGGCCTTACCACTGAATTCCCATTTTGCATATCGAAATTATGGGGGGGGTCATTCCCTTCATCTGCTCCACTGACACAGCACTGCTCAGCTTTGGGGAGGCTCTGGGCAAGAGTCCTGGGCAAAAAAGTTACCAGCGCAACGGAGATTTGGGAGCACGACACAGAGACAGCCCAGTAGCTCAGGTCAGAACTCAGCCAGGAGCTGTTACACCCAGTGCTCTGTCACTGGACACCTTTGCTGTGCTTTGCTCAGCTCTCCAGCTCTGGGGAGGTTCCTGCTGTGGTGCAGAGCATGGTGTGACTCTCTGGAGCCTGTCTCAGGGTAGGATGCTGAGTGCTGCAGCAGGAGAGCCCTCCAAGGATGTCACAGCAGTGAAGCATAGAGCAACCTGAGCAGCTCTGCACCTCAGCCATGGAGCCAGGCTAAGCACCAGTGTGCCCACTTGTACGGCTCCTCACTCACACTTCAGTGTTGGCCATATCCCAAATGAGATTCCTGCATTCCTGCCTGCACAAATGCTCCCACTATTATCCATGCTTTTCCATCACACCAGCCTTTCTTGGGGTAGGGTAGAGTCAGCTGTGTTCAGAAATCACAGACATAGCACACGTAGCATGATGGTGCATAAACACAGCCTCCTGCATTCTTCTGTCAGGCCCTGGTAGAAGGGGAGGGCCGTGAATTCCACTAGAAAAGACCCAGTTATTCACATAGATACCCATCAGCTCCTAGACATTACCAGAGTCTGTCCTCCCTGCTCTTAGGCCTTTTTTTCACTAATGTGGCCACTTAAAAAAAACCAAAACAAAAGAAAACAACAACAAAAAAACAAAACAAACGAACAAAAAAAAAACACACACCAAAAAAAAAAAAACAAACCAGAAAAACCCCAGGCTCAAAACACTGCCAAGCATGAGTTCTGTGGTAAGATTCAATAAACTCCAAGCCAAGATATGCATGTTTCATATCTTAATACTAGGAGAATGTTGCATGCCTTCTGTATTTCAATGAAAGCAGGTTTTTTCCACAATACAGAAAATTAATAAAATACCCTTTCATAGAAATAACTAAACAAAAGCTGTCGTTTGTTGGCTTACTGTAGGTGTGTCTGAAGTCTTCAGTGAGTGATACAGAAAATTCACTATGTCCGTTCTGCATACCATAAAAAGAGGTTCTTGAAATGTCCTTAAGTCCATGAAACATGATGATGAGCAACAGATGAATGATCTTGTCGGTTGCCAGCGGAAGACTGCACTTTTGTGAGGTAGGAAGGAAACCTTTGCTCCTTCTAGCATTTTTTGACCAGACTGAATTCTAAAGATGTCTGTTAGAGTTAAAAGCAAGGGGAGAAGAGAGCATCATTTTTACAGTTCTTTACTCAACATACTAATTTAGGAGAGAGACTTGGGAAAAAAAAACCTAAAGACACCTGTTTTCTTTCTATTTTTAAAGAGCTCTCTTCTTAAAACAGGGTAAGTATGTTCTCAACAGTCAAGCTGTCGAGCATATCCCCCCAAGGCTGGCAGGCGGGATGGGGGTACATGGTGCTATACGAGGGGGTGTCAGTGGAGCAGCTGAGGTGTTGTCTAGCCAGGTGGTTGGCAGCACAATCAAGGATTGTCTGTTGGTGGGGAGAGCATCTGTGAGTGCTGGCAGAAGTTTAAACTGGATGCAGCTCCATCCCCAGAAACCTGTACCCATCTCCAGAGAGTGTTCTGGGTCTGCCAGCCCGATCCTTTGGTATCCTAGACTGGGTCTTGACAAGCAGCATGTTCTGGTTTTAATCAGACCTTGACAGATGTTTTTGTGAAATGGTAAATGTAGATGGCATTGGAGGAGTGGATTTGCTGGAGAGCTTTGGAGATACAATCAGCGTTGCAGAAGGGAACAGAGTGAGTGTGCAGCACTGATACCTCTGTGTAGGAGAAAGCTACAGTTGTCCCCCTTTTCTTCTCCTTCCTACATCCCAGCCTCTTGTTTCAGCAAATGTGGTGTTTAAGCATATCACTGAATGGGCAATGCAAACAATATGTTTTCTATACAAGACCCACAGCTGTCCACCAAAAGTCAGGCTGTTATAGGGCATGAAGAGTGGAATGAAAGTTAGTTTCTTTAGTCCCTCTGCTCTCACTGGATTTCTGCAGCTGCAAGCTACCTGGCAGATACTACCCTCCAACAGCACTACACATAGGAGAAGTAATTCCCACAGGTAATTCATCGTCATCTGTTTACAAGTGCTGTCACTTCTGTGCAGTGACTTAAGAGAAATGATGCTCTGGTAAATCTTCCTAAAATAAGGGATGGTAGAAATTACAGCCACCAATAGCTTGGGTCAGGCTGAAGTCAATGGTCTTGTGCTGCCTGGAGCTATGACAGTAATAAAACAAAACCAACAAAGAGCGTAGTCTTCATCCATCTTGTGACATTCATTTCCTCCCTCTTTTGAAAAAGCCTCCCTCTAATTTCCACAGGACACAGTGCTGGTGGGAACTCAACCTCTTCTCCTATGTGCCATTGGTGAGGTTAAATGAGAGGCAGGTTCCACGTGCCTCACAGCCACATACTTTATCCTAATTAGAAGGTATTATCTTTTCCTTAGTGCTGTGAACTATCCTACTTAGTCTCTCTTGCCTTCTGCTATAGCTTCCAAAATTATTTGTGTTGTTGTAAGCAACAACAATAACCCTCTTTACTGAGATTTAAGTGAACTGGAAACAATATACATATATGTGTATTCCTAGGACCCATGATAAAGGTTCAGGTGCCTCTTAACCTCAAAATAAAATTGAAATAACTGCTTCCTGGTTCAATATTGTGCAAAACGTGCTTACATCACCAGAGACCACCTCGAACTCTGACATGCTGAAGATGTAGTGGTTGGTAAATGATACTTCTCTTCCTAAAGGGGTAGGGAATGGTTAAGTTCTTATAGCTTAAAGATGACAATGCATTTATTAGTCACACAGAAATTCTTTACAGTGGTTTTGACACTCAAAAACAATTTGTGATGACACTCTGATGGCCTATACTAGGCAGATTTGGTTCCCTTCAATAAAAGACTTCACCCATTTAAGATCATAATTGCATTGACATTGATTTACTAAATTAAACAGCTGCCAAATTTTTTTCCTCTTTAAAGTGGACTGCTTGAAAATACATGGGCAGTTATTCAGCAAAATAGTTTTTTATCAGCCTGCTAAGTGAGAGCACAGATCAAAACAGTTCAGATTAGGACATTTATGAATGTTTGTAATGCAAGGAAAATGACCTTGTGCTGCAAAGCACTGAACCATATTATTAGTTATGGGCAGAGTCACACATGCATAGATGAGAGGGAAAATTTGCCACATTCCTGAAGGGGCAAAGCAGATCTGGAAGGTAAAACCTTGTAGGAGAGAGCATAGACAAGAGGAAGAAATCATTCAAAGAATAACAAAAGAGAAATATAACAAATTGAAAAGGAAAACAGGCTAAGAGACCTCCACCACTGCTTGGGCAACCAGAAGGAGTTAAACTGCAATTAAAGCTTATATTTAAAGCTAAAAGACCTTAAAACCTGCTCACCTTCCCCAGAACAGAGACCCCACTGCACAGTCCCTGCCCTGGACTGGAATATCAACACAGAGCTTACCTCAGCAAAAGCAGTTCAGAGCTCCCTGCCTGCTTCTGCCCGAGCCTTCAACCTCCCTGCAAACAAGAGCTAATTAGCAATTATCACATGAGCTACCCCCACTTTTTTTTTTTTTTTTTTAATTGAGCCCTGCCCATCTACAGGTGCTGCTGTGCTTGTGGTCTCAGCTTGGCTCCTGGAACGTGCTCCAGCCTTTGTCCTTGCTGCTCCATGCTTCCCTCTGCATCCAGCATGGGCTTGGCATTCCTCACGTATATTTTAGTGTCTCTCCAGCCTCTCTAGCAGCGGGCCCCGAACATTTCCTGCAGATAGGCCTGGTGGTTGGTGGCATTAGGGTCAGGCTGGTGGCTCCTTCTATAGCACATCCTTCTTATGGCTGCGGCCGCAGGCTCAGCTCCTTCCCTGGGAGCCACAGTGCCCTGTGGGGTCCTCACCTTTCCCTGCACTAGAAAGCTGTGAGAAATTTGTCTTCTGACATGACTTCCCATTTTAAGTTCATGAAACCACATTAAAAAAAATAGTGTCACTTAAATTACCTGCCCATGGATATATTTCTTCCCTCTGGCAGGACTTTGTGGTTCATGTAATGTAACTGCACTGTCTCTGCTGAGAGGTGCGTTGGAGAGAAGGCCACAAGAGGTGTGAGGGAGGTGGCCCAGCTCATTAACAGGACAATAGTGACCTTTTCCATTAACTACCTGATGAACATATACCACCACTCGCCTCTGCTCTTGGGCTATTTGGCACAACCTCAGGTGAATTCCAGAATGTTTCAGCTGACCAGCAGATTGAATGCATTCAGCTTATGACTAAAAAAAGCTGTTTTATAAGGCTGCCAGCCCTGCAGACCCTCTCAGGGCTGTGAAAGACAGGCTGTGTTCCTCCTGGCACTGACTGCCTCATCCATAATCCCGTCCCACTGAGATGTCTCACAGGCGCAGTGAAGGTACAGCCGAAGCCTGTGAGAGATGATTTGTGAGCCAGGTGCAGTTTAAGCACCAGCAGTTAGAAACAACATTTTTTTTTTTTATTTTTAAATGAGCAGATCTGAGGTTTGAGTGACTTAGAACCAATAAATACGGATGTGTTTTTTTTTACAGAGTTAACATTTCAGAGTGGAGCTGGAGTTGGAGCTCTTAACCTCAGAAGCTGGGACAGAGCCATACCATGTATTTTTGTGTGGCAGTACAGGAAAAAAGGTTATCATGTTTTAGTTAGCTAAAAGAAGTTTACTCTGAAAAGTTACCTTTCTGCTAAAACCTAACCTCAGCTCCTTCCCCTCCCCTAAGATTGTAAAGCAATTTCACACGATAAAAATGTGGATTTTGAAAACACAGCTGCTTGCCCTGACTCCCTGGTTAGAGTAAAACTGAGCAAAACAATGTCTGGAGTAATTTAAAAGTTGTCTTTCTTCCTATTAAAAAATAAAAAAACAGTGTGAGCCTCTCCGAGCCACATTTGTAGGTCCACAAGGACCTCTGCCACTTGCTGCCGTTATCTCCATCCCATGGAAACCTGTGGTTTCCTTCAAGCTCCAGCTTGATTCAAGGTGGGGTGCAAATAGTAATTGATGACTGGTACAAGGGTCTGAAAGTGAAAACTGTTCTGCAGGGCTGCTGCTTTCATCTCTGTTACAAAAGGGTCAAATATTTGACAAAGGGCCATTTTTGCCCCTATCAATCCATACTTCACTGGATAGTCTGCCAGAGTACTAACTGACCTCCAGAACCAAGGTCTGCATGTGACTGTCTCTTTGTCCCCCTCACTCCCTGTGTTACTGCAGGCATCATTTTCACAGTCATCTCCTTTGGTTCATGGGGATCACTTAGTGATGCTGCTCTGGGAACTGCACGACTCTGACAGCAAATCCACAAATGTCTTTTATCTGAACACAGATGTTTTCCTCCCCAGCTATTTACAGAATCTCAAGAAGTGTTAACCAGGAAGCTTCAAATAGCAAAGTATTTCCAGCTAAGAGCAGCCTTAACCCAAGGGGTAACTATTCCTACTTTGGAAGCATCAGCCTGCGAGATCATTGTTGAAGTAAGAACAAATATCCCACTAGGACATTTAGATCATCATTGTCATCCTCAAAACTCAGTGGCATGGAATTTTTTAAAAATAATAAATTGTCAAAATTTACCAAGATATTGTGATAAAAATTATTATTTAAACAGAGATCTGATTCTTGTAGTAGCCTGTTTTGGACTATCAGATTTATGGGTTTTCTGGTGGTCTTTAAAACTCCATAGGGTATGGAGTTGCACAATATCAGGTATCATTTAATAAATTTTATCTATTTTATCCTTATTTCTATATGACTTGTGTGTTAGTATCACAGTTCTACAGATCATTTGGTGTAAATTCCTTATAGATTTCTCTTTGTTTGAACCTGCCATGCAGCAGTAATCCAGTTGATGAGAGGAGTAATGATAAATCTTCCCAAATTAAGCCAAGCTGTATTATGGCACCTTAGGTACAAATTCTTGTGTCAGCTCAGCTCTGACAAGGAGTCCAGGACGAGTGTGCTGTTCAGACAGCAATGAATGAGATATCACTGCTACGCAGCTAAGTTTGTCTGGCATCTGTCTTGACATTGGCAGTTTGAGCAATAATTTCCTCCCCAGATGCTGTGCAGTTTGAGAGAGTTTGGCTCAAGAGGTTAAAAAAATAATGGTCTGGCAGTAAACAGCTTTTTAAAAATATTATTTGGAGGCTTACTTAAACTTGTGCAATGCTTTGTCTGCAGTGTTAGGGATCACAGCAAGTAACAGTTTTAGATACACCACGATATGCATCTTTGAATGATCTACCTGAAAGAGAGAGCCCTGCTGGACTTTCAAAACTTTCTCCCAGAACATGACTTTTTCAGTTTCTTTCTTTATACCCTGCTTGAATCAGTGGATAATGAGTTGAATGCTCACAAACTTTGAGAAAACTTGAATCTGTCTCTAAATGTCAGGTTTTGATTCTGTTCTGCAGATCTGTGAATTTATTTGCCTATAAAGGAATCTCACAGCTAATAAACAAAATAAAGAAATATTTAATGATCCTCAGAGCAATAAATATTAGCCAGCTGAATTTCCTTCTTTCCCATCAAATTCAATCACTGTTCTAAAACTGGTTTCTTTAAAGTCGGTCATTAAGAGGCAAATTTTCCCCTCATGAAGATGAACCATTACTCAGCCTGTGCATCCTGATATTTAGCCTAACACTTGGCCCTGGCCGCTCTGCATTTCAGAGGCAACAGCAGGGGATGAAGCATTCTTCATCTCCTCGAGGGTCTGGACCACTGGAAAGGTCAAACAAACAAAGTTAAAATAACCATGAGGCTCGCTGGCCAGCCAGCACTCTGGGTCCAAGATCAGCGGTACTGCCGGTGGTGACTAATGCAATTAAATCAGCTCTCGGTCCTGTACTGCAGGAACGAATCTTATAGCAGCGCGTGCTGCTGCCAGATGGATTGCTCAAGCTTGGAAAACTCCCTCGTGTGCACATACTTAATCACAACAGGCCCTATTCGTGGAAAAACGTGGCACTGGCGGAGGGATCTTTAGCCGCTTCCCTGTAGGGAACAACGGCAGGGAGCAGACTCCAACATGCAGGCTGTGGGTGGTGAGCGTGGGCTTTGTGGGTTGCAAAGAGCTCTTTATTTGTTGGGAATGGTGGCAAAGCAGAGCCTGGAGGAACATGTACCAGGAGGACTTGCTGGAGAAGGGGCCAGCAAGCACAGTGGCTTGACTGCCAGTGCTGAGGATGCTCCACCAGGCTTCCCCCTCCAAGCTGTGGCAGCCTCCAAGCTCTCCCAGAGAGGTGCTGGGTGTCTGGCCATGTCTGCTGTAGTTGTTTCTCCCCTGAAAAATTAGTAATTGGAATAACAGTGAGAAAGTAGGTATCTGGAATTTGTCTGGACTAAATGGCAGGGATAGTTTCCCTGTTTCCCACTTTGCGAGGCGTTAGTGGAAAGCTGGAAGGGTGGCAGGTCAAAGACAGCTTCTGAACCCCATTTATGTCACCCACTGTGCAGGTGCTTAATTCACCAAAGTACTTCACCCTGTGGTGAGGTGACCCTTACAATGAAAGCACTTCTGCTTCCTTTCCTTCTCATCAGGTACTCCTGGCTTTGTCACAAGCTTCATTATCACGTGAGGAGAAATGCAGCATCTGTTTATGGCCATATATTAACACTAAGCTCCATAAATTGTATATGAAAATGGAGTGTCAGCCAGGAGAGATCATTCTTCAGCTGCTGCTGTTGGCAACTGTTGAAGTTTGAGACATCCTGTAGGGTTACACAGCAGTGAGCTGCTCAGTTTTTAATGGAAAGCCCCTTTCCTATTCAATTTCAATTCTTACAGGGTTCTGGACAATTAAGCTGGGATTTGAGGTACTGCAGATTGCTCTTAGGCAAAAGAAAAATGACCTCGTATTTGACCACTGTGGCTAAATCCATGTTGTTACCACTAGTCCTAACTATGGAAAAAATGAGATACAAGAAAGGAAGCACAAGATGCACCTTCCAGTCTTCCAATAAGTCTCCCAAATTCATTAGCATCAGAACAGTAGTGTTAGGTCAGACTAAGGGTTTATTCATCCCAGTATCCTTTCTTCAGATGCATTTTGACTATGTTTGTGGAAAGAGTATGAAACCCTTTCCCCTGTACACTCTTCCAGCTCTCTGTGGTTTAAGTATGTCCTGAAGTAAAGCCTGCACTCACACCATAATCTTTTCAGCAGCCATAAACAAAGCTAAATTCCACAATCCCCTCAATTCATTAATTCTTGTGGTCTCTGAAGCAGTTTGCTGTAAACAACACCACAATATAACTTCACAGTCATGAACAATTATTTCCTTTCACTGATTTAATATCAGTTGTTCACTGCATTGTGAAGACCCTGAGCAAACTGTTCTCCATTCACATTTTTCCTGGCCATCATCACTTCACTGCTCTTCATCCCATCCTGCATCAGTCTCTCCATTCAGACCTCAGGGCTATTTAGTCTCTCTTCATAGGACAGCTGTGCTGCACTGACTGTCCCCGTGCTCATCCTGTGCATTAACCAATTCTGATACAACCTTTTCTGGGACAGCAGTGACCTTAATGACATTCAGTAGGTAAGGTATAGGTAAACATGCAAACACCACAGCTTTTAAGTTAGGAAGGCAGCTACTCAATTAAATATTGTTAACTCAGACAACTGAAAGAACAATGTCCTCACTGCTTCGCTGGGACCCACATTTGCCTTACAGCAAGTCCAGAAATGTCCTCTTGGACTCTTCCAGTTGTGCCAAGGCACTCCTGCATTTGCCTCAGCACAGAGCAAGGTTTGCCCAAAGCACATCCCCCCCGAAAGAGGCGTCCCTCCAAAGGCACAAGGAAGGGCAGGGGCAGCCTGCATGGCAGTGCTATGAATGGGGAAGAAAAGGGGCAGATATCAGGGGCAGGAACTTTATGGGATTAATTTTTAAGACAGTTGAGGCTAAAATAGGGTTAATACTTCGAAGGGGAAGTACTGAGTGTGGGGGTAATTGTCGCTGTTGTACTGAGAATGGCAAGAAATGACACAATCCGAGATCAGGAAGAAAGTGCTTATTTAATTGCTTATAATTGGTTTATATAACATGGGTTGCCTGCATGGCATAAGGTCATTGGCCATTGATCATCCACCTCGTAGAATGATTGGTGGAGGCTATACAACATTCATTTGAAAATATTTTCTCCAGTGTACCATAACCACACTGCCGAACAACAGCAGGTGCAAGATAAAGAATTAGTTTACAAAAACCCATAGCAGTGTTTTCATAGCTTTCATGAGAAATACAGAGCTCTCACAGAATGCTGCAAAAAGCTGGAAAATTTCTCTGCTAAAGCTTTTCACCATCTACAGGTAATAACAGTAGCCATAGTAGCCAAAAAGAAAGTGGGTAGGGTCATTGGAGCCCCTGGAAGAATTAGGGGAGGATAGCTACAGGGTAGTATTATTTGTGGATAAAGAAGGCTGAATATGCGTATTTTAGGTGGGAAAAGTTTGTCTTCTTGTCCTGAAGAAGGCAAAGGATGCACAGAACAAATAAACAAACAAACAAACCCATGCTTGGGTAATTATATCAAGATATATGCTAGGCTTCTTTATGACACCAGGGCCAGCAACAGGTTGGTTGATAATTTTTATGGATCAAGACGGGAGAAATAAATGCCTTAGTGCAGGGCAGCCTGTGGAAGTATATAGAAGAATATCAGTATGTTTTGTTGCTGAAAAGAGAAAGTAACAAAACGAAAAGGAATGACGTGTAGGCTTGGCTGCAGTCTCTGAGTAAGGTGATTAAAAGGTCTTGCAAAAAGTAGTTCACAGACTTCTCTTGCCCCTTCTGCAAGATGCTTCAGCTTCTGCAAGGCACCAGGTGAATTGCTTTCCCATCTCTACCACAGAGGGAGGTATGAGCTGACTCAGGATGAGGCAAGGACAACGTAAACACTCATTTTCAGACAAACACAAAGTAGCCCCTGCAGCAAGACACAAAATCAAGACAGTGATAATTTGCTGTTAAGCCCAGATTCTAGATCTGAGGACAGGGACGTGCTCTATCAGACATGGGACTTTCCTCAGTTTTGCACCTTCCCATCAAACCTAGTGGCTAATGGAGCTCTGACTGAGCTGCCAGATGTGCCAGCCCTGGCCTGCACATCTGGGATGGAGGGAGACACTCAGATGGTGGGACAGTGGGCATACACGGCTGGCTAACGTGTTCCTGGTTCTTGTAGGAGCCACAAGAAGCAAATAAAAGGGCTTTCACAGAGCTACACGAAGTGTTATTGAATGGCAGGACAGTGAATTGCAGACTTTTTTTTTTTTGATGCCACTCAGACATGTTACTGGAAAAAGGAAATATACTATTATTTATGACATTTCTGTCTCTTCCACACTGTCTCTCAGCTGCTTGGAAACCTCCCCAGCTCCCCATCCCGTTTGGCTTTTTGTCTCTGTTTTCAAGAAATACAGTCTCATCAAAATGGAAAAATATCCAAACTGCTGCACCAAAAATTGAGCCAATAGACTGATCACCTGACTTGGAGCTTGGAGGATAACTGCACTAATAGCAAACTGATTTGTTTTCTTTTTCCTTTTGGTCATACATTGCTCAACACTGAGATTTACCCCTGTCTTAAGGGTTGCTGCAAAAGTCAGATGGTGTTATAGATTTTCTTCAGAGAGGCACAGCACACCAGTATGAGATGCAGAGAATAAAATGTGCTTTGTTTTCAAGGAAAGGAGATTAGGAGAGATGCACTTACTCCTGAAAGAGAAATCTCCAAATTATTGGGATAAACACCATTCTCATAAGTATTAGTGTCCAGTCCTGGGAGGCTGGACTTGCCCGGTTAAGCTGCAGACTGATCTGCTTCCTCCAGAAAGAAAATTCATTCAACCATTTCAGAAAAAAAATTAGGGAAAATTATATAGTATCAACAATAACAATAATCCTTCAACTGTACTTACTCCTCTTCTGTCACTGAGCACTTGCTACCTCATTGCTTTAGGATCACAGCTACTGGCAAAGCCTGGGTCTCATCCTTTCTGTTCGCTTACTTGCTAAAATGTTAACAGTTAAACGATGAGAAGATTTAATTTATTTTGCACTGAGAATGGTCCAGCTCAAAGCGAGTCTCAACGCTGGCTGCAGCCACTGTGCACCATATGAATCTGTTCAACAGATTTGCCACAACACTGCAGGATCTGGATGGGATGTTCCCCAAAATGTGCTTCTCCTGCTGCACCAGCTGAGCCTCAGCAGCAGGGAGCAAGTTGTCTTCAGTGAAACACTCACAGCTGTGGTATTCAACAGAGAGGAACGGACTGGAACAAGCACCTCAACAGATGATCTACTGACAAGGTGAGCAAGGAGAGGAGATGAGGAGAAAAGGGGGAGTGAAAACACAGGATCATCAAAGGGAACATGAGCAGGAGGCAGGCATGTGAGTGTGTGGAAGGACTCAGAAGAGCTGTGGTGGCTGGAGCTCGTTCCTCTTGGAATACAGATGAGTTTTCAATAATCTTCATCTGTCTTTTTAAACGAAGTATCTGGGTTTTTTTCCTATTTTCTGTTACAAGCATGACTCAAACCAGCCTCAACTGACACAGCCATGAAACCATTCTTTCTCTTACTGTACTTACCTGCTTCATTCGATATTGTAGCGGGTAGCCCCAAACTTCCTCAGTAATCTAGTCCACAGTCCTATAGATTTATTTTTTTCCCCGTCTTTTAAATCTGTCACCTGGACAGGATCAAGTTCTGCAGTGAATGAGAGGAACATCCTATAGGAAGAACATTCAGCTCATCAAGGCAGTTGTAGTGCACTTGGTAGTGTGAGTTGAGACTGTACCACAAATTGTAATTGCTCTTTTCTCTACCTTCTATGAGCATTTGGCTTTATGATCTTTAAGAAAAGTACATGGAAGGCAGCAAGAGATTATTGTATATTAATAGGCTTAAATACACAGATTCATTTAACAGACAAAAGGAGATAGACAGGGGGAGAAAGCTTTAAATATTTCACTTTAATTTGCCTTTGGCATAAATTCTGCCAGCAGTAGTTTTACCTCTCAGTAGCAGTACTATTTAGCTATCCAGTAACCATTCTTACAAGTGTAGGAACACAAAGGTCACACAAATACAGCAGATCAGAACTAAGAAAACTTTAATGTTTAGCAACATTTTTACTTGCTGCTTATCCAGTAATTCCAGCTTTAAATGGACCATATATGCTTATTTTGAAGAAAACTTTAAAAAAACTTTTCAAGTACCTCGTTCTAAAAGTAATATTTATGCAGTCTAACGTTGAAGATAGTGAAGACCAGAAGCTCCTTACCATAACAGAGAAACAACTTTATAGGCCATCACAGACTTGTATTAATTGTACAGAAGCAGGGAAAGTTAAAGCCAAAAATGCAGACAACATAGTTCCCTCACTATGAAATAGCTGTTTATTGGATTTTATTTCTTTACTCTCCAGTAGATGGCAATCCAGCACTTGGCCGATAAAACAGTCATGTGGAGACACTTCTCTGTATACAAGTCTGTGGGGGCTTTAGTTACATATTCCAACTTTGGACTGCAAACTACCCAAGTGAATCATTCAAGTAGTGTTTTATTATATTGCTGGTCAGCATGAGACAACACCAGAACAAATAAGACTTGAGAAGTGAATGTGGAAATGACACTGACTTTCAGACCAGGGCAAAATTTTAATGTCTTTAATGGCTTCTTGTTGTTTTAGTTATGCCTCTTACACGGACTTTTAGAAGACCTGGGAGGTAAAATTATAAATTTTGGTATCTTCCCATATGGAAGTTTACTTGCTCTTGAAATGTTGTATTTCTTGTGTTTACGAAAAGATTGTACAGAACTCCCTGAATTCTTTCCTTTCTGTATGACCCTTTCTCCAGAAGGTAGCTGTGTGTCACAGAGTGTCTGTGCCTTGTCTGCTCATTTACATTGCTCCAGGGACATTTCTGGGGTTGTCACTGGAAGATCAAACCCACAAAACATGTCAGACTTGGCACGAACCCTGCCTCAGCTGCCAGCCTGGCTACTCACCTGTCCCACCTGCACACATCACCAGAGCCTTCCGTAGGGTTTGGGGTGGGTGCAAGTGGTGGTATTTCCCTTCAGAGCAGGGAGCTAGGGGAGGTATGGGTTTAGGGGAAGCAGAAGGGAGATCTAGGGGGGTTGGCACCAGCTGTGCATTGCATGACACAGGGATGGCTGAAGTGCTCCTCATCATCCCATGGCTGTGTCCCAGCTCAGGGCTGCACAGGCACGGAGACCCATAGTCGAGCAAGATTACCTGGAGAGAGATAGGACACATCCTTCTGTGGAAGAGACTGACAAGTCAGTAAGCAACAAAGTGAAGTGAAGGCGGGGAATCAAAAGAGGTTCAAGTATATTTCACTAATATCTCCGAGTCCTCCTAGGCTTTCTTCATCACTTCATTTATGCATTTGTTTTGAAGCTTTGTGATTTCTAAAAGTATGGATTGATAGGGGCAAAAATGGCCCTTTGTCAAATATTTGACCCTTTTGTAACAGAGATGAAAGCAGCAGCCCTGCAGAACAGTTTTCACTTTCAGACCCTTGTACCAGTCATCAATTACTATTTGCACCCCACCTTGAATCAAGCTGGAGCTTGAAGGAAACCACAGGTTTCCATGGGATGGAGATAACGGCAGCAAGTGGCAGAGGTCCTTGTGGACCTACAAATGTGGCTCGGAGAGGCTCACACTGTTTTTTTATTAATTGGCACACTAGCAACAGGGGTGGGGCAGCTTATTTGGTCTGCTGTCATCATTTGGGTTTTGTTTGGTTGGTTTTTAAAAAAGCCGTTGGGTTTTAGATGTAATTGATGCAAAGGTGGTGACAAACCTTGTAGCGGCTGCTTCCTTTATAGGTTAAGCCAGTGAGCAGAAACTGTGTGTCTGGGAAAACTAACAATCTCTTTCATGCTCCTGCTGCTATGTGTGAGCAAGGATGAATTGGATGTTGCAATTCAGAGCCAGCCACAGCCTGCTTGGAACAGCACAGAAACACAGAACAGCGGCCCACAGCGAGAGCCTGATGTCTCACTTTGTCCAGTGGTAATTGTCCTGAGCCAAGAGATGCCTCTTCTGGGGGAGAACAGCATGTAGTTCCCACAAGTGGAAATAAATGAGACCTTTCTTCTTGTCCTAAAATTCTTCATCTATTTTTAAGGAGTTCCTCCTTTAAAAATATATGCTTAAACTAACTTATTAAATGCATAATAAGGTGTAGGTGCTAAAAAGCTAGAATCAGAGAAATTCTTCAGCCTTTTCTCAATATTCTATGAGCAGACTGTCTTTCCTATGTAAACTATTTTAAACAAGGTCACGGTTTCATAAACTTCTTGCACCCGCAAGTTGTTTTGCAAGATTGTTATGGCTTTGACTTTGAAAATATTATGGAATAGGTCTCTTAGGACTTGGCCAATCCTCTCAAGGAGTGGATGGCCGAGGAACCAATTACCTATTGCCACTCAACACACTTTTTGCGATCTATCCTATATAGTAGTCAGAAAATTATTAAAGAAAAGCTTCGGCTTCCACTGTTCATGAGCCTGGACTCTGTGTCGTTTTCTTTATACGCCTCGGATGTAACAGCGACAATAAGGCAAGGCACAACCTTGCCTAATTCACACCAAATATACGCCTCAGAATGGGAGACCTCTGTGTTCCCAGAAGGTAAGAAACACTGCTCTTATTTTTAAGACATTCATCAGCTTTGCACTAATTTCTTCATCCGGCCCTTCCTTCTTTCCCTCCTGTCTCTCCCAGTAAGCCCCACAACTGCCTCAGCTGTTCCATCAGCTGGCTGATCCCTTTTCCTTCCTCCTGTGCCCTTAATGCAGCCAGAGCAAATACATGCCAGGAATACTACAGAGACGGATTTTCACTTTGGCTGCTTGGAGGGACTGCCATGCTTGGGTGATTCAGGCACACCTCGGGAGGGCATGAAGGAAGAAGAGAGGCACAGCCTGGAAATCTTATTCCCACAGCACACGGAGGATTAAACAGAGGTAAGGAACCCTACTGGGGCTGATATTGGAAATAACAGAAAACAAATAAGAGAAATGAAATATTTCCTACTGTGGCACTGTGAAAACCTTGCACAAGCTTCAGGGTGCAACCTGACAGATCTTTGCTGTTTGCTCTAAGTAGGATTTATCTAGATATACTTCACTTACATCAAGAAGACAGTGTCTGTAGGATTTCACTGTTAGCCACTAAAACTTCTTGCTTTTCTGTGCCTTTCACTGCTTGTGCCTCAGGACTCAATGCTCAGAGTGAAAGCAGTATTTCTCAGAATTAAAGAGTGCATCTGGCCTGGATGCTCTCTCAGTCTCCTGACTGAATTGAGTTTCTCTTCTCCAAATAGCATCTTGAATTCACAGAACTTTACAAAAGTTCTCAGCAAAGTAGATACACCTGGAAAAACGAGCAGAAATAGTCACCAGCATGGAGGGTCTCCAGCTTGCTGGTTTATTTTCCTGCCTCCCTTTCCCAGCTGAACCTGAGATCTTTGTGAGGCCCTGAGATCAGGTCACTTCACCAGATCAGTGCAGTGTTAACTGTATTGTCCCCAGGCCACTTAGATCTCTTGGGCTGCTTGCACAGGGCATCACAAGCCGCTTTTGGTTTTGCACACTCCTAAGTGAGCACCAAACAATGACCAGAACTTGACAAAACCTTTGCTTTGGTCTTCTCACAGGCCAAACATGTAACATGACAGGAGAAGGCAGTAGGATGCAGTTCACAGGGATGCAAGGAGGGAGGCTGAATCTTGCTTTACTGTGTATGCAGACAAGCACAGACAAATTTATGTGTTCCTGGGCATGAAACAACTCTGATGCTTTGCCTGCAAGGTTAAACACTGTGTTGCAGATACCTGTCAGCTCCAGGGGAGACATATCCACATGTGGACAGGCATTGCGTGGGAGATTGGGCCATTGCTCATGATGTGAATTTGCATGAATCCTCACAGACTCAGGTAGAAGCCTCCCATATTCCTGAAGCAAGACACAACTGACAAAATTGCTAAAATAGACACAAAAAAACCCCCAAAATACCCAAGTTTTTGAATGCCCTCCAGAGGTTTTCCCATGCCAAAAAGCAAATTTTTGACTCACGCTCACATGTGTGCTAGAAAGCAGCCTGAAACCCCTCCTTACTTTGTCATCAGGCTGAGGAGAAGAAAACTGAGAAGGCAGCAGTTGGTCCCAAGGCATGTTCTAAATAAAAAAAAAAAAGTCTCTCACAAAGGGAAGTGGTTTAATGAATTGAGGGAGCCTCTCATCTATCATTTAATTAGATGACTTTATTAAGCACATAAGCGCTTATTTGTGTAATTGATCTAAGCCATTCTCCTGCTCTTCAGAAATTGCACTGGTCCAAATCCAAAACACCTACTATGATGCTCGTGCTTTGATGTTCATAAGCAAGTGCAGCCTGTGCTGCTCTGTAACAGCAGCAGATCTGATCGCTGAGGGAGGCAGTAGGGCAGCAATCCTGCTTCTCACTCTCAGTAAATGTGGCCTTACTCATGCAGCAGCTCCTGTGGATGGCAGGCAATTCCGTGCTGCTAAAAGAAAACAAAAAGTTATGTAGTGTTTGCCTGTAGTCTCTGTGTGCTCAGGAGCATCACTAATCTTGCTTTCAGATAGCCAGTGCCAGCTATAAACTTGCTCACACTTCAGGGTAAAGTAGGTGGTCCACAGGACTGCAAATTCATTTAGTTTTTGGCTTTGTAGGATTGCTAGGACCTCAGCACATCTGCAAGTTGAACTAACCTTAGCTCTCGCTACCAAGCTTGTTCCAGTGGGGACTCTGGACATCAGAGTGGACGACAGGCTACTGTCACACTGCTAGTGCTGTACAGGAGCAGCTCACCACAGGGTCGAGGTGGCAGTGCATGGTGTCCTTAATCAACGCTGAACGTGCCAGAGAGACAATCCAGTTCTACTCTTCGAGGTGGAGAAATGGTGGTGGTTTTTTTGTTTGGCTAAGTGCAAATGGAGCCACTTAAATCAGAACTTTAAAAGTGAATGCTAGTATTAGGTAACAGCTTAGTCATGCTTCAGTAAAACATTAAAAAAAGAGAAAAAAAAAGGGCAAAAAACTCCACAAACTAGTAGATTGATAGCCTAATGCACAAGAGTGCCCCCTTAAGGCAGGACTTGCAGACATAAACACCAGTCTTGTTTTCACCAACTTGCACAGCTGTGTATGCATTTTATGGCTAAATGAAAAAAATACAACTTGGGGGAATTTCAGAATAGCATATGCATAATATCGTAAGGAATACAGAACTTAGATGCAAAGGGCTCTGCCTACCTGGGATGGGATCCATCTTGGAAGAGCCAAGTCCAGAATCCCCAAGCCTATGCAGGACTCATCTCACAGATGGTGAGCTTAAGCAGATTCAACAAACAACACAGCCATTTAAAGTGCAAAATTGTAATCCCAACTCACCTTTCTCTCCTACTCAAACCTGTCTAGTCTTGGAAGCAGCTAAACCCACCAGGCATCTTTCTGTTTGACCATAGGCACCTATATTTCCCATTAACTTCAATTGCAGCAGGCCAAGCAAAAATATTCCTTTGAAATAAGACCTATGGCTTTGTTCTAGTCTGACTCTTTCTGGAAGAATACTAATTCTATAAATGTCCGGAAAAGTTTTTAAAGAGGGCTTGGTGTCTTTTCGGTGTAGAATATTAATAAGTTCATTTATGTGTGCAAAATTCTTCTGCTTGGAGTCAGGCCCAAACCCACTGGAAATGACAGAATCTCAGAGCTTTGGGGTCAGGACTTGAACACTGTCAGTACACTTACACCTGCAAGCACAGTCATGCAGGTGCAAGCTCAGCACAGACTACTTGTGTTGCAGAATTGAAGGAAACAAATAATGATGTCCATTCATGCAGTGAAAGACTGCAGTGCCTGCAAAAGGGAAAGGCTAAGAACCAATAACAATCATAGAATCACAGAATATGCTGAGTTGGAAGGGACCCACAAGGATCATTGAGTCAAACTCCCGTCCCTGCACAGCACCATGCCCAAGAGTCACACCATTTGTTTTGCACTGCTTCCTGAATGTTAAAGGGTTAACCTTTAGTGGACTCCTGAGATAGCTCTGGTGGTACATGTAATGTTACATTCATAGCTTTTAAGTCTCTGTGGGCTTACATGTGAACCCTCTGCTCAGGCATAAAGTTTCTTTCTCTAAGTATTAGCAGCAAGAATTTTTACCACGTTTCTCCCACATCTCTTTGTCTGGTGCAAACACATGTGGAAAGAGAACTTTTAGAATAAGGATAGGTGTGTATGTGTCGGGGGGTGGCAGTGTTTGGTTTTGGCAGCAGCTACTGTGGTTAGCACACATTTGGATCAAACACAGCAGCAAAATGCCGAGAGCAATAGATGGGGGCTTTGTGTTTCAGCTGCTCCCAATGCAATCCTGGACCACAGCAATCTTGGAAGGGAAGCAACACTCCTTCCAGCTGCAGAATTGGTAAGCGCCCTGGCTTTTCATGTTGAGCAGTGTTTGTTTTGTTTTTATTTCTGTTTCGTTTCTTGAGAGACCCTTGGAAACAGCCTGTCCCGGCGCCAGCCGCTCCCGCCGCCCGCGGCGCGGCGCCCTCTGCCGCCCGAGCGCCCTCAGGGGCCCGCCGAGCGCCCGCAGCCCTCACCGCCCTCATTCCCACGGAAGGTTCGCCACGTCCTGCAGCTCTGATGGGAGCGCTGCCCGAGGGGAGCCGAAGATACAGCTGCCTGGATCCAGCCCAAATTTTTTGTTTTCCTCTTTATGTCGTTTCCTGAGTTCAGCTTCCGGTTAACGACAACTCGTGCAGACACAGCCCGCCCTCGCTCCTCGGGGCTAAATCCACAAAGGATTAACTTCAAGCTGTTGCCATGAGGAGCTGGCAGCACGCTGTTAGGCAGCTAAGCATACCCATTAGTTGCACAGCAAATTTATCCAGACCAACAAACGCAAAACAGTAAGGAAGAAGTTACTCAAGTGAGCTGGAAGTGCCAAGAGTCATGTCCCAAGGCTCCATTGCCCCAAACCCTGGACACTGGCATATTATTACAGACTGGAGACATTACCTGATTGCTCAGGAGTTACAGTACCTCACCAGCCAAACAAAGCACAGCTGCATTTGAAAACCAGGTCTGAAATCCCTTCTGGCAGGCAAGAGCTGTAACTGCAACTCCGCAGCATTGTACTCATGGGCCCTTTCTCTGGGTCCACCAATTATTAATTATCCCATTGCAAAGTGGTAAAGCTCCCAAGGGGAGACCTGGGAGACCTCTCACACACATCTCGCTGAGCCCAGGAGCTGGACATTCACAGGATATAACAGACAAAGTTTGGACAGTGCTGATTCACATCATATCATAACTTAACAGCTGCTTCTAGTCCTGGATTATCAGGGCTTTTAATATTTTAAATGTTTTAAACCTTTTTCTCCTGCTGTAGATGTGTTGAGAGTGCTTACAAGGAGAGGAACTACAGGCTTGGTAAGCTACAGGTTGAGGGCCCAAGACATAAGCAAAAAAATTAAATCACTGGACACCGCTATCAGAGCACTAAATAAAGGATCTGTTAGCAAAATTAAAACCAATGGAAAAAAAAGAGAGAGACCATGGAAATTTATTTACTTTTTATCTATGAACAGTATGACATATAATTATAGACAAGTTTTGATACACAGGAAAACCCTTTTGTCAACCATTTTTTTTGCTAAATGAAACAGCACAATAATCTTTACACATTCATATTTTGTTTTTGCTTTTTTTTCTTTACAATACACAGCTTTCTTGGGTTGAAGCAAACTGCACGACATATTGAGTACTGGTATATTACAGCTACTTACATCATTTAAGAACAGCAAATGGAGAAAAATAAGTTATTTAAATATTGATTTCATATACAGAAAGTGCAACTTTGTTAGTTGTTACATAACTTGCTTGACAGTTTTGATTCCCCAAAGGGTGTCAATTAATGATAAAAGTATCTTGGACCAGAAGTATTATTTATTCTAAAAATAATACAGTACAACTGCACAGCTGTGACTTGGTGAATCGACCACTATTGCTGCTCTTACAGATGATGGCCTGTTTGAATAATGCAATGTTTAATGCTTCTGATCATGCTCCCAGTCTGCATCCACAGCCAGGCTCATACAAGAGCACAGGGAATTGCCACCTGGGTAGCAACAGCAGGTTATTGATGAAAGCATAGGATTATGATGGCATTTGGTAATATTTTGGGCTTGCTGCTTCTATTGTTAAATAGCTGTTTGAGTTACTAAGATACAATGGATATACTTAACATGGTGAGCCTGAGCAGAGCAGATGAGGATTCCAGCAGCAGGTTTCTTCTGTGCTTCCCAAGAGTTAATGAGTGAACTTTTGCTTAGAGCACTGAAGGGTTGCAAGAAGATGCAAGAGGTTATGGCTCTCATAATGCACCACCTCACCTGCTTGGGGGAATGCCACAGGTCACTGAAACCACAGCAGGGAAGCTCAAACACTGAGAAGCTTAAGGCTTTTTTTAGATTAGAATATAAACTAAAATTGTAATTCAAGTAAGACCACAAAGCACAGTCTTTAAAAGAAAACAAAACAAATATTAAAACTCATAAATCTCAAACTGCTCACTCCAGTCCTGATGGGTGTGATTTGGTTTCCCTGGGTCACATAATCATTTAAAAGGTGTGGATTTACAAAGAGAATTTGGCAAACAGGTTCAGCTTATTCCTGTAATTTTCCTTCTGTTACTGAGAGGGGAAAGTGATTAATATGGGAGAGCTTCATTATATGACTAGTCTTCCCTACGAGGAAATTTGTTTCCTATTTTATTGCTATAGTCAGCTTGGACTTTTCCCTTGCTCCGATACAACTGCTGTCCACTTACTTCTACTCTGTTCTGGTCCCTCCCAGCAATCCCAGGAAGCCTCAATACTCTTTCCATCTCCTGCTTACTGGTAGTCACCATGTAAGCCTCAGAGAGGAACAAGAGAAAAATAGTAACTATTAAAAAACCACTTAATTTTTTTAAACTTTTTTTTCTTTTTTTTTTTAGAATCATAGAAAATACTGAGCGACAAAAGGGGACCCATTGAGTCCAACTGCTGGCCCTGCACAGCACCATCCCCAAGCGTCACACCATGTACCTGAGAGTGTTGTCCAAACGTCTCTTGAACTCTGTCTGGCTCGGTGCTGTGACCACTTCCCTGGGGAGCCTGTTCCAGTGCCCAACCACCCTCTGGGTGAAGAACCTTTTCCTGATATCCAACCTAAACCTCCCCTGACTCAGCTTCATGCCATTTCCTTGGGTCCTGTCCCTGGTCACCAGAGTGAGAGATCGATACCTGCCATTCTGCTTCCTCTCGTGAGGATGTTGAGACTGCAATGAGGTCTGCCCTCAGTCCCCTCCAGGCTGAACAGACTCAGCTGTTCTTCACAAAGCTTCCTCTCCAGACCCTTCACCATCCTTGTGGCCCTCCTTTGCACGCTCCCCAGTAGCTTAATGTCTTTTTTATATTCTGGTGCCCAAAACTGCACACAGGACTCGAGGTGAGGCTGCACCAGATTTTCACCAGCTATACAAAACATGTCTGCAGTATGTCTCCTGATTCTGTCGTATCAGAACATGCTGCTTACCAGACACCAAGGAGAATATTACAGAGCTTTGCTTGAGAACAATTTCAACTTGCATCAGTGAATTAGTTGCCTTCATATGATGGTGTGCAGTAGACACTGGTGAAATACGAAATGAGGGAAGTAAACCTAACAGCTATCAATTGTACCAGGAGGCAAATTAGTTATCATCTGTAGTAAAATGCATATTCATCTGCTTAAAACATGACCATGAAAGGGCCAGATACAGTAAGGAATCCACAATTTTTCATTCATCAATCTGAGAGCACTTTATCAGGAGAAGTCATTAGCTCAGTATGAGGCTGGGATAATTGGGGCACCAAAGAGTGAAGTGCCTTGTCTGGTTTTATACAGTAAATTGATGTCAGAACTGATATTGGAAATAGCTACACATCCTGGCCTGTGCCCAGGTTTCCATACTATCTCCTTTTGCCTGCCAGACTAAGCTTGCTCTGTCTTCCATGGAGCATTTGCACTACAAGAAGCAGAAGGACACACCATATATAGCCCCCAAGAAAAAGCTAGTTATGTGCTATTCATGATAATTTGTATTTGGTATATAAAACGTGTACCCAATATAGAAAAATAAAATCTGTCATTAGTCATATAAGTGACTGGAACGTTTCACATGGAGTTAGGCAGAAAAATATCATCGCATCATGAAAAATGGTTCATCACATTTGCCAGAAAAATGCTCTTTTCCAGTGAGAGGTAACATTAACGCAGTGGTGAGGGATATCAACGGTTCTAAAAATCACAGTGTTATTCGTAAGACTATATGGGAATTTTCTTGTCCATGCAATGGAATTACTGGGTCTAATGATTTCTATGGGACACAATTTGCTTTTTCAATGCAAGTGAATTTTCATTTGTAGAAACCCACTGTTTGGAATCAATATGGTCAGGATACCAAGTCAAAGCTGCAGCATAATGATTGACAATATAACACAGTACACAGAATATGATTAAAATGAAAAGCAGTTACATATATACAAGGCAGTATATCTTGGAACAGTTTAGTAACAACAGTAAATGCAGACTGTAGTGAACAAGGAGTTAACCTGACAACCGAAACCTAGCATAACCCTGCATTTGTAAAAGCACCTCTACAACACAGGAGATATTATGATGAGGCATTTTATAGAAGCTACTTCAGCTGGAAATCACCCTAAATGCAACTTAAGTGTGACAGGTTGAAACAAGGCTTGGGAAATGTGAATACAGGAAAGTGAACACTAGGTAACTGCTTAAAAGCTTATTTTAAGGCAAATAAAAAGCTGGTTGCTAGAAAGCAGTTATAAAAATGACCTCAGCTCTGTACAAATAAAAAGAAGCTTTCTGACTCTCTGTGGGTTAGTTGCATTGAAGTGACAGAGATGGACCACACTGAAAACTAATTTCAGTCCATCAACTTCAGCCTAGCTAAAGGCTTCGTGGCAACTGGGACCTATACGAAGCAACAGCAAAGATGACTGGGGAGGGCTCTGTGTTTAGCTCTAGACTGCTAAAATAAACAAAAGGCATTTGCCAAACAGCTTCTACTGGAATTTGCACCATGATTTGTACCTGGTCTTTAGGACTGATTTCAGGTACCTGGAACCTAGATGTACAAAAGACCTATTACTAGCATCACTCTCACAAACTCGAGGAAAATATGCAAGGGTCCCCTAATTCTGTGAAGCTGTCTGATTCTCAGGCCAACCCTGTGCAGTTTATGAAATAGGAACACTTTAGATGGGAGTGAGGGGGGAGGGAAGTACCACATCTATGTTACCTGGTGGTTGCTTCTCTTCTCCTTCAGTCACCAAAGACTTTCATATCCTTTGAAGAAGATATCTGCCTGTCCTGGGGAGCCACTTCCTTGATCCCTTTAGCTACGTGAAGTAATTAGAGCGATACTGGTGCAGGAAGAAGCAGTGGATTCTTGACCAGGCAAGGTCACACTATTGAGCATGTTAAACTGCCTCTGGATCAAGAGGTTTGAAGAGTCTTGCTGCTGCCAGGAGCTTGCTGATGTGCCTTTCCTCTGTGATGCCAGCTTTTTGAAGGCAAGTTTGTGACAGAGAAGGCACTTTGCTCAGTGTGTTGAATCCTGCTTCTGTGAGCAGGCTGGAATACATAGGCAGACCAATGGAAATCAGCCAGTCAGATACAGAGGTGATGAGTCCTGGGGATAGAGGTTTACGGCAAATTTCTGTGAGTCCTCCACTTGGAATCTGGGGAGTAAGAAAAAGAAAGAAAAGAGAACCTTTAATGTTAAACATATCTGATTCTACAACAATTCTTTTTTATTTTTATTTTCTCTTCCAAACTGGTAGAATTTCATAGCAGATGTTTTAAGTTCTCTCATGTCACATTTGTCAGTATGACAGTGGTGTGGGCTGAAAGGCTCAGATCCCTTGGCCAGAAGCAATGACAACAATTTTGGCAATACAGACAACAGTGGGCAGTATCCAGCTGTTTGGCTGACTGTCAAGTACCATTCTGAATTAGTCTGAGATCAGTAAAGAATACTCAGTAACAAGACTTTTCAGAGTGATCCATTTAATTTCTCAGTAGGGCAAGAGAATACCAATTTTGCCTATTACCTCCTCACACAGACCAAGTTCTTGCAGAAAAAGCCATCAAAGTTTTTGATGGTTTCTCCCTTCTGCTAAGAGAAGTGGACACTAGCATAGTTTAAGAAATGAAAAAGGAGTGTAAAACCTTTCAGATTTTTATACAGAAGCATTTAACACATGCCACCCTTAGCGAGCAAGTCTCTGTTACCACTGCTTGCAGTCTGATTAGACTTTTAAGACCATTACTTGGTCAAGAGCTATCCACTCTCCTTTCAGCTACTGACTGTCGTCCTTTGGGACTGGGGGAGGTACCCCCTGCCCCTGCAGTATCTCTACCTATGCTGTAGCTGCTGGATGAACATAAGGAGCACTTCGGTACCAGGACTTCTCAAGTATCTCCCTTTACTACTAGTCAGTCCTTTTAAAAGTCTGCTCACAAATAAGAAAATTTGCTTTATGGGAACACTCACTGCCATACGATGCTGCTTCCTCAGCTGCTTTACCCGGATTTGATCCATGTTTGTAGCAATGTCCTTCTCAGGCTGCTCTAAGTCTTCAGAGTACCTCTGTACCAAAGCCTCAGGAATACCACAGCGACCATGCTGAATGTTCCCAGCCAGACACAAAGGAGAGAGGACACATTAAAGAAGTGTATCTATACAGACCAACCAATGCAACAGAAAGAGAAGTGCAGGATGGGAGCAAGAAGGAGCTTTCCTCAAGGTTCCATGAAAACTGAAAAAGTAATGCCTAAAAGACTCCTTCCTTCCCCCTGCAGAAAGATGTACTAGTTGATGCTATCAGTTATGTTTCCTGGCAACATAAAATCTAATCATTACCTCTTTTTTCAGTTCTACTCCCCTACATTAGCAGAGAAAGAGACATTTCCATGCCCAGTGCCACCAAGGCACCAGTGGTCTGAAAAGATGAAGGTTCAGAGTAAGTCTGGGATTTCTAAGTCCCCCACAACACAAGAACTACTTTAAGCATACAGTCTGATAGCAAAGACAAAGAGTTATAGAATGTCTAACATCCCAACGATTGTTGGTTTATCTTGGCCAGTTACCCACAAAAAATGTCAGATACAATGAATGACAGACTATCCCTTGGAAAGCTAGCAGAATAAAACCACTGACGTGATTACCACTTACCTTGTCTGAGTACGGTTCTTCAGTAAGATCAATGTCTTCAGACTGCAACTTGTTTTCTATGACCATTTCCAGATCCATTCCTCTGCTACAAGAGACTTTCCTTGCTGATGCAGGACCGAGCTTTACCACATGCTGCTGAACACTAGCAGTCTCTGGGAGCTCCGACAGCCAAGGTGGCAGTGGGCTAGGAGGGCTACTGGGCTCCTGTTCAGAAGATGTCCTATGGACAGGTACTCCATGACAATCAATGGGAGTGGAGGAGCTGGTCTTTTTTACTGGCAAACACGGTGCTTCTAAACTTGAGTGGTTTCCACTTGTGGTCATGGGAGGATGATATAATCCATTAGAAAGGCGTTCTCGGCATTTCTTGGCAGGGACAGGTGGCGGCTGAGAAGGATTTTTTGGTTGCATTCTTGCCTCATTTGTGCCTTTTTGCTCAGCTTCTAGACCTCCCTTGAGGACTGGAGCATAATCAGCCCGTGCAAGGTCATGAAAACCTTTACTCTGTATTTCCAGAGGCGTCCTTGTTGCACGATGCATCACTAAGGCAGGCTGAGCTTCACAGTTTTTTAGGGGGAATGGAGCAGGCTTTCCACCTGCAGTCTCCATTACAGAGAAGTTCAATTCCTTAGCTCTTCCTTTCTGAGAATTAGCAGCTCCTTTGCCCTGCTTAGCCATGAAATCATCTACCTTACAGCTGCCTCCGTGAGACTGAGGCGGCAAGGCAGAGCCAGTTGCCTTTTTAGCTATATCCAGTGAATCCTGAGGAAAAGAACCTACTTTCTTGTTAGCGTCCTGTAAGTTAGTATTGGGTTCTCCCTGGAGATCATCCAGTGAGTGGGATCTTGGCCATGTGTCTACACCCTGGGAGCCATCCAGAGTTTCATAGCTTCGACAGACAGCAACTGGTAAACTTCTGCGGTTCTTCTTCAGACCTGTGATGGCCTGAGGCTTGACAGAGCTCTTCAGAGCACGATGTGCACAACTCAGCCGGCTTTCTTTTTCCCCTGGCTGCAGAGTTTCTATTGACTTGGTCAGTGGAAGCGTGGGATAATTCGATAGCTGGTTTCTGCTGAAATCCCTAAAGCTATGCTCACTTGCTGATTCTGAGGGAGGAAGACAAGTCCTTCGAGTTTTACCTAGAAACAAATAAATCCACCATTAAAAATAAAATCTGCAGCATAAATAACAGATCACTTCTAAATGCTTTTGAAACAAAATGATTTATTCCCTTTTTGTTAATTCTAAATGTAGAGGAACTCACTGGCATTTCAAGCATCAAGATTTGATTTGAACTTCAGCTTTAATAGTAAATGTTACCTTTTAAGTAAAATACATCCGAAATACTTAACATCCTTCCTACTCTCCAATGTGCAGAGATTTGAGGTTTAGCTCATATTAACGTTGTTCAGTGTAGAAATACTGTATCCTACAGTTAGAACTGATACTCTGTACTCATTGTATAAAGTGGTTTGAGAGCCCCCCCGAAATAACTCAAAAGACCTACATTTTTTTCTTCTTCTCTAATTTGTTTAGTATATAAACAATAATGTTAATCTTTTAATAGTTTGCTAGTTTGCACAGGATTTTTTTCAAAGATCCTGTTTATGAATTTTTAAATTATACGCCAATAGCATTATTTCATCTTTTAAATGAGCAGCAAACTATTTGCAATGGCAAAACAGAGAGCAAGGAAGTGCATGAAGACTGGTTTTGCATCAGCCCCTTTGGAAAGCTACTTTCAGGGACGGCAGAGTTTTGTAGAAAAAGATCTTCAGAGACAGAGAAGTGTTTCAAAAGGTAGTTCCAAGTGTGACTAATCTTAGTCTCAAGTCATAGTGTGTACTTTTAAGCAATAGATGCTTTCTTCTTATACTCTTTGCCTTCAGAGCTTTATCCTGAAAGAAGTTCAGTGCTTGGCTTTTGAATAATATACACTGTTCACCTTGCATATGAATGAAAGGAACCTGTTTAACCTAAGAAAATAAATACCTTGCTTTCTCTTGCCTCTTACTCTGCTCAAGGAGTTTAAAAAAACAAAGCATCCAGAAAACTAGCAAAGAAAGTGGAGGTTACATTTAAGAAGATATAAGGAAAACATTCTCAAAAAAAAGTTAAAATCAAGGCATGCCTCTGAGGATGAATGTGAGCACACAGGAACTCCTTTCTCAGAAGCTGTATAGTTCACAGTTCAACTCAAGCTAAATATCACCCTTTCCCCACAATGCTAATAGAGACACATCCCACACTGAAGTTGTCTCCGTTGGTGCTACCTTGAGTAGAGAAGTAGCAGAAAGAACCTCTCTGTCTGCACCCTTCAACATGGAGCTAGGCCACTGCCTTCTGAAAATAACTTGCAATCACATTAAAAAGATGTGTAAGAAATGTTACCTTCATTTTTTAGTGCCTCCAGGTGCTAATGTCAATATGTAATGAGCATGGAAACGAGTGTTCTCTTTCTATTATTCATATTTGCTAGCACATGCCTGACTTGTGCAGTAATTCACCCTCTTGTCTGGGAGTTGCTGTCAGAGCTCATGCAACAAAATTCATGTGCCTTCTTTTCAATCTGATATATCTATCAGGGGTTAGACCGATTTTAGGAAAGTTCCCTCAGGAACCTCAGCAATAAAAGAAAAGTTGTGAAAATCCCTACTACTGTGCAATATAAGCTCTTATTGAAGCCATAAGGGTATCTAGTAAGCAGCATTTAATTTCTTTAAAAATGGGGTATGCCTGTGTAAAGCCAGTAGCCTGGGAATGGAAAAAAGAAGAAATGGGGAACAGGAAAAGGAAGAAAAAAAAAAAAACCAAGAAAAGAGAAATTTTGTGAAAGTAAAATCAAATCTTTAGTTCATTCCAGCCTTGTTAGGCATACATATACAAATGAGGTAAGAATGGGAGGAAGTTCAAAATATTTTGTCTATAACATATATAACCAAACATGCAATCTTTATGCTCTCTGCTTCAAAATGGTTTAAAAGGTACTGCTACATTCAATACTATTGCTCTGTACAAACGACAGTAGTTGAGAATGTAATTTCTTTTAATGAGATTTAAGTGAAGAGCAATATCAGGAGGGGAGCTATGATTTATTTCTCTTTTTTCATCTATTCCTTCCCTCCTCTTGACTGTCAGGTATAATTCCATTATGCTTCTCAGACATTAAAAAAGGAAGGCAGTATTTCCTGAAAACAGATTTTTAAATATATTTTAAGTTGTTTTCAGGAAGTGGAGAGTTATATAAATAACGTCCACAAATGTAACATTCCCTACCTTAAGAAAAGAAAAAGGAAAACAACCTGCAAGAGTTAAAGTGTATAGCTAGTAAAGCTTAAGCCACATTTTTAATGCTAGGGTTTTTGATAATAACTCAAGTCTTATGAATCCCTGGTACAGTTATGCAGTCTAATGCCTTTTATAGGGCTGTAAACCATAGAGGCATTTCTGATTTAAATGTGTGCAGGACACAGATGTCTGGATGAAAAATAAGATTACAAAGGTGGTCCTTGCACAAAATGAAAGAGAAGTTTATAGTATTTTCAGTTCAAGCTACAGGCAATACTTCAACTCTTCTGTTTGATGTTATGGTGCTGTTCTTGCTAAACAAAGCACTGTCCACCTCTCATGATACTTCTTGTTATTAGGATACAGGGGAGGAACTTTTCCATTCCTTGTCATCATCTGCCTCAGAAGAAAGGAGACTGTCTTGGGGAATCGTTCTAGAGGTACCATAGCTACAGCAAAACCTTCTCAGTGTTTATCACAGTATCTTTTTCCTTATGGAAGATGATCCTCAGAAATTTATGTATGCAAAACCAGACACAGAATGCAGTGTCCAAATCCCAGATTTTATTAATTTCATTTTGGCATTGCTTTCCGCGGCTATATTTTGGGTGCATTTCAAACTGCTCTGTTGACGCAACAAAGATGATGGCACCTTAGACAATACTGGCCTCATTGCTTTTTCTACTGATTACAAACAAGTAGAAATGCACATTACATTAGGCAATGTGGCCACCTGTTCTGTTGCTTCCTTTTCTGACTAATCAGGACTGAATGCTTAAATGCTTAGGATGCCTGCCTGGTACTATGGGAATCTGGGCTTCAGTTTCTGAACAAATCAGAGAATACCCTTATCTCAACCTAATAAAGGCCTGGTTTGTCTGCTCATTCACGTGTGCATATTGCACGAGCAATTTTACCTCTTTACATCCCCTTGAAAGAGCTATACAACATCACAAGTAAAGGTTCAAAGAAGACAGGCATGAACCAGGATAGGAATGACCTATAGGGAATAATTAATAGGCCTTCTCAGACTAGAAAAGAGATGACTTGGGAAGGAGTATGACAGAGATCTATATACAGATACTGTTAGGTATGGATGTTGTACGGAAGACCAGGGACACTCATAAGAATTTTCAGGAAAATCGATGAATGCCAGGAAACAGCACCCAAATTTTGAAGTCCTTAAATGAGTCATTCCCCAAGAGTGTCCTGGGAAGCATCAAATATGCGTGCTCTGTTCCTATACCATTCTGTAGCTATCTGCTTTTGGCCAGTCCTATGAGAACCAGGTTTCTGATATAGCTTCCAAATGCACCTCAGACTGCTGACTCCTGCACGCAAAACAAGTCCACTAACTGCCTCTAACTTGTGACTAATTGTCACAAGTCTAAGGGACAGCTTGCTCTCTCTGCCCAGTTTCTATATGGATTGATCACCTGATCAGGGATGGTAACTTCCTGCTCTGCGGTTTTTCCTGTCTAACAGTGGATAGATCACAGACTGCATGCTCCTTGCTCTCTGCGAATTGAAACAAAACCACAATGCTGCTATAAGTACACTGTAGATACCTAAGAGAATATCCAAATACTTCTGCTGTGGGACCTGGAAAAGTACTTACAAAAGATACTCTGCTATAGTACATAGCAAACCATTTTCTAGCCAAAATGTAAGAGCAGCTCTGAAATCTTGAACTGATGCCAAAAGATCCAATACCAGCCCCAAACTGGACACTATACTAGTTATAAAAATATTATGTATAACCATTCCCCAGAAAATCTGAAGACTGGTTTCTTCTCAGAATGCACTTCCCCTTAATGAAGTGCTGATCTGCACATTATGATATTTATACCAGACAAGTGACTATTCTAAATGAGAACAGAATGTATTTTGAAAAAAAAAATGCATATAAACAACTATGGACCATGAACTTTGCAATGAAGGTGGAGCACTTTTCAAATTAAATAGCCTTGACAAAATCTCTGAATGAATCAAATGTTCTTTCCATAATGGTTTTCAAAACAAGCACTAAATGCATTTCTGAGTAAAAATGATGCAGAAATGCAGCAAGTCATACATAAAAAACAATATGAAAATCATCAGCATTTCACATTCTGGAAAACTCAGACAGATATATTAGTTTAAATGTAAGTATCCAAGCAGACAGGCAATGCCAATTGCTTTCTAAAGGTTTTATTATATTGTTAAAATAAGGAAAGTGTACAAGCAGCACTTCAACTTTGGTGTTACAGCTATCATTATGATTGTACTTAGAAATAAAAAGAAAATTGTCACATATGCCATATATTTAGCTATGATTCTATTCCAGCATGCTTAGTGGATGTGGATTCATATTCAAGAAAAAAGCCTCCCCACTTTCAGGAATTTAGTACACTGTCAATTCCAGGCATTCAGCTTCAAAGCAAATTGCTATTTTCTTCAATAAAATGTTATTTTTCAGTAGCAGACTAACAGAAAATACACATACTAAGAGAATGATTTTTAGCTCTTATTTTAAATTGGAAGAACGGCCACTATAAGGGGTTTACAGAATCTATTTATTCTGTTCTTGGTTTCCTATTTATGGTGAACGTTAGCAATGAATCCAGGCAGTCTGAGGCCAAGACATGGCTCAAATGCTTGGAGTGAAAATGCCTAACTCAAACCAATTTCAGCTCTTTCAGTATTTCATCCCTAATGACAAGTTTAGACCATCCCAGAAGTAAAGCATATGCTCATTCAGCACAATAACCTGTTTCTTCAGATCAGAGACAGCAATCTCTATTATCATCATCTGCCTTGGTAATTTTTCAGTGCATCACCTTTCCCTGATGCAGGATAAGGCAATGGCAACTGATATCATTAGCATTTTTTTCATAGTTTATTTTCTTGCCAACTTCTCAATAATTTAACTTTCTAGTGTTCATACACTGAAAAGTCCTAAATCTCTGCAGTTGGGTTCTGATCAGAGGACACTGCAACATGCAACCCAAAGCAAACAGAAAAATATGGCCTAAAACAAAGAACATTTTTTCTTAGCAGCTTTTGTAAGGGTTCAAAAGAAATCCTCCTAAACTCAGTAGAGTTCAGAGGCTTCTCTGTAGGTGGTCCTTTAGACTTGGGCTGTCAGGGTGCAAGCAGTGCAAGCCTCATGAGGCACAGTGGCATGGGAATATGATTGGGAGTGGAGAAGGCAGGGGAATGGCAGTGAGAAAGACTGTTGCTTTAGGATCATGAAAGAAAGACTATTTGTGAAACGTGATCCGTTTCCTACTAATGCAAATAAATAAATTAGAAACAGTAGCAGTGAAAACCAATGGCTCAAGCCAAGAGGGAAAGAGGTAGTCAGAGCAAAGAACAAAGTCAAGTAGGAAGTAGCTTGTGCTAGCTAGGAACAGGAGCAAAAGTATACGAAGTTATCTACTGAAAAAAAAAGACTGCAGGAACTATAAGGCTCATTGTTGTCACCATTACCATTCTCCAGGTTTTCACTGCTTTCGTAGCAGCCAGAATCCCGAGGAGAGCATCCGGTTAGGCCTTGGCCTTCAATGAGAAGTTTCTCCTGAGATCCTGACTGGTCGCTGTTACCTAGAGGATGTGAGAATACAGTGAAAAACAGGCAAACAGAAAATGTGGCTGAACTTCTCAACCTTCCATTTCAAACATCATTGTCTTGTGTGTCCAGAGAAGGGCAACACAGCTGGCGAAGGGTCTGGAGCACAAGTCTTATGAGAAGCGGTCGAGGGAACTGGGGGTGTTGAGCCTGGAGAAAAGGAGGCTCAGGGGAGACCTTAATGCTCTCTACAATTGCACTGTTGTAGCCAGGTAGGGGTCGGCCTCATCTGCCAAGTAACAAACAATGGGACTAAAGGAAATGGCCTCAAGTTGTGCCAGGGGAGGCCAGGAGAGGTGTAGTTTGTGAATTAAGAAAAATTTCTTCACTGAAAAGGTGGTCAGGCACTGGGAACAGGCTGCCCAGGGGAGTGGTTGAGTCACCATCACTGGAAGTATTTAAAAGACGTGTAGATGTGGCACTTAGGGACTTGGTTTAGTGGGGGACTTGGTTGGACTTGCTGTACCTAAAGGTCTTTACCAACCTAAATGATTCTATGATTTTCCCTATTGTATTATTTATATCAGAAAAGAGTGAGCACCAGGAAAAGCCATCACAAATATGGGAAACATTCATCCTGTTGGGTAAATGATTAACAACAGCCTCAGCAAGAGTGTGAGGGAGCAGCATGGTACACAATGAAAGCAGAATGGAATTCCTGTGTGCCTCAGCTGCCTTGGGGCCTGCAACTTACCACCTCAGAAATTTATTTAAAATGACTGTGTCAAAGTTCTTTCTAAGAATTAAATAAACCTCCAACACCCAAAAGAGAAGAAAAGAGCTAAAAAGAACCAAGTCAAGTGAAAAAGAATAAAATCCTAACTCTGAATTACCTTCCAGAAGACCCGGAGGAAGGATCAGGAGTGAGTCTGGCACATTAGATACTGACCCCTAACAAATGATGAAGGGACATGAAGAAGACTAATGGTGCCAATTCCTGCCTTCCTTGGTCTATGCAAAAAGCTAACACTCAAGTGTGGTCCATCCAGCTTGCATACACTGGACTCCAGGAATTTACCCAGAATGTTTTGTCAGAAATCATATTTTGTAAAGAAGCTAAATCTGGAGCTGAAGACACAGAAAACCAGTGTCATGACACAAGAATACACTTCATGCAGTGGGTTTTTTTCCCCTGCAATAAAATGTCAGAAATGGCTAGAACAATTCCTACTCTCAGCACACGACAGGTAATTATGGGGTGGAACTATGTGCTGTTGTCCCTCCCAGATTCCAGCTGTCTGGTCCCCACTTCTCTTTCTGTCCAGTCCCCACTTCTCTTTCTCCTCATCATCCTGACTTGGAGCTGGAATTTGTACTTTCTAACCATGAAATCTTCAAGCTTTCAAACCAAAACTGAAGGGTCCTGAAAAAAATTATTAGCTCAGGGAAGTTTAGCATTCTAAGTAGGTCTGCACATAATGAAGAGAAGCTCTTCTTAGGTGACAGAAAGCTACTCTGATGTAAGTGAAAAGAAACTAATTCTGCAACTGCAACTTTATTGGGAGCTAGAGAAGGGCAAGGAAGGAGTGGAAGCCTCTTTGGGAAATGAACAAGAAAGCTACACAGGCCACACAGCACTGTCTAAAGACACTAAGCACAAATATTGCTGTAACTGAATTAAGCATTTCCCACTTAATAACAGCTGTTTAAATTGCTGCTGTGGCAGTTTAAGCTAAAACATGGAAATTTGCACAGAAGCAGCTGAGAAAGCCCTCACACAGTCCATTCTACTGATTCTGCTCGGTGGATACCAACCTTGTACTGACACTTGGAGATGAAGGGCAAATTCAGTACTGTCTAAGGTTGCTGCAGCTAGGCTCTGCTTATCCTGTGCAGCAAAGACAAAGACACCCTTGCATTTGACTGCCATGGCGCACTTCACTTTTCCTCGTCTTTGCAACCACTTTCCCGAGACCGTGTGTTCAGTGAGCAAAACTGCACTGCCGTACACAGATAGTTGGGTCACTGTTTTTCACTCTTTGCACTTGACTGATATATTTGCTCCCTTTGAAAATTGCTGTGTTGTCATATACACAACGTGAAGTTACCTTTTCAATCCCGCAATTAACAGTCCAAGAACCAAAAGCATGTGCAGATGAAATTAATTCACATTACACTTCTCCACAGCCCTCTGGGCTTTGACTTTTTTTTTTACTCTTGATAATCTTAATCTCTTCCCTCTAATCTGGAAATTTCTTCTTTCCTATTCTCTATGTCTCAGCCTCTTACTTTGAGTACGTTATCTCAGAATTTATTCTTGAATGTCAGTATTCCAAAGTGTTATGTGTTGTACTCTTGATATTCATTAAATAAATTGGGTGGCAAGGTTTACATGCACAGAATTAATTCCAGCAGAACAAAAGGAAGTCTTAAGTCACTCCTCAAAAATCTAACGTTACACAGGATTACCCTGGAAATAACTAGATTAGGAAAAAAAAAAAGAGATCAAAATCCTGGAACAAGTTTTCTGCTTTAAGGGGTTCACAAGGTTCTTGGCAGAGCTCTCCTAAAACAGAAAACCTCTAACATCCCACGTACTGTCATATTCCTGAAGAAGTTCCACTGCTGTGAGGAGAACAGCTCTGTGCTCAGGATCTCGGATGTTCAGTTCATCCAAATCTTCTTCTTCTAAAAGCTTAAAGGTATCCAGATCTTCATAACCATTGAACAGAAAAGTGGGCATGTGCTCCTGCACAAAGGGAAAAAAATAAGAAGAGCTGTAAGACAATGTATTTATTCAACTTACTTTATCGATAAAAATACTAAAAGTGATTTTTGCAACCAGCAAGAAATGCAGTAGTTAAGTAAGTGCAAACCAGCGCACAACAGCAAAATTATGTATTATAGTTTGCATAAACAGTGCTCTGAATTCAGGATGTAGCTGTGCCAGAACTGGAATGCTGCACGTACTGTTGTGTTCGGAATGCACTGTATTAGATGGCCTGGGTATCATGCTACCTGAAGGCACAACATGGCATGGCTCTGTATGAGGGGAGAAGTGTGAAGGGTGAATGACAGCCACACCAATTTATCCCGAGAAACATGGAAAAAAAATGTCCACTTTAAAGACAGGGTAATTATTGTTATTTTACACTTTTGGCTTGCCTCTGGAGTGTGCTAGCCTGTGGTCATACTGTGCAACGATTCACGGTCTCTGAGTGCACACGACTCGCAGCCTGCAGCACTTCATCACGCCTGAGAGGCAGTTCTGCCTGGCTTCAGCTATTTTCACTCTGCAGCTAAGACCTGATTCTGCTAAGTGGTGTCACAATCCTTATGATTGTGAATCTGGTGTGCAGCTTCCAAAACTAACAACTTCAAAGGTGTGGTCCCCTTCCCACAAGCAAAAGTGAAGGGTAAGCAGAGAGAGAAAGAATTTGGACCTTCAAATTGATGCGATCCAAGAGATCCTCAACTGACTTGGGCTGGGGAGGTCTGCTTTTTCGACGTCTCCTGGTGGGCCGCTTCGGCTTCTCTTCCTCTTCATTTAACACATCCACATAGATAAATTTGAAGGTGCCAACTTTGTTGTTCAACAGACCCATCCAGGTGCCCATGGGGGGTTTGCTGATTATATCAATGATGTCACCTTTCTGCAGACCAAAGAAGCAAGAAAGCCACTTAGCTTTCTGACAGATATTTAAGCAAACACACCCACTTGGACTTCCATGTACATGGGATGGACAACACACTTTAGTTTTCAAAAGGTTAACCACAGCTCTTGCAAAAATGTCTGATTATGCTTGTTTTACACATGGAAGAAAAGGGAATTAGGTGGCATGCCTCAGACCACAGAGCAAGTCAACAAAAGAACCTGGAATGGACCCCGACTGTCCAGATTCACAAGCCTGCTGACATCTCTGTAGAGCATCAGTGCTGTTTGGTACAAAAGTCTCTATGCTTGCATAGTCTGAAATTGGTGCAAAGCAGAACATGCTCAGTGTATATGGGAACAATTTCACATCAGATCTCCTGAGCAAAGGAAGCCAATGCAGAAAGAACCAACAAAGTTGCTTTTCCTAATGTGCTCGTGATCATTACAAAGAAACAGACACACAACTGCTTTAGCACACCTGAAGAAATTACCTTACATACATCTGCTTTGATAGGAATTAGCTGCCCTTGGAATCTTAAGTAATGAATGTAAGGAGTCAGATAGTTTGAACTGAATACAGCACAACTAAAAATAATCAAAGCTCATATCCAGAAAAATTAAAGGGGGGTGACCACTCACTTAGCAAAGTATTTCAATATAAACTCAAACCAAGTTATATTAACTGAAATGCCTTTAAGAGACACTGTGTGCAGGTGCATGCACATTTCTTCCAAGAGTTTTGAAAATTTTTCCATTGAGGATTATTTCATTATGGCAGACAAAGTATTTTTCCAATCTTTCAAGCAAAACCTTGCAAAATGGAAATGAATTGATGGCACATCTTTAATTTTCCAGAAACTAAAGACACAAGTGTCTTTCCCTGGATGGAGAGAAACACAAGTACTTACTTATGTTCTATAACATTTTGCTATAATTGCTATATAAGGAAATATGAAATGTGTAAGACAGGTTAAAGGGCTTCAAAAACACATATAAATTCATTAAAAGATTAAGAATTCTATAGTTATTGCAAAAAGCTCTTTAATTCAGAATTTTAGCAAAATAAATGTTTGACTCCTTAGAAACAGATATATCTGGTACCTTGAGCTTCAGAGAATCTGTATCATAAGGACTCGGAGTAAAATCAGTGTGAACCCTGGCTCTTCCACAAAAAGGTCCTCTGTAAGGAGGCTCTTCATCGTCACCATCTTCTGATTTCACACTCTCCCTGTTGCTAGTTGAGGAATCTGTTGTGCTCACTGTCTGACCACCTGTGTGAGAGACATAGTTCACAAAAAAGGCTCTCTGTGAAGAAGCTTCAGAAACAGAGGAAAGATAGAAAATGGGTCTTCTTTCCACAAAACATGGTATCAAAGTTAAAAGTCCTTACATGCTGCTATTTCTTATACACGCAAATGGATGGGAGAGTCAGTAAATCTACTCTGCACTCCTGTTTTCCTGAATTCACCCCCTCAATATTTAACCGAGAAGCTGTTTAACAAGTGTCTCAACTACGGTAGGTCACAGGAGATGACATCTTTCTGGGAAGTTTCGCTCACAAAACTTTTGTGAGGAAAACAAGCTCTGAAATCTGCAGAGGGGATCCAGAATCCCTCTCAAGTCCAGAAACTTCATGAATAGTGCAGCAAGTTAACATCACCTGTGTTCCATTTAAGCTGTTTCATGTAGAGACAATCGGAACTAGAGAGGTTTTAAATACTACTCTTTCTTTAACTAGTTAATGAGAGAAACTCGAGGTTTCTCTGGAGGGAAGGTGGGAAGCCCATCTGGAGTGCTCACGAGAAATCCAATGTAAAGACAAGCCTGTTTACTACTGGCCAAGGATTGTAATTCTTATTTAGAGTGAGAATTACAATCCAAGGATTGTAGGATTACAATCCAAGGATTGGCCGGTAGTAAACAGGTTCATTATTACATTTATATTAGAATACTTATATTATAATAGTAGGACTCAGCAGACCAAGCCAGAAGGCAGGATTTCATTTTTTCAGGGTTCCATATAAACAAAAAAACCCCAGCCTTTGCACCGAAGAGCTTACAGTTCTTTGCAAACCCCTAATGACGAACCCATCAGCCTTTCTACTTTTTAACCACTGTTTCTGCTTCGACTTTCTCTGATTCTGCTTACTGTGGAGATCTCTGCTCCCTGAAGCCACAGAAATGGAGTAACACAATTACAACTGAACTTACTCATTGAGCTCTGACCACTTAAGGAACTGCGCAGGCTCTCCACTGAGCCACCAGCTTTCAGCTTGGGTTTGTCCAGCGAGTCAGTGTCTGGTGGTGGTGACTGCGGGGAACCCGGCACGATCCCAGGGCTGGACTCCTGAAAGGGATTGGACCATTAAAGTTTGGTAAATGAACATAGGCACTGACAGGGGCTGCTTGTCCATCTCCAAAAAGATTCTCTTTTCCCGCTCTTTACCACACAGGCTGAAACCTTTTATCTACTTATTTAGCAGTACCCAGCTGTGGTAGAAACTCCACTTTATTAGGCATGATAGTGGTGATGGGAGCAAACAGACCAGGCTGAAAAAGCTAGCATTGTAAGTAGAAACAAAAACCTTACACAAAACTCCCAACTCAAGCGTTTTTATGACACGTGATACTTTCAGTATCAGCAGTACATGAAAAACAACTAGTGCCAAATTCAGGTTTCTGAATCAGGATTTTGTACAAAGATAGACACAAACAACCAGACAATGCAAGTGAGACGTGAAGCAATGGGTTTGTTTTGTTGGGTTTTTTTTCCAGTGAATTTTTTATATCGTTGCTCATTTACCTAGAAGAACAAAAAAAAAATTAGCTAGATAATGCAGCCTTTGCAAAGTACAAATACTCATAAATGCATAAATATAAAAAGATTTTGCTACATGTGCAATAGTTGAGGCAATTTCTCTTTTCATTCAGTCAAACATTAGAGAAAATCAAAAGGATCTTTCCTAAATTGAAATTCTGTCAGCCTTTGTGAAGCACAGGTAAAACAGAGCAGCAGATACTTGTGGCCAGCATAACTTTTGCTTGTTTGAATGCATGCAGAAAGAGATATTGAAACATACTTTGAATCACGATGCCTGAAAGTTATAAATATTTTAAAACAACTGTGCCATGAAGTTTGAAAGCAGAAGTGTAGCTTGCATACAGGAGTGTTTTGTGGAGATGTGTGGTCATAAAACTTTCAGATGAACACTATTATTTGCATGCTGCAGAATCATTAGGAAAATCTCATCCCAGCATATGACTTCACAGGCAAAGTCAATCTCAGAGAGAGAGACAGAGAGCAGAAGTATTGCTAAATCACTGTAAAGCAATTTCTCAAAGGATCCCTTTTTTTGGGCAGACTTTGCAGAAGCGCACTGTAAAGCCAGTCAGACACCAAACCATCATCTTACCAATATTAAATCATGTTACACCTTAAAATATTTTAATTGTCAGTTTAAATTAAATAACCGTAAGCGTAGCACTGCCCCTGGTTATGACTAAGTATGGCTAATAGATAGTTCTGCAGGAAAGGGATTCTAATGCTGCAAAGCATGGCATAACACCGGCCACATTTCTGCCTCTCTTGGTGCCTCCGGATTCTTCAGTTCGGGGTTGTTATTATGGACGTTATGAACTGCTCCTTTTACATGCAGTAAGGCTTTGCATTAAGAACAAAACTCCCTTTCCATTCACAATTCCCCATGACTGCGAGCATCCCCTGCGACCCAGCGGCCGGTCCGAGCCCACTTGGGGGCGGTGTTAACCAGAAAGAGCTCTGCTTTCCCAGCGTCTTTCGAACTCCTTACACAATCCAAGTGGCAAGACCGGTTTTAAACCAATGCCGAAAATTTTTGACACTCCACTAAAGCAAGGAACCCAAAGTATACCAAAAGGGAAAAAGACAGCAACTGTTTCTGGGCCACTGAAATACAAAGCCTAATTTAGAACTAATGTACTTCAGGTTTGTCTTTAAGAATAGACTATAAAAGTCTGTAATGAAAGAATAGCAAAATCTTCTGTCAGATGCCCCTTTCTGACTAGATCGTGCCTCTGTTTTAATGGGCTGCTGCACAGGGCAAGCTATGATGGAGAAAAGATCTGTAATAGCAGAGAAGAGCTGTGTATGTGAAGTTATGCAGGGAATTTAAACTAGGGCGTAAATTGCAGATTAAATATGTTACTGTGACCCTGCATCACAGACTGGTTCCCTTAATAAATTATGATAGAAAAGAAATGGAAATAGAGAATGAGGTGTGTAGTGCCATCAGCGACAGACTTCTGATGAGCTACTTAAATGAAAATCTGAAAATGCATTTTCCATGGTATGGCCATCTATAGGAAGCCATTTCACAGTGAGGGATTTTAAAGGAACACAGGAATAAGTCACACCACATAGTCTTGTTAGAAATTTCTTCAGAGATGCCTTGATGCATGGGAATCAATATTGATTAACACTTCTACATTATTAAGTGGATTCCACTGCAGACCTTACATACCTGCTCAGACAAAGAGCTGCTGTATTTTTTTGACATCCTTTTCTTCATGGTTTCTTTTACAGACTTCACCTTTTTGCCCAGAGATATACGGGAGGCAGAGGGTGATTTGATCACTTCTTTATAAACGAAGTCTCCTTCTTTGCCCTGCAAAATAAAACAGGGCTTAAGCCTTTAAAAGAGAAGAGCCATTTTTTCCCTCATTCAGCAATCATTGCAGAGGTGTCCAGGCAGACACAGGACAGCAGCACAGTGTCCTGTTGCCTGCTCCAAATTCACTGTTGAGACCTTGTGCAAACCACTGTAGCAGTCCACTGTAGCTCACTCTTAAGGCCTGATTAGTAAACTTTCTGTGAAAGTATTGCGTGGAGATGTGCTGAGAACTGTTAGGATGTGCTTTATCCCTTTGAATTTCAGGTAAGTATTTGATCTGCTAGAAAACCCCACGGTTTCAGGCTAAGCCTTCCTGACAGGACACACAACAGTAGTTGTGCCTAATGTTGGTCAATACTAAAAAGAGTTTAACAGGAATAAAGGTACCTCTGAGATCCTAGCCAAATATATATCTCTCTGTGTGTATATATATATGTGTATATCTACATTTGGCTACCCAAATTTACTTTTTATTTTCAGACAAGGTATTCTGCTAACCTCTGTGGTTTTACTGCGGACCATAAAAAAATCCCAAAAAACCAAGCACCACAAAAAAATGTACTAAATCCATCAACCATGGACTTGCACTGCCTTTTTTAAGGCACACAACAGGGTACTGACAAACTAAATTAGCTGGTTCATATATAGTGGATGACAAAGACCAGCTGCTTTGAATGCATTTAACCTTTTCTAAACCAGCTTAAGATACTGAGCACTTACCTATGCGACAAGCACACACTTAATATGGATCAGCTGACATTTTTCCAAACTTGTATGATTCAGCCCTTATTCAGATTATCCAGGCAAGACATTAAACATGGTCTTACGTCTTGACTGTGTTTCAGGAACCACTGAGCAATGCAGCTCTATTAGAGCTACTCTGGCACCCTCCATTGGCAAGGGTGCAGCAAAAATCACAGCACAAAAAAAGGACCAAAATCCATCTGGCCAAAGAGATCGACCACTAAGTTTGGTCACTGTGACTTGCTTCAACTTAGCTGCAAGAAGATAGCAAACCCTAAAATAAATGTACACTATATTGTACATTAAAGATTTATCTTTTTTTTCCCCCCTACATTTACATATGTTTTCTACTCACTAATGTTCTTACGAAAAGTTGCTCTGAAATTCAACTGATACTTCATTTCTGACAATACGTTTTTTTTCCCCTTACAAGTTGCTCATAATTACAACTTCTTTGGTAACTTTGGTCTTTTACCAGAAATTATGGACAGCTTTTTGCTTAATCTTTTTTTGAAAAAAACCTTCTAACTTAATGGACTTACATGTTTTCAAGAAAAAAACCCCTTTGATCTGTATATATTGTTCTAGTGCACTGCATCTCTCCCACTACTGATGCTCCCAGGGATAAATATAACATCCAGACCTCAGTTTTCTTATACTAAAACCAATCTGATCAAAACAAGTATCTGTGTTTAAAGATAAACACTGTGAGTTCAAAGTTGACTTCTTTACTGAGTTGAAAATTGATGAATAAAATAACCACCCACAGATTTAGCAAATTTAGGGGTAATTTATGACGCTAAAAAATAATAAGGCAACAAAAAGCATGCTCAAAAAACCCAGCTGACATAAAAAATAATATAATGCTGGCATACAAAATGTTTGACAATTTAAATTTGATTAAAGTGGACAGAAAAGTTATCAGATCCAATGCTGAAACAGAGAAGAAAAACATCTATGGGCAAAAGGAAAAAATATGTTTGTAATTTCATTTGATATAATGTTCTGGCTCATTTCTGTTCTGTTATTTTTGGCCACAGGCCAACCAACAGTACCAGTGGGATCAATATGAGTAACATAAAATGGAATTAATTCTCAGGGGAGATGAGTTTTTTTTAAACACAAGAATGCTCTGAGATCAATTGCACAGCACCCAGCACAATGGCATCCTGGTCTACTCCAGAGCTCTGAGATATAATGAGAAAACAAATAATGAACTTCTTTCATAATGACTTCCATGCAAATAACTTGCAGATTTTCAGCAAAGTTAGCCTCATCATTCCAAATAGTAAATATTTTTACCAAGAAAGTATAGCAAGCACATGTTTTGCCTTGGGTGATTCTCTGAGGAAGTCAGACATAAGAACAGCCCACAGATGTGCCCCCAGATCTGCGCTTTGATCACTTGTTCCTACCTCTTTACACATTCTGTATATAAATACTTATCCACACATGGATATGGGTGGGTATGTTATTCTCAAAGCTAAGGAAGTTTGAGGTTAACAAAGATACTCTGTTTTCTTGGATCCCCAAACTATTATTACAGACCTAAATTACACTTCAGTCTGTTATAACTCTACTATGCATTTCATTTTATGCTATTTCAAGTCTGCACCTTCTCAAACTCACCATTTGGTCAGAACTGTTTCCAATATGAAGAGAACGATTTGTCAAATCAAAGCCTCCAAAGCTACAGGTTCTCTGCAAAAAACCAAGGATATATAGTTTTAACACCACGATTGCTCACTTCGAACATCTGTGATTTGGAGAACACCAATTAAAACACAAATGTCTGCAAAAATGGAAAGAAAGAAACAAACAAACAAAGGGATGAGAGATTATAAATCAGGAAATCTGTTGTAAAGCAATATGAGTCTCTCTTTTCCAGAGACAACTCCTTGGCCTAAGGTCTGCTGCTGTTGAGTCATCTACTGCCTACTCCTCTTTTTAAAAAGAAAAAAGACTTTTTGGTCTGAGGAAACTGTTGATCTTATGCATCAAGTTTTCCAAGGTGCTGGCAACTCCATTTCTTCACTCCCATCTGCCTTCATAAATAAGTTCACAGCAGCACTGAAACAGAGAACCACCAATCTTCTAAATCTTTTAAAGCATTGAATAACCTACCTTCTGAATAGCTGCATAGGCTGCATTTCCACTGAAATACAGGGAACCACTGGAAGCCTAGCAGGGTAAGCCCTTGGTAAGAGGCGGGAAAACCCAGCCCAGCTATCCATAAGCATCGTGTCCCCAGAGACCCAGCAAGCCCTGATTCCAGATTAAGTACTCCCAGCTTTTTCTTTGCAATCCAAGACGTAATAAAACCTGACCAATGAACAACCAGCTGCACAGTACTCAAGGAACTGGCCCTGGCAGAAGTCCCATGGGACAACGCACAGAAATGAAGGTATGGCAGTTACAATTAACTTGCACAACTTCAACTCTGGGTTCTGAGTGGGGTTTTGAAGACAGGCAGATTCCTACTGTAAGTATTCTTTTCAGAGTCAGAGCTGAGATAAACAGGAGGCAGAAGATCAATGCTTGTGAACTGAAAGTTCTTAGGGCGTGAACTACCCAACAGAGTAGAATCAGGTATTGATTAGGTATTGGCTCAGACCTACAAAGGATTGAGAGTCAGTGAAGACCCACTACTGAGAACTACTAGCCTGCTTTGTCTATTAGGAAGAAGCAAGCTGTATAAACTGTGACACTTAATAAACAATTACAAGAATTCATTCTTTTAAAGTAAACACTCTTCCTGCTCACCACTTAGAAGCATATGTATTAATAGCTTTTAAAAGGTTTTATTTCTAGCTTCTTGCTGCTTACACCCAACAAACTTGGATGACAGTTTTTGTACCCACCACACCTCTAGTGGAACTCAAAGCCAGCTTTGTCGAGGCCTCACACACATTAAAGAGAGTGCTATGATGTAGAATTTTTCTTAGTGTGTTTTTTTTTTTTTTTTCCCCAGAAGGCAATGTGACTATGGCACAGGTTTTAAAAATTGTTTTTGGAAAACATTTGAGACCAACCACAAGTAATAAGATCAGTTTCTAAAGCACAGCAAGTTTAGCTAGGAGTAGTTTGGTCCTTCTGTGAAGGACCATTACAACTAATCCTACAGCGTATGGTAATCCCAGCAATGAAGAGAGGACATCTGGAACTGCTCTAAGCAAACTTGTCTGTCAAACCAGCCAGAGCTCCTCCTAAAGAAGTCTTCTCGGAGAGCAAAACAACTGTTGGCTAAAAGCTTCTGAGTGAATGCACCTTATTAAGGATGCTTGTTGTTTCACTATGGACCTCCACATAAATTTTAAATTTAACTTCCACCTTCAGATTCCAGTAGGGACCCTGGCAATCCTGCACCAAACAAAAGTTCTGTGGATGAGGAGAGGGATATTCAATGGAATGGCCATGCAATCAAAAGTATTGTTCTTCTGGGAGAAAAGAAAAACTGATGCCATTTGAAAATTCCATGCATGTCCAGGCCACTGAAACAAATATAAATGACAAAAATGAATGGCAAGGCAAGACAGAGTGACCAATTCCACTGAATACACAGGCATTGCAATTTCCCTGAGGTTGCAGCAAACAAACATTGAACATTTCTAGGAAGGAGCGGCATTAGTTGAAGCTTGGCAGCCATTTGTGGTTTCAGGAAGAAGTGCATTGAAAAAGTTAGTAAGGGCAGGAGGTCTCCAACATTTGTCCCATTCAAACCAGGATGGAGAAGCAGCTGACTGAGGAGTTCCTCAACAACAACAAAAAAATCCATTTCTTCTTTAACTGTATCTCTGTGATTAAGCAAAGGTCAGTGCAGACAGTTTTCATAAAGAAATTACTACAGCGAGACAGGACTAACTTAATAGAAGAAGTGAAAAGTTTGTCATCTGTATTTATCAAGTCAGTTTTAGAGGGCATTGTTAATTATGGGGCATGCTTTTTGGTCCAAGATAACCTTATTATTCAATCCACAGAAGGGCGAGCAAGGTTTCTCTTATCATTTTAATATCCTTACAGGAAAACAACATCTTCTGAGTACAATGTCTGTACCACTAGACAGTGTCCTGCGAGGGGCAGGGTAAGCAGTCAATGCAGCAGAAATAGTAAAGCTGCCAAGAGAGAATGTTTATGGTATTGGGTAGAAAAAAAAAAAAAATCTGTATTTTGTGGTGAAAGAGCAAAAAGGGAACCATGAAGGCCTGGTCATCTCCCACAGGTTATTCAAGAAGACCACAGCTGTCACTCTTATACCTGAAGAAATTAGGCAGAGACCTCTCAAAAAAAAAAAAATCTGTATTTTGTGGTGAAAGAGCAAAAAGGGAACCATGAAGGCCTGGTCATCTCCCACAGGTTATTCAAGAAGACCACAGCTGTCACTCTTATACCTGAAGAAATTAGGCAGAGACCTCTCAAAAAAAAAAAAATCTGTTATTAAGGGGAGAAGCTGTTTCTACTGTACTGTTCACTGGAATATCTTGCTTAATGTTACGGGTGCACTGCTGTTTCCATCCACTGAAGTAGGGAACATTGTCAACTAGACAACAGACAGCTGGCTCAGCTTTGGAGATCTGGCACCAAAGGCAAGTTCCTAGGAAACTCAGAATCATGGTTAACGGAACTGTCATCATATAACAAAACTGGATCATATAACCAGGAAGCAGCTTTGGATCCCTATGGAGTGTTCAGATCACTTAATTTCTCACTGTAAGCACAATTTCCTCTTCTGGGCACCCCCTGTTCCCTCTCCATAATGCTCTGAGGGAAGCTGCCACCTTCATTCCATGCTAGGAAGAAGGAGCAGTAGTGACACTTTTGGTGGTGGTGAGCAGCAAGCAGGAGGGCAGTGACTACCGAATGAAAAACTCCGTGTCTTTCTGCAGCTGTGTATGTAAGGGAAAATACAGACTGGGTGAGTGAACTGATGAGAGGCAATCTGAGAAGGGAAGGGCCAATTTAAGGCAATGACAGCTGAAGAGAAATGGAGCACAGTTGAGTAACAATACTCTATTACTCTGAAAATGTTGTTCATCTCTTGGTGAAGAGAATACTGAGAATACTCCCAAAGCACCACAAAGAGCATATTTAAAGCATCTGAAACCTTCTCTGTTCACTGGTGATCTCTATTTCTGCACTAGGTGAATTAAAAAAGCGGCATTTTGTCATATTTGCTCACTGAATTATTCTATACACATAGAAATGGCAGGCTCAACAAAATTCTTCTCTGACAATATTATATCAAGCGCTTCCCTTATTACCTGCATTACAGTGCTTAAGAGTTCCTAATGGCAAAGAAAGCAGAAGCACTGAATATTAGTTAGAAGTACAAAGCAGAAAGTGTTCACTGCAACCTCACAGAAATTGGAAGACCACCTTCATGGCAACTCTTTGACTCACAGACTTTTGGTGGATTCTCAAGAGAACCCTTTTAGTACAGCGATCCACTGTGGCAGCCCACTTCCTCTTGGCCTCCTCATCCTCCTCCAGCAGGCATCTCCTCAGGTCCTGCTTGTCGGCCTTGCTCAGGGTCCTGTCAGTAACGGGACGCACCAGCTGTGAGAGGTTAAGGTGACTGTACAGGCTTCTCTCCACCACATAGGTGATATTGAACTCGCTGACAGAGGTGCGCCCTCGTAGCCTTCTGTTTGGGAAGCCACAACCTCCACCCCCTTTCGTTTTGTGCCGCAGTAATTGTAGGTCGCAAGCTGTGGGGGATGCTCCTTTCCTAGCAGGGCGCTGGCAAAGAAAAGCTCTGGAACAGGAATAGTTAGTATCCATTTTCTTCAATCGGATCTGCTTCCTTACACTCTGAATCTCCTCCAGGGACACCAGAAGATGGTGCTTGTGCCTGTTGCTGTCATAAAAGCAAATGCTTTCTGTACTTACCCCATGGCTCAGCGAGCCGAGGCTCTTCTTCATTTCCCCATCTGTCAAGGAGCGGCAAACTTTCTGGGACTTCTCGTCTTCTGGGTAAGAGAAAAATGTCCCAAGTTTCTTGGGAGGCTTGATAAGGCCACGGCTATCAGTTTTGCTGAAGGTCTTCACCAGCTTCCGGTTAGCTCCCCACGTATCAAGACTGCTGGATGAGGGAGAAGTAGTAAGTGAGTCCGAGTCATCCTCTGGCTGCTTTTCACAGGAGCTGTCAAAGTAGAATTGCTTCTTGTGAACTCCAGAGTAAAGTGCTGATCTGTCATCCAGTATAGGAGAGTTGTCAAGCGAGTGCTCTTCCACACCTACAGGGGACAAAAGCAGCACAATGCTTGTCATTGTTCATAATTCTCTAAGATGTTTCCCTGTAGAGTCTTATTGTATTTATTCAAGATATCACCCACTTAAATTGGAAGAAAACTGTATTTGATGTAAATTGCTCAGAAGTTATTTTTGAGTGGATAAACCTGAAACAGTTCCTTCCATTTGTGAAGTGAGAATTCCGGGATGAGTTAACAAAAGACTGAAGACAACATCCTGTAAGTAAACTCATCGTTATTTTAAGTTTCTCTCTTTCATCTGCTGCTAAGTAAGACTGCAGATGTTCTCACTAACAAACCCTTAAAAGCTGGGACTGGGATCTGTTTCTCATGTTTTTCTTCTGATACTTGCATATGATGCTCAGCTCTAGCGAGCTTACAAGAGGTCAGAAGTACACACAGGTATTAAGACCCAAACAAGTACCTCTCAGGTCCAGTTTTCCAATACCTAGTGCTGCTGTGGCTGCAGAAAGGAGTATTCTGTGCAGAAAGTTATGGAGCTGAACTCCAGGATGAAATTTAAAGTTCTGGGTTTTTGATGGGGGAAAGGCACCCGTTTTAATCACACTGAATTTATTTAGCAGTTGCAAAAACAAAGAAGTAGGTCAAACTGCAGGTGTGCCAATTTCAACACTGTCCTGGTAATGACAGAAACACGTGGTTTTCACCAAATTTTTCCAGAAAATATTTCACAGGAATATTTTGCAACATAAGTACTGGACATGGGCAGAAATCCAGGTTTCCTTTTTGGAATGGAGAGAAGGGAATAAAGAACTTGAAACTGAAATTCCTCTTCACATTTATCATATAAGAAACTTTTCTCTGGTGTTTTCTTTTGAGCAAAGTATAGGCACAGGTTTTAGAAGCAGTAACAAGGTAAGAGTCAAAAAAAAGGTACACATCCTCCTCTGTCTCCCTGACAAATTTCACAGCATTCATAGCTATGTATCAGACACAAACACATGCAAATATGATTGTATTTATTTCCTGCCAAAATAAATTTCTTGCATGACCTAACTTTGCCTTCATCTTTGATTGCTCCCACAGTCTTCCAGCAGAGCTAAATTTGAACCATTACTGAACTACCCACGATTTACTAAACTGGCTCATTCAATAACAAGGGATACCTTTCACAATGACAGATCAGCAACCTTGTACAGGATTCCTGCCTCACCTTCAGTTCACTCTGGCAAAATATATTTGACATACATTTGCTGAAACCTGAGATGTTATTTTACTAAGATAAAGCTCACTGTGACATTGAAGGGATAGTGGAACACATCTGACATGAAACTTTCACTCTTGAGAAATTTTTTGGGGTAGGTCTGTAGATTGGAGTCTGGTTTTGACACCACTTTCCCTGGGCTGTCCAACTTGCTCTTCTCCCCCTCTACATCTTAATTTGAACAGAAAACAGACATTCTCCTGGGACTGAGTATGTACTGATAAACAATTTTAGTCCACTAAGTAAATATGTTTTTAAACAGCTTGTAAAATATGCATTGTGTGTCAACACTGTAACAGATGTTATTTGGAGTGAGTCCATGACACAAAGCCATAATGACACAGATGTAGATGTGATGCATTTTTAAGTGCTATATAAGAATGGTGCCCAGGAATTAGGAAGTTTCAGTTATTTAGCTCACTTAGGAGCAGATTAAGACAAAACACATATGGATTCAGATATTGGCACGTTCTAGTGAGTATCAGCTCAGCCAAATGTACATTCATTGTGATAACAGAGTCAGTAACAGAAATGTGGGAGAAGAATCTGAGACTAGTGTGCTTTCCTTTAAAATCTACAGGAACACGTAAGGGAAGTTCAGCAAAGTTGGTTTTTATGAAGAAATTTTTGAGAAGGATTATTCAGAATGTTTTTTCTAGGAAACCGCAGGTCAGTTTTCAAAATAAGTCTACTCTTACACTATACTAAAGGCTGTTGAACAGTGATGAATTTATTTCAATTTTACTGACATTACTCAATCAAATACAGTAGCCAACTCCTCAGAACCTAGTCACCTATGATTGCACATTACTTCACATTCATAACACAGATTCAAAGAATCACAGCAAACATCCAATCAACTGCAGGTAATTTGGAAGGCCAGACTGCAATCCCAAATCTGACCACCCTGTATTTTGTGATCTTGCATAGCCCTCTGACATATCCAAATGGGAATACAGACCTATATTATGAGAGATTAGGATGGATGACATTTATGAAGCACTTTTAATTTGCCATATGAAAACTTGGGTGTGGAATTTCCGGAAAGAAAAGTCATAGATATCTACTGCTAAGGTACACTTGGCTACTTAGGGGGGCTTCTAGTTATGCAGTTATATTAGAAGTTATGCAGAAGTAATCCATGTTGTTATGTAGCAATAATTGGTTCTGCAACAGAGTTTTCCAAGAGCAAATCTACACAGAAACTCCAGAGTGATAGATAAAGTACAAACTCAGAGTTACAGATAATTTAATCAAAGAAGCCTAGAGCTAGAGAAGACAGGCAGCAGATGGAGAAAGAAGGAGAACAAACTTTTTTTTGGATACAACTGTTAGTTCAGTGCTTTTTCTGCAGGGGGCAGGGGTGGAAAAACTCAATGTAAATAAAAACCCTGGAAGGAGTGGCACACTTCAGAGAAAGACTGAGGGAAAAAGGAAGTAAGGAGGTGAAGCACTGTAAGAGAGGATACAGAGAGCAAGACTTAATATGCTGAGGAGAAAGTCTGCCCCAACTGCAGGAAGGCATCTGCATGCCCAGCAGCCCCTGGGCTGCCTGCTCCTGCGTCTGCTCCTGTCTCTGGAGCCTCCTCCTGATTGTTGCCCGCAGCTTTTCCCAGACTCCTGGGGAGAGAAGGAGGAGGTAGGACAGATTTCTCTGGGGGCCATCTTTCCCCAGAGCAGTGGAAAAATAGTCCTGTTTTGTTTGTCCCATCTCAAAATCCACATTTTTGTTTCCAAGGTATCCCAGCTTTATGCTCACCATATGAGGTGATAAAACCTTTCCAGACAGAGACAGCTGCCCATTCCAGAGCTCTGGACGGGCTGTGCCTTCCACGCCAGCCAGTAACACCATCCATAATGTAGGAGAGGCAGGCTAGATCATAGATCTGCCAGCAGCTTCCTGCCACATACGCAAGATGCACGTGTTCTCCTTAAATGCACTAGGGAAAGAATTGTAAGACAGCTCAGCTTGCTGCAGAGCTGAGGGGAATTGGCACACAATGCCGGGAAGGCCACCAACATAGAGAGGTGCCCACAATTCCAGTGAGGACTCAAGCACAGCTGTGGAGAGAGGCTCCTGAGGATCAGGCTCCATTAATCTGAGTGCTCACACATGGATACAGGTCATCCGGAGTTAATTCTGCAGCATGGTGTTCCTAGGGCCTGAACTCTGCTTCCCTTTCCCCACCCTCCTCCTCCTCCTCCCTTCTCTCCCCCTCTCTGTAGGGAGCAGGGCTCATTCAGAAGCCAAATTGCAGACAGGATTCCCCAGAAGTAGAAGTCACGAGGCAGTCGCTATCCCACAAGAATGTCTGATAGAGTTTTTGTATTTCTGCCACAGGGTGATGCCATGTGGTTCAACTGCACCACCAGCCAGCTGCTACCCTCCCAAAATGAGCAGGAGCTCACCTGTGTGCCACCCCAAGCCTGGGAGGAGGGAGCAGTGTGGTAGTGGCTCCACTTATCTCCTTGCTGAGCTTGTGGGGCAGCTGGCTAGGATTGCTCCTAGGCTCATTCCCTCCCCAGCATGGGGCATAAAACATAAGCCAAGTTCTAATCTCTTAATAAGGGGCTCTCCAGCGCTGCTCTGAGAATACCAGATCAGCAGCAACCACTTTCTAGGCTGCCACCTTCCTCCTGCTAAAGCCTAAAAATTCAGTAACTTAAGGCATGCACAATAGACAAGACAGTCATTCCTACCCTCCCTTACAAATACTCCACCCCTCCCTACCCCAACCCTCCACTTTCTGTCCCCTCTCAACAGAAACATGTATTCACACATACAGTTTTAACCATTTTGCTTTTTACCTTCTGTGCTGGGTTTTTTCATTTCTTCAACTCTTATGAGTTTCTTCCTGACTCTGCGAGTAGAATTCACCAGCTTGTGCAACCTCCTAAACTTCACCGACTCCTCTGTTTCATCATCGGATTGTTCTCTTGACTGGCAAAGAAACAAAGGGAATATTAATAAAGCAGTAGTTCCACAGCTTGCTCGTTCAAGTCAAGTTAACCCAGCTCATCTGCTGCATTGTGTCAATGCAGCTCTGTAACTGGTGTTGTATTTTCAGCTCAGGTCAGACAGAAACATTTAAATTACTGAGGGTTTTCTTGTTTTCCTTTTTTTTTCTTTTTCTGAAAACATGACATACCATTTTGATTTCTAAATCTGTGCAACGTAAGATCCTAGGCACTGAAATGCATTCCTGCCCTTGTCTTTCTTCACATGCATTGTGTAATAACTACTTCCACGTCCTCTTCCAGTATGTTTCAGGCAGGGCTCTCTTCCAGGGCTCTTCTTACCATACCAGTTATGCTCCCGTGGTTTAGTCAGTCCCTGGTCTGTCTGGCATCTCAGAACTCGCTGTTTAAACCTGGTTATAAACAGCTTTTCCAAAATGAAGCTCTGTCACTGACGACTTCTCTTTTTTTCCCCCCAGTCTTCCCAGAAAATCAAAAACAGCAGCACAAGAAAGGGATGGGAAGGAAAGGAAGGAGGAGACCTCATCTGCCTCACTCACAGACTGCCACAGCTACAAAATATTCCCTTCCTCCTCCCTGCTCCTTACACTCCTCCTGAAGGCTCTCGAGGCTGGAATTAAGATGGACAGAGCATTCCTCCAGCACTGACCAAGAGAAAACTCTGACCTTTTCAGATATACAGTGCAGTCCATATTCCCCAGCATCCCGTTTAGTTTTGCATCTGATCCAGTATGCTCAGTTCCAGCTGTTTTCCCTCAAGTATCAAACATTACAGAGACAAAAAAAAATTCCCTTCTCTCCAGCAGCAGTGACACAACAAGCTGAAACAATCCATTCCTTGTGAACAAGAAGACAACTTCGATTTTCGAGCCAGATCCAGTGTTCAACGTGCTACTTCCTCTGTTTTAATCAGTTCAGAATGTGGAAGGCAGCGGGGGGAAGGGCAGGGAAGGGGAGAGGAGAGGAGGCCAGCAGGGCTCTCCAGCTTGGCCAGGACAGCCCTGGCATCCTGCGCCGCTGCAAATTCCTGCGCACAGCACAGGCTCCAGCTGGAGCACAGTATGGATCGTATACCTTACTTTGTTTTCACTCTCACTCCCAGCCAATTCACATCATTCCTAGTGGTCAGCTCTAAAAACCCTCATGCAACTTCCTGTCAGTGCAGCTTCCACAGTGTGCTCATCCTTTCTTCTCCTTCTCCTTAATTAAACTTTTAAAAATAAAGATCCCCAACAGATGCAAGCCAAGTGAAAACAAACAAACAAACAAAAGCCATCCCCATCCCCTTCTCTTCCCAGCAAAAATGCTGTCTGCTTATCTGGAGGATAAATAAGAGGCTGAACATAAAAATGCTTTCTACTTTTGTAGTGCACTTAAATATCAGGATGAGGTACTAAAGGCAGATGCCATGGGGCAGGACACCAGTTAGCAGTTGCACTGGTATACTTCCAAAGGCACACACAGAGCCTGAGAGAGCCAGGGCAGCTCTGAAAGCCTACCTCCCAGGCACGCACCTCGCAAGAGCCCCAGAACCACACCACAGCAAACTCTGGCGACTTTCTGCAAGGGCACTGTCAATTACCAATTTCCCACAAACTTTGCATTACTCCAAAATGAGGAGGAATACCAAACTGACCACATACGGCTGTAGGAATTGTCATTCTATCATCCAAGAATTGCATGAATGTGCTTATTGTGGTTACAGACTGGCTAGGTAAATAATAAACTTCCTTCAGGAAAAATAGGACTGGAAAGAGTACCAGGGTTGTTTACATCAAGACAAATTAAGCAACAAGATGAGCATTAATTCAGAGATTATGCGTGGGACAATTTAGTGATACGTCAAACAAGACAGACACATTTAGATAAGATGATGAATGGATTATTGACTGTAATCAAGAAGTTCAGTCAAGACTTCTTGGGCCATTAAGTACATCCTGGCAAGCAACCATCATGCATATTCTGCACTCAAGATACGTTTATTTTAAATGCAATTACTCGAGGGGATCACTTTCCATCATTACTTTTTGTATACCCTAGGTTTGCAAGACTCCTGTTTGTGAAACTGTGAGCTCTGTTAGACTTAGAGAACAGCTCATACCTGGTCCTCCCACCCAGGATTTCCCTGAAGAACAAACAGCTAGTCCTGCTTTGCACCACTGATATCTGATAAGGAACTGGGCCCCCTCAGGGTTATGAAGACTCAACAACAACAACGAAAAAAGAGCTTTTACAATGTCTGACATTTGCATTCACAACTACCACAGCAAAAGCAAGTGTCGAAATAGCCTCAGCGCAAGGTACTGAAATCAAACCCGAGTAGGTGGTACAAAGGGCGCTCACCATACTTCAAAATAAATAAAGTACAATCATAATTAAGTGCCAGCTGGTTTTCTCCAATGCTTCAGGACTCCTAGTACCCTTCTGAGCTGGGGTCCTCCACAAGCAGCGACAGATCCCGTCTACCGCCGGTGCTTTGCACACAGGCGAGAACAGCTCGTGCTTTGTGGGTAGATGAAAGACAGGTCTCCCTCCAGCAGCCTATTTCCTAACATACCAGGCAGTGTACGACAGAGAAATCTTCTACAGAGAAAAACAGTAAGTTTGTGCAAAAAGGCCTAAAAATGGTGACTACAGCAGTGGTGCAGCTCAGGAAACTGTATTGTCAAATAATGCTGATTCCTTGAAAATGAATGCATTTTCAAAAAGGGTTACTTTTAACTTGCTTCCTGTTTTTGAATCAACTTTTTAAGAAAGGCCTTGAAATTATCAGAAGTTTCCACTTTGGCACATGGGAAACAGCCTAATTTTCCAGCTCAAGCAATGCTTTCTTTTAGAGCTAATATTAAACAGAAAACAGAAATGTAAAGCATTCAGGCCATAACTGACATATTTGGAAATCATTGAACTTCCATGCTTTGACTTCCCCAACCCACTCTACCCTCCCCTTTCATGGTGAGTGAATTGCTTTTTTTGGTAGCTGTCCCTGACTTCAGATGGGAAAATTACCCCAATGTCCCCAAAGCGTGGCGGGCTGGGAAATGGCTTCCTGGACAGCTCTAGCAGCGAGGCCTTGGCACAGGACTTGGATGTAGCCAGCTGCCAGCCCCCTCCTGCCCTCTTCCCCCTTCGCAGGCACTCCAGCACGCTGCAGCGCTGCAGAAGGGTAAACGTGGTCTGTTACAGAGTGGACATGTCTGCATGCTCAGCCAGAGCCTCTCCGACACCGGAGGCGTCCATGCTGCACCCCCTCTGCCAACGCCTCCTGGCCCTGGCGCACGGCTGTTTCACCAGGCCAAGCCTTGGTGTCCTTAACGTGCCGATAAAGCAGCCAGAGCCCCTCCAGCGCCCTGTAGCCCTGTGCACAGCCGAGGCAGGCCTCTCCCTGTGCCCTCAAGGGGACAACAAATGGATTTGCAGTACTGCAAATAGGAACAGCTTAACTTCCATCTCCTCCGCTCCAAATTTTTCCATCCGAAAGCCCATATGGCTCAACTTTTAATTACTTTGGCTAATGCTGTATGTAGTAATTCTGTGGTGAATGCTTAAGTGTTTCATTTCTGGTTTCCAGGGCAACATTACATCAGATTGCAGACAGCTGGCTCCACAGCCCTAAACCATAGCAAATTGGCCAAAGCTGATGCACAAAACTCGCGCTGGTTGAAAGCGAGCGCAGGGCTCGGCCGGGCTGCCGGGGACCCGGCGCAGCCTGCGGGGCCCCTTGGCGGGGCTGGCTGGGTGGAGCCGCCCTTCCCGCGCGCCTTGGAGCAAGTGCATCCCCGCATCTGCAATGCTCTCACGGTGAGGAAACCCGCCAGCTCGGAGAGCTTGGCTGCACAAACGCGCGAAGGACTGCAGGGAAACAGGGAATATATTAACAGCATCTGGAAATACCAAGAACTGTATGCAGAGGACTGCAGCCACCACGTACCACACGGCTGGAAAACTACAGAGAGGCCAAGGCCCATACCCACTGCCCAGCTTTTCGCCGCAAACAAACGTGGCCAAAAACAATGAAGAAGCTGTCAAATCCAGAAGAAAACAATCCCCTCTGCCACCTTGTGCATCCCTTCACCTTGGAAAACTCCCTACTGGTGCACCTCTAAAGGCTATGCTTTACGTCATCTCATTTGTAAGATCAAAGTAAAAAGCTTTACGTTCAGGAACAAATAGGAAATTAGCACACGTACTCTGACATTCTAGGAGGATTCTAGAGGAGCTCTCTACAGTTCTGCTCCTGGCACCCTTCTTGCTTTCTCTCCCGCTTTTCTCACGCAGGCTCTTTGCTGCTGCTTGCTCGGGAGGCAGGGCACACGCCTTGCTCTGCTGCTCTCTAACATCCAGCCCATTTCACATGCCACAGAAATAACAATCTTAACCTCCCTCTTTGAATTAGTGCTTCACAGAGAGAGGAAGAGTGAGACAGAGAAAACTAACATTTATTAGCGTACTTGGAATTAACTGGCAAAATGTAAACCAGAAGTAAGTAGATAGCTTTCGACAGGACTGTGTTTGGAAACACTTCAGGGTTATAGCAGAAGCCCTTAAAAACAGGCAAAGCTTGGTAGCCATGTCCCAATAAAAATGTGCAAGAAACACTAGGACAACACCCAATTAAAGCTATCATAACTGATTAATTTGCTTCAGCTCCATAAAAAACCCCAAACATACATGACATTTACATGAAGCCATTTAGAGAGATGTTAAAATTTTACAATTCGCTTTACGCCCAGTAATAGTTCAGCCCCAAACTGAAATCTCTAGGAAACCTTCCGTCTAAGAAAAAAGGAAATCTTTTAATATCTGATTAAGCTCAAGCTGCAATTCTTTTTTGCTACCAGACAATTCTTGTTCAGCAAATTGGGGCAAAAAACCACATTTAGATTCATTGACATATCACATCACATCCCCCAGCCCTGGCTAGCTCACCTCAGAACCACGAGCTCTGTAGTAAATGCAAAGGGACTTTGCTGTTCCCTTTAGGAGATGTAGCTACATATGTCCTTTCTTCTTTCTGGCAGGCTTTACATCTGCCAAAAATCCCAACCATTCTAACTTTAAAGAGTTTTTTATTAAAGATGCCTGGATAAAGTCAGAGACAGGAAAATAGAACAGAAAAGAACTTAAAAGCCCACGGAAAGGAAAGAGAAAACTGAGAAAAGCGATGCATGCTGTGCTGTGCCTAAGAATAACCACAAAAGCCTTTTCTCTTTCTCCCTCTCTGAAACAGGAGGCACATCCTCTCCGTATCATGCTACATGCTCAGGGACTTACCAGCTTCGGCATTTATAGGCCTAAAGCTCAGTTTCGAGTATTTTCCCCCGAGTCCTCAACCGCTGTCAGCTTTGTAACCCTAAAATTTAGGAGCAGACACTTCTTCTTAAGTATTGTATTCGCTCTGAATCCTGCACACAAAATGCCTCTTCTCTGGAGTTACATTATCAGACACCAAACTGGCTCCGATTCCAGTGCTGAATATGTAAAGAAGAAAAAAGCGTGATGCTGGACTCAATTAGCTGTTTTCTGCTCACTGATTGATTCCCCCAGTTACTCGCTAGCTGCATAACTTGCAAGAAAGGCATAAGTCATCAGCTCTAAGCAAATCTTCTATTCACCACAAGGAAAAAAGGGAGTGTTGTACATGGCAAACAATCCCTGTTTTCACTGACGAAGGCTTGCTGACCTCTTGCTGGCCTCCAGTTCCTTAATTACTGTCTATGGAATTTCAGTGAAAGAAAAAAATACAGAGAATCTCTGCAAAGCCAGGATGAAGAGTGACCCTCAAACACCACCACTAGACTGGAAGCTGTGTCTATAGGAAATATAACTTAAGCCCTTTACCAGGCATTTTTTATTTTCTCATTTTAAATTCTTTTCACAAAAATCCCTGTAGAATTTCCCTTTATGAAGGACTAATTTGAAAAAAAATAAACCTTGCTTAAATGTTTTTTAACTTGGTGAACTTACTTTTTTTGATCTTTCCCCTCAGTTTCAGTGCTAGAAAAGAACATAACTAAGAACTAGAGAGAGAAATGCTGGTCCAGAATTAGTGTTGTGGCTTTATGAAGTATTGTAGTGCTCCTTTCAACTTTTCCGCCTAGGCTGGGCTCTGATCTCCCTTCCTAAGAAACAGACTCTGAGATGCTCAAGTACATTGGCATTCCTTCTACAGGCAACCACACCTTATCCCAAACCTCACAAAAAATCCAGACGCTGGACATTTCTTCTCAGAGCACAAGAAAACAAGGACCAAAACTGCTACTTATTGGGAGCAGTGCTGTCCAGGGGTGGAAAGCAGTAGCAAAGGCGTACCACAACAGCATCCTCTTTAAGGCAAGGAAGATTCCCCTTAATCAGGACCACACTATCAGTGGCCTGTTAATCTGGATTCACTGCAAATCAATCACATCATGAACTCATAGCTGGACTAAACATCTATTCCCTTAGACGACTGGCTGATTTTAATGAGCCCCCCAGTCAAATAGCCTTTTTCAATTTCTCCAGTTTTGTACTAGTGACTGTACACAGCTTTTCTACTCTCTAGCAGTCATGTAAGCTAGATTTACTAGTGTGCTGTAGTTGAGTTCTTACCCTTAAATTACTTCAACGCCAAAACTCTGATGTAAAGCCCTATAGAAAATTCTAAGCTTCAGATAAAACCAGCTAGTGTTCTCCAGTTTCAATAACATACAAGCCCACATCAAGTGAAACATGACAGCGACTTCCTTGAAATGAATCCCAGATTCCCTTAAAAGTTCATGGCCATGAGTGAAACTGATCTAAGTATGGGGCTTTGCAACTTGAGTTCCGAAGGTTTTGGGTTTCATTAACAAAGTTTCACAGACATCTAATCCTTGCACAGGCTGTTTATAGAAAACTGCATGAAGCTAAGATGTGATAAGCTGCATTGTATCCTGAAGTTACAAATGATGGCCTCCAAAATTTTAAAGAAAATTAACAGAGGTCATAAATATTTTTTTGCCCAGAGCATGAATTGCAAGGGCTGTGCAAGTCTGAAATGTGCAGCGTCAGCCCCCGTAGGTAACCATGTCTGGCTTTGGTCTGTGATTACTTATAAGAAAATCAAAGGAGCATCCAACGGCTACTTTGGTGAGAGATATATTACACATTAGCTGGTGACGACACTGCTTGCTGAAATTAGTGGGAAATATTTGTCATAAGTAACGAGAGCATAAAAGTTTAATTCTCCCAGGAGGTCTGTCTTGATACAAGAATAGCTGCTTAGACAAATTCCTAGCTGTTAACTGTTTCCAGGTTTTAGTTCAATTTTGAGAAGCACATTGCCGACCTTTGTATCTGCAAGCCAGACACACTTCCTCATAGCGAAGCACTTCTCTCACTGATTAGCATAATTAATTTTAATGACATTACAACTGTACTCATGTACCACTTGTCATAGGTATATGTAGCAGAATGAGGCTCTGTATTACATTATTCTGTATCTGTTACAATACAACATTCTTTTCCAATTCTCCCGCAGACTCCTCTATACATGGAAACAAAAGTCTTTAACAAGACCCTCTCAACTGAATCTTGTGTTTTGGCAAGGCTACGAAGATCCAGGGAGAATTCCTATTCTTTGGCATAGGCTGTACTATTAACAAATGGAGTACTCCACTGGAAACCCACCTCTCAACTTCTTGGAAAACCAAGGGTGAAACAGCAATACATGAAACACAGCAAAATTCATATCAGAGAAACAAAGGAAAAGAATGAGAGCCCTTCAGTGAAGGCTGTAGTAACTTAAATTACATTCTTAGAGTATCTTCAAACAATCAAGTTGTTAATGTTACCATCCAAAGCATGAGGAAGGAAACACCAGCGTCAGGGAAGGGGACAAGTGGTAACCAATGGGCAAGCAATTAAAATTTTCTGTTGTACCACAAGTAAAGATTATTCAGCCTGGGTCTGCCAAACAGGGCAGTGAAACACATGGCTTTTGAGATTCCTAATTCTTGAACTGAGCAAAGCTTTGTTCCAATTTAATAGGCTTGGTCTCAGAAAAGATGGGGGCAGGGAAACCACATTATGGATTGTAGCATCTCCTGCTGGCTGATGCATGGAGAACGTGAAAAAGCTGGTACCACGCCCCCACCCTCTAAGTAACAAGCAGAAAAATTAGGCAGCTGCCAAAAGGCAAAAACAGTATAAAAAAGTGGACTTGTATGTTAGAATAAATATTAAATTAATTTGCCTTCTCACCTCTCATCCTCCTCAAACACATGGCCAAACATTTTGCAACAAATTAAGTCAATAGGGCCTGTCTGAATGCAGGCAAACAGAAGTGGTTATGAACACGCCTAACTGCAGCCACTGCTTGGGCGTTACTGTAAGCTCTGAGTCATGACAGAAGGAAGATTTTTCTCAGAGACTTTACAACAGACTAACTACAGGAGAAACTCCTACTGGCAGCGAGCAGGAGGTTTATTTGGGCTACTTTACTCCCAGCTGCTCAGTACAATCCTGTGGCGACAATGTTTAGCCCCACTAGGGACACATACCTAGCCAAGCTGTATCTGGTAACAACACGGGTGCATCTTGCATGGTAAATAATAATTAAAGAGGTGACACAGTTTTATTCTTAAATAATTTGCAGCAGTGTCTCCTGCAAATTCTGAAGTGTTCTGGAAAATTTCAGAAAAAATAAGTAAAAAACTCCTTAGAGTGTTCTACAAAACCAAATACAAACACATCAATGGTCTCTTGCTTTGCTATCATCACTCCCCAGCACTGACCTTACTTTGGGTTGTGTCATGGGAACTGTAATGACAATTTGCACTTCTCTCATGAAGGTTTTTGTATTACTGTACCCATGGGAATTCCTGCTCTTATGCATAGATAGAGAGAGGGGAAAGATCGTAACAAAATATGCTGTAATTCTGCTACTAGCTTTCACCGGGAGGTGCTGGACACCATCCCTGTGATCAGTGGAAAAGGAGGGCAGCCAATGCCTCCCAGGACAGGTCCCTGTGAGAGGCACATAGCGTGGGAATTCACCACTACCATTTTGAAGCACGTCTTATTATAGGTTTTTTCTCATCATAACTGTTACTAAGCACTGACAGTACTACAGGAATTTGGGTAGTAATAATAAATACACCATCCAATACAATGAGGCACATCAGTGCCTTTCAGGAAATCTTAACAGAAACTGGGTCACTGGATTCTTTGGAGCAAAGATGAAAGCTCTGCATTCATTCACAGCCACACAGCAGCAGCTCCCCTCTGTTACTTGAAAGAGCATGCAGGGCCTGGAGGCGGCAACAAGCTCTCCAAGAAGAACTAAAACATAGAAATCCTCTTCTACCCTTTAGCCTTCCATGGAAAAGAAACCTTACCAAAAATGGTGATAACAGCAAAACCTGGGCTAACACTTCAAAATACTCACATTGCTTCAAATTAAATACTACTGTTCAAAGTAAAACAAACCTCATCATACCCTACTCTCCATGGATACCCAATGCTGATTCCCAATATACATTGACTCTCAGCTTATTTCTAACAAATTTAACTGACTACACCAAAAGGACTTTTTCCTGTTTACACTAACAGTCCTGTATTATGAGCAATAGTAATGTTAATCAATGGCTAAAAATTCTAAGAACGCATCAGTACTGTGACTAAAAATCAATTTAAAAATAGCTGCATTTAGAAAGCATCCACATACTGAAATATAGTATAACCCTGAAAAATGTGGATTTGCTATAATTATGCTTAGATTTACTCTTGAGGTAATTGGTGCTACAGAAGTTACACTTTCATTATTTCTTTTCTTCCTATTCTTCACACTTACCAAACAACACAGTAATGACAGTCATGAGTCAGAGATAATTATATCAGACTTAGTCTTTTGTCAGAGTCAGGTTTGTACCATGGGTAACATAATCCTGATTCAACAGCTTCAGTATCTCTGGGACTGAAATGAATACAACTCCAAGTCCATTCTCATCTGTTACTCTGCCTTTGACACTTGTAGCAGACACAAACCCAATTTTGCACAGCCTTTCAACTTTCAGCCCCATTTAACCACTTGGTAAAAAAAGAGAAATAATAGTAAGAACAGGAGCAACAAATTAATATCTCAGTCCAGCTAGAGCTATTGCTGTGTGGACTCAATGCACTGCCATCTGTTAAAAAATGGATCAATAGAAGACAGAAAAAACAGGCAACACCGGTGGGAATTGTCCCCAGCACTGGCCTCACAGCAGATGCAGATGTGCACAGCCCACTTACAGGTCTGCACCACTGCTGCCACTCTCCTCAGAGAAAACAAATGGGGTGCCAATTTCCTACTGGTAATGTAATGATCCTGGGAAAAGAAGTGTTGGGAGGGCAGGGATATAAAACAGCACTGCAGGCCCCCTCACTGCCCACGTGTGGGCCATATTGTTGGAGGGAGATGCTGCTTTTGTTCTCCCCACTCCTAAATATTAAGGCCTCTCTCCTGAGGCTGCTAAGGCACGTCTGGTAGGTGGGGTCAGAGAAGCATGACACAGCTCACTGTGGCACCTTTCAAACGAAGGCCAGCTACAGTACCTGGAGGTGTGCTGGATGGCTGAGCATTACCCACTGATCGAAACCAAAATATAGAAGATGAGACCAACAAACCAGTTTAGTCCAGAGATAAATGAAGTTATAATTAACTTGCATCTACAGAAACTGTCAGTGAAATTAAGTAGTGGTTGGTGTCAGTGTCAGCACACGTATGACACACACTTCTGTCACAAGTTCCCTCGTGCTTCTCTCCATTTCCCCACTCTGACATGAAACATGGCAACTGGTACGATCAGTGGTCTTTAGCAGAGGGAACAGAAAATAAACTGACTGACACACTGAACATACTGACTTCTCCTAGTGCTGGTTCTCCAAGATGGATTGGAGCCATCCCAGCAAGGGCTCTGGGGATGAAGCAGCCCTATTTTAGATGAACTGAGAATGTCAGCCCCCAAAAAGTTATCAAATGCGCTTCTATCTTTAAGAAGCATAAAAGGCACCTCAGTGTAAAGAAAGAATGTGATACAATTTTAAAGTCCTCTCTTTCCCTGGACGTTCTGACTCCTGAGGACAAATAGGGCCTTATCTACAATCCAGAAACAGATCCATTTGTAATCTGCACCTGCTTTACATCCCAATGCTTGGCACAAGGCAATGAAAGCTTGTCTAGTGTTACTATGAACTGCCTTCATTGCAACAGAGATGAAACATAAATATTCAGAAATAAACTTGTAAGAAAATGATGAGGCGTTTTAGAGCTTTGATACATCTGACTAAAAAGAAAAACAGTTTCAACTGCATACCCACATTAGCAAATAAAGAACACACATACTTTGTTGTGAAACAACGGGACCACAGTATTGAGACTGAAAGCTACAAACTGCTCTAAAGTGGCAAAGAACCAAGTCACCTACTGACTTGGTAAGGCTTTTGTTTGTTTATTTGTTTCTTAAGAACAAACAAATGGGACATGCAATTAACAGCACAGCACTGACATGGGGCTGCCTCCCTTAAGATGCTGACCTTTCTACTCCTCACTCCTTTGTGGTTCATCTTTAGGGTTTAGTTTTGTGATGGGTATGAAACGCAAGTTTCCATTTCCTGGTACAGTAATTTAAAAGAGTAGAAAACCTGGAAAACAGAATCCTCAAATCAATGAGAATCTTTAAATCAACACCAGTTATGTTAGTCATAAACACACGATAGCTATAAAAGCTTTTTTAAAAAAGCAGTCTTTTCCTAAAACAGAAAACAATAACTAATGATAGCTTTAGATATTATTTGTGTGCTGTGGGCAGAGCTGGCTTGAAAGGAAAGAAATCCTTAAAACCTTAGAACACTCCAGACATTCTGCTTTCATTTTTAGATTCTCTCATTGCTTAGATTCTAACTTTCGTTTTGTTTACAAAATGATTACATTGTTTCATTAAAAACTGCCTAGTAACAACTTGGCTGTGAGACTGAAAAATAAATAAATAAATTTAGAAAGCAAACAGAACCAGAAGAACCATTGCCCAAGGACTTCAAATTCAAACCAGAAACGTTTATTTCAGGGAATTGTATTTTCAATTATTTTCTGAGGTTATAAGGCAGTGGGCTACCTAAAAGTATGTTTTTAATATATGGAAAACGATCTTTGCTTCATGGCCTATATAAAATGAGTGGGGTAATTTTAAGTTGAGGTTCCAAATACACAGAGTACAAATCACACAAATAGCACTGAAACTCAAACCATTTGGGAAAGAAAGGGCTTGAAAACAGAATCATCTTTGCATGTCTCAAAAGCTGGTAATTTCAGATTAGTAGAGATGTCCTTTGGCAAAAAAGTCTGGGTGAACACAGATCCTATTTCTAGACATATCTGATACTTTTGTTTGTTTTTCCATTTTGTCAATTACAGCCCAAAGTCTTTCACCCCAGTTAACCCCAGTTTCATTCTTGTCCACCAAAAAAAAAAGCCAAGCTGAATTTTGTTCTAACATGAAGTTTCATTTCTGCAGATGATCTTGTTTTCCTTTGATGGGAAGCAGTTTCACAGCTTCTGTTAAAGGCAACCGGGACAAAAACCAGGAGGCAAAAGCAAAAATCTTGAGAATTATCTACAGTGATTGCATAGAGATCCCCCACTGAAGTTAGCAGAAAGTTGGTTCAAATCCTACCAGAACAGCAGAGAGAGGCAACCAGGCTCTTGGCTCAAAATGCAAAGATGGCTTAGGAAAACAATTTTAGAGAAAAGGTGCCAAGTCATTCCATCAGGGAGGAAATACTGAATCATGTTCAGTCCTCAAGAGATATACACAGCTTTCAGTAAATTCAACACAAGCGTAAACCACTATCAGAGGATTTAAGAGAGAAATTCAGTATCCTTCTGAGATTTGACCATGGTAAATGAGAGTTTTAAGGGTTTTATGCTATAGGTACCCTGGACAAAAGCCTCAAGAAGGGAAAGTTCAAGCTATAAATACTAATGAGGAAAAGATCAAGACATCTTTCAGCTGGATAAACAATCAGTGCAGGAGTCAGGATCCTTCCTTCTCTATTCTTTGCACATTTTTGATATATCAGAACAGAGCATAAGGCAACATCACTTCCCCTCTGCTCCAGTGTAACTAAAGATGGGCATATTTTTGTGAACACAAACAACAAAATCTTTCTCTGCCACCAAATATGTTAAACATCTCATAAAATGACATTGCATTCCTTTTTTCATTTAGGAAGGAGGAGCTAACCGGCTGCTGCAGTTAGCAGGAAATTCCATTGACAATAAAATAAATAAATCAACCAATGGTCTCAAAAGCCTATGATTCAATTCTGTGGGTTACAAAGAGCTTGAATTTGACAGTCGAATGTGTTCTTCTCTAAGATTTATCTGTGAACTTCCAATTAGAGAAATGCAGTGGAATAAACTACTCAGTGAAAATGAAGATATCTGGAAGGAAAAATTAATTAAATCAGTATGGCATAACACAAAGGCTGTCTGGTGCCCATAACAACAACAGAAGTTAAACAGCTCAGAAGCAAAAAAAAGGGAGGCCAGCTGCCTTACTGCTTATGGATCTGACAAAAGCCACGAACTCTGGGCTGTGAATTTGCTAATGCAGAGACAGAAGTGTTTGAAGGCAGCTAGGACTTAGCCAGACCCTCATCTAGAATGTATCGACAAGGGCTAGAAAAGTCTGAGAAACTCTACTTGCGAACCAGAAACTTCTTGCTTAATGATCGAAAAGCCCTTTTCTGTGCATTTTGTAACAAGGGGATTTTTGCCCGGGACCACTTGTGTTTCAAAAGCTCAGTGACAAAGGGCCAGATTTAACAAAAAAACCCCCAAAACAACAACAACAAAAAAACCCCAAAAAAGGAAAAAAGACCCAAAACCAAAAAACAAAACAAAACAAAACAAAAACAAAAAGAGAGATTATACAATAAGGCAATAAGACTGTTGAAGTCTATGACAACAGATTTTGAAGATTTATAATACAAGTTAAAGATTTGCTGCAGACAGAACGGAGCATTGCAAGGTCAGTGATACATTTGCTATTAAGGAAATTGCCAGGAAAATCAGGATATTTCGGTACTTCAATGAAAGCATTTAAATATTAAATGACACTGGGGAGCTATATCACAATGACAGGTACTTACATTACAATTGGAAGACCCATCAAGTGTTGAGTAAGAACCATCAGGCCATTCTGAAGCATCTACACTGCTCGATTGCCGGTGCTGGGCTTCATACTCTTTCAGCTGAAATTTGAAAAGACAGAAAGGACATTTTCCAGTGACAAGAAGATATTAATCTTCATTAAAATAGCAATAGTTAATGTAATTTCATTTTTTTCCCCTGTATCATTGTGGAACTGGGAAAATCTGAACTTTTGCACTGCATGTCTCACTTATTCAAAATAAACTGACTTACAATCTGAAGTTCTGAAAATGAGGTGTTTTTTTTCTTAGAAGAAAATGATCTGTAAATACTGAAATCTGATGAGCTATTGTTAGTAAAACATAAATTACAAACCCCATCTCAGAGGCACACTTTACAGTGGACAGACTAAATCACAATGACCTGCCAATTTCCTTCATAAAGAAAATGATCTGCACTAAAGACTAGGAACCATCCTTTGTAATTAAAAAAAAAAAAAAAAATCTCTCCCATTTTCCAGTAGAAGGCTTCACACAAAACCAATACTACAGAAGTCAAAGTGTTGAAAGGATCAAAAACTCATATTAAAAAAAAAAAGGCTGTTGCTAGTAGCTCAGACCACCAGAGGGAAACTGTACCGGTTCATATATGAACTATCAGATTAGGTACAACCCTTTCACCCAACAAAATTTTAACAGCAGAGAAGAAAAAGAATTCCCAATATTCCAACACAATAATTTTAGAATTTTGCATTTTTTTCATTATATGATTTCCAGCAAAGCAAGATTTTCTTCAGATGATAACATAAATTTATATTCTGCAATCATCTATTTCATGATGTAGTATGTCAGTAAAGATATTTATCTGACTGCCAACCGATCTAAGTGACGTTTTCTCTAATGGAGCCCAAACGGAATAGCCGGTGCTCCATCACAGTATTTTACACAAAGGTTGCGCTGAAACTCTAACCCTCTTTTGGCTCCTGAGCAATTAAAACCTCAGCCCTATTGCTGCACACATGCAATATCTTATAGTTCTTTTTCTTGTGCCTTATTAACATTTAGAGTCTATAAAGAAACCCTTGTGACAGCCAGTGCACTTACAAAAAAAACATATCAGTGTTGTATACCTGACATAATGTCATATACCAAAAATGGCTAAATATGTTTTCTTGAAGGTTATTAAAGTAAAAAGTCACCTTTTTGACTAAGAAACAAACAGAAGAAATTTTAGCTTAAAGGAAAATAGTAAGAAATATATGTGTGCTGAATCAAGTAAGGCAAGCTCAGCAAAACCTGAAGCATTTCTATTAGTACTTAAACCTATGAACATACTCAGTAAGTAAGAGCCAGTACAAGTTAGAGAGATTCCTCTCCCTCACTTTAGACAGCTGCAATGAAAAACTCTACACTTAATCTTTTCTCTGATTACCACCTTTTATTGTTAAGGGAGAGAGGCAATGCTTTTAGGACTCTATTAATTTACCATGTACTGGATATCTATTTCTGGTTGAGCTAAATCTCAATAAACAAAGGAATTGCTATCTAATTTATGATACCTATTGCAATGAGGTAAACAGGCAGGCCTTCTCCACCTTCTCCTATGTTTTGTGAACAAAGTAAAACTCCAGATTGATATATCCTACGTTGCAAAATATGTTTGTCAAGGAGACTGAAGTATGCACATATCATACCCTAGCAAGTGCTTCCTCAATAGTGATCATCTTCTCTTTCACCATCATCATCAGCTGGATCCGTTCCTCATCACTCATTGTGATCTCACTGGCCACATAACCAACATCCTCTCCTGCACAAAAAAGGCAAAAATATTTTAGACACATGTAAGAATTCATGCACAGAGCAGGGTACACTGAAACTGGATTTTACCCAGTGCTCTGAAATCTGGTTGCCATGTGGATCTGGCTGGCCAGAAACAGATCCTTCCCAGAGCAGGCTCATGGTATGATTTCAAAGAACTGAATGATTTCGAGGTAACTGAGCAATAATAGGAAGTAAGTCAGAACTAAAAAACTAAGTCTGCTTTGACACTGAAAGCAAGCGAGCACAAAAAGGAGAAATAAAAACTATCACCACATGGTTATTGACCCTGAAAGATAAGAATTAAAAGAGAAAGTGCTAATGCTGGGAAAGTCCAGCACTCAGCTGCCAGAACCTGCCTGCTCAGGAATGGTGTGCTGGGCCCTTGCAGCTCTCTGCTGTGGACTGGCCACAGTCTGGATCTATCCAGACTATCTAACTGCCCACTAAGCTGGCCCACGGTGCCAGATGTATTGGACTCTCCTTCTGGTACATGCTCGGCATGTCAGCACAATTAGAACTTGCCTTGAGAACCAGCAAGGACCCACACTTAGGAAAAGTGTGCCCCTTGTGGACCTACTAAATGGGCTTTTGTCATCTTTCACAATCCATCTGAACACACAGACACAGGGAAGCATCTGTTTGCAACATAATAATCTAACGGAGACACATGGGGAAACAAAAATTTTCTGTGTGAAGAGAAATACTTAATGCAATCCACAGCTGCGTCTTATGCAGAAGAACTAGAGAAAGACACCTGACAGTTCAAGTGGAATCAATTTGACATTTGCACTAGTCACCAGAGGCACTTTTAGTACCTTCTTGTAGTGCCTTCTACAATGAGAGGCTGGATTCAAGCCTAAAGCAAACAGGTCAAAGTAACAAAATGCCAAAGAAAGGAGAAATATCTTTCTAATTAGAACAGTATTTCTCTTATCAAGTCAGGATTAGGGGGGAAAAAAAGCATCTTGTTTATTTACATATATTACTTATATATTAACTGCATCACTTCGCACGTGTGCCATCACTGACAGACAGGACCAAAGGCATTGCAGCCTCGTGTCTGCAGCCTCAAGAATTTGACTTTTCATTCTGAGCACTGTCATGATGAACCAAACCTTCCAGAGCCACAGACCCCAGCTGCCACACTATAACAAATGCATTTTATTCCTTTGTGATGCTGGCTCCTTACATTTTATATATATAGGATGTGCACCCTTGAAAACGCTTTACCTTTTGAAGTCTGCCTCATCAGTCCTTTCTGGTTCTTTCGGAAATTCTGCCAAAAAAACTTATTTTTCTTTTTCCAGTCTGCTTTCCCTAAAAGGAAAGTGGAGTGGGAGGATGAGGGGAAAGGGAGAAAGAATTTTACAAAGAAACATTAGTTAGTAAATTCTAGACAAGCTTTCAAGCATTACATTGTATTTTTAAATGAGTATCAAGAATAAAAAACCCTCAAATTTTCTGGTTTTCTTTATTTATTCTGTACTAGAACTATGCTGATGTAGCTATTTCAGGGAAATGCACATTCTTTTATGATTGCCAATGCTATAGAGAACTGAGATAAGCCAGTAACTTAGATATTTTTAATTATAAACAGAAAATATTTTACATTAATTTTGATGTCTGTTGAGTTGCTCATGTCAAGTCTGGAAATGTTTTTGAAGTGTTTTGTTGGTGTATTCTCTTTAACTGAATCACGATTATGCAGCTTAAGCCACAACTCAGATAAGTGACTTTCTAGTATGCCTGTGCATACCTATAGAGAAAAGAAATAATTAATATATATACACACACATGCACACCCACGTGCACACACACACGTTCTGCTACTCGGCATGAGATCATTAGCTACATCTGACTCCTGCTCTCCATATGCCTGGACTGTACAAGGCTGGGTCTCCATGTCCACTAGTACCAGATCTCCACATGGATTGATGACCTCAAAGTAAATAATTTGCTCTAGAAAGAAAAATGGGATTTAGCTCAAGGTAGGGCATATATAACTGTGTTCTGTTGAATTAACCAGGGCACATGCTATAAAGTTTATGCCACCTGCAAATGAACATACTGTGCCTGATCTGGCAGAAATGCTACTGACGAAGAGCTATTAGTATTTAGGATCGTGCCCTGGATGACCTAGAGCTGGGCTTGCCGACTCTCTGAAATACTGCTTAAGTTTAGACTGTGTGGAAATGTCCCGAGAATACCATTAAAAGGAAATAAACAAGAAAAACCTCCCAGTTTTATTTTTCTTTTCAAATAAGCAAAAAAAATTTCAGAAACAAAGAAAGAGACTCTAGCATGACATGAATAAAAATAACGAAGAACCCCCGTTATTTACTGGTGGTGGTAATTTTTGGAATACAGAAGGACAGGCTAGCAGTTATCTAACATGCAAACATTTTCAGTTCAATATAACAAGTCAAAAGATGCGTATTTATCACATGACAGTGCTGGCTGGGCAGTTTTAGTGATCACTGAGACATTCAGCATCAAACTGAAAGCTGCTGACACTCGCCCTCCACACACACAAATGCTTCTGACTTCTGCCAGCTCTTCACATCCCAGCACAAGCAAAACTCAAAAGCCATTTAAGAATTCCACAGGAGGATCAAATAAAATGAAATATACTGACCTACAGAGCCTTCTTCCGAACTTGATTTATGAATGGAGAGCCTAGGACAAAAAAGAGAAATGGACTTATTGATGCAGGCTTCTCACATTTCAGGGGAGCTGTCTGGTTACAGTAAATTATAGTTTCCAAACAATATATCATGAGCTGTTTTCTCTTCCCTTTTCTCCCCAACACAGCAAGCTGGAAACAAAAACTGAACCTACTGGTCTGACCACAGTAACTGAGTTTCCTTCTTAAATGTGCCTTTCATGACCAGCACAGAAAAATATATACTGACAGAAACCAATGGTTAAGGCAAAGGAGTCCAGGCATTCCTCAGAAAAACAATTATTCACATAGTTTCCCCACTTGCATTTGCAAAACAGTAATTTTGCTGCCTTAGAAACTGTAGAACTGGGATGCTGCACTTGTTTAGCCGTACACCAGTTTTCAGCCTATTTGGTTTTTATCGGACAATGCTTTATAAATATGTGCTCATTACACCTCCAGAACCCACCGTGTGGAAGACAGTAGTAGAGATTTAAAGACAAGGTGAAGAAAGTTTGTCCAGACCCTATGAAGTGCAACCGTAGCTGACTGGAGACTACAGCTCCTTTCTCCCAAATCCCTCCTGTGCTTTCTCACCAGTGTATGCTCCTTTCCTCAAAAACTAGCTCGAGAGACTTAGTCAAGTCCAGAACATGGGCTTTACAAACAATCCACTAAAATAGAAAAGAAATCTTTTGTTCTTGGTCTTTATGTTTATTGAACCAGTTTTCCAGAATGGATTCCAACTCAGTGCCAACAGTTCACTGTGAGATCTCTGATGAGACATCATCACCCCGCTTCACAGCCTTTTTTTTCTGTCTGCATAAAAGCAGCTAACAGAAATTACCAAACCTTGCATTCTTTTTTGAAGCCTTCCTATGGGAATCGCTATTTAACCACACTGCAGCAAGCCAGGGAAATGACTTCTGCCAGCATCCAGAGCTTCGCTGGAGGCTCCACGCGCAAAGCATCACTGCGGTGTCTTTGCTGCGGGCTCGGCCCCGCGACATGCCAGTGTCCCGTTGTGCGGTGGCTGTACTGCAGCCGTGCAGGATGGAAACACGCACACCCCAGCCTAGCAAGGAGACCTCGGGCCAAAGCGCTCTCTGAATGAGGCCATGTAATAACACACATGTGACAGGCTCCTGCTGCTGTCCCTGCACAGCTGTCTGCACGGGCTCCTTCAGCTCTCTCAGACCCCCAGCAGAGGGCAATAAAGAGTTTCTGATCAATTCACTAAACCACTTGAAGGGAAATTATAGTTCAAGCCAGGTCGGTGTTTAGAAGACGTAAGCAATTACTGGGCAACGTCTTGTAAGCAGGAAACACATGCTCATCAATTTGCAAAGGTATCATTAAAGGGGAAACGAGACAGTATGAAGTTTCAATGTGATTTAGTAATTCATCTAGACAAGGAGGGCATAGTGAAGCTCTGAAATGCAACCTCTTTGAAACTCAGACTGATCAGACATTTAATCCAGCCCAAACTGCAAACAAATTGAGGCAAAAAAACCTTCAAATTTTTAGTGTACCAGGAAGAGGGAAACATTTACTGTTTTCCTTGCTGGTGTTTACTCTTGAAGGGGAAAAGCCAATAATATGCCACCAGACGTTTAATTTTCAAGAAGCCTGGTGAAAGGTGAAAAATACAAACCCCATGCTTCCTGGGTAAAAATTTCTAGAAGAAGTCCTTCGACAGGGCCAGGAATTCATCCAGACACTTACTTCAAAGTAAAGTTTTCAGCAAGTATTTTTCTAAATAAAGGTAAATCAGATGAAAAGTATGTGGAGTTGTATACAGAGACTTTTCTTTTTATGAAAGCCACGCTCTGCTGGAACTGACAGAATTAATCCACTGCATGTTTTTCACATGAGCATAGACTCCCCCCATCAAGCAGTTATTCTATTTATTTTAAATGAATTTAGTATCCATGAAATGTACCAAATCACCATCCTTAGAAAATGAAATCTCTTAATGATCAGAACTGCCTCACTAGTGAAATCACCCTCAAAGTGGACAGTTTGTAAGGCAGTCTCTTGTGCTCTGTGGCCTCCAAATCCATTTTAATCCTTTTCTCCTCTTGCACGGTTGCCAACAACGATGCAAGTAAGCAGCAGGTGTAGTGGCAATGTTTGTGATGTGGACATCCGTTCAGTAGGAATTAGCCTGAGACTACCAACTCACCAAAAACTGGCCTCCAAAGAAGGGGAAGGGCAGTAGGAGCAAACTTCCGATGTGCCTGAACCAGAGGGGCTAAGGAGAAAAGCAAGATCCACAGCAAGCAGACCACCTTCTCATTTATAACTGATTTAAGAACTATGCTGAGTTTCATCAGAGGATGCAAATTCCAATTATCATTTCACGCATTCTTTAAAGAGGAAATCTTCCATGCCTGGGCTGACCTTGAAAACGCTAACAGCTGCTCTGAAGAGATGGAAATGCCAACAAAACTTATCGCGCAGTGCCTGATAAGGCACTTGCTTTTTTAGTTCCACCAGACAGTTCTGATGCTTAAAAATCCTCAGTGAAATCAATCAAGCATTTTACTTCCTAGATGTCTGGTGAAAAATTCCACACTACCTTGGAGTCATTGTATGTTTGATTTGCAAATTACACTCCCTTACTCTGTTAAACCTGCAGCGCTTCTGTGAACGTGCACTGAAAGCGATTTGTGTTCTTCCATTCATAGACTGATAACTTGTACTGGAAGTTAATGATGCAGTGACACTTGGCACAAGTTTCAGCACTGTGTGTCTGAAAGGGAGCCAAATGCCATTACTCCACCATGGAGGCCTTCATTTTTGTTGTGGTCTGATGTACAACTTCATTAGCAAGCTTTCACATGAAATGTACTCTGTCACCGCATAAAGCAGAAGAAATGTATGGGTGTATGTTCACACAATGAAGAAAAAACCAAGATTTACAGCCAGAGGGAAGGAGTATTTTCTTATCAACCCATAATCTCTGGAAGCGGGCAGCAGATGGGGTCAAAACTTTAATTCATTAATCTCACAAATCCTAAACCATCTCTAGGCCAGGACTTTGTGCCTCTTCAAGCCAAAGTGCTGAAATAAACAAATGAGAAAAAAAGCTCAAAAAAACCCCAAAATAGAAAACACAATACATAATCTAAAAATGGAGCTACTTCTGAGAGTACCCAAATAATACTGCCTTAGACAGTCGATGGGTTTGAGCAAAACTTAGTAAATTACATCAGGCCACTCAGGGATCAGTGACACAAAATTTCGTAGCAACAGCTGGAACGGAGAACCTGGACAAGGAACTTGTTCATGAGAAAGACTGGCTTAACAGAAATGAGTACACATGCAACACTAAAATGTGCAAATACACAAGCAAGACAGACACAAAAGTCAGTCTTTCAAATGCTGGAGGTCTGCAAATGACAGAGTACCTGGGGATATCAGGTGGAAAAGGATGACTGAGAAAAAACCTACACATTAATCCTAAAAGGCATAAGGATGGGAAATTCCAATGGCAGTATGAAGAATATGAAAAACAAATATATATGGGAATGGCTGTACAACCATCATCATTCATGCTCTAAAGAGATGTGGTAAAGAGAAAGCTACTAGAATAGCCAGGGAACTGGACAGCTTATCTTACAAAAGAAAGCTAGAAAAGTTTTGCCTGTCAAATTGGAAAGCTGCAAGAAGATTAACTTACTGCCTATTAATAAAGCAGGCACAGGAACAAACAGGCACATGCTGGAAAAAATTAGAAAACAGAAGCTAACATTTCTTAGCTATTTGGACAAACTTCCAACAGGAGGTAGAGAAAGGGAGGACAACTTCAAAAACTTAACGAACTGCTTTTATAGGAGGCTGCTTGAAAGATAAGAGACCCGACCAGACATCTTAGACACTGAAGACATCATCATAAGGATTGCCTCTGGAGGGCACTTTTGGTTCTTGTTTTGCTGCCTGGGGGCTTTGTAAGAGCAATGTCAAAGCCTGACATCTAAAATGGTCTCTCAATCTTATCTTTCCATAGACGCGCTGCAGTGGGGATAACATTGTTACACCTAAGCAATACCTTTGAAACCTGGAAGTGGTCTCCAAAACTCGGTGCACAAGGAAGAAACAATGCACACATCTGGGTCACAAAGCCAACTAAGCTGGTCTGATTATTAAGACTTGTTTTAACTAGGCTACAGCTTTTCTGTTAACTCTGGACCGACTCTGATCTCAGACAGAAAAACACCAGGGCTAATCTTGCATAGAGAGCGGTTGATTTTACAAGAGACACAGTCATACGTGCCCCAAGAACGTGCTGGTACTCCATAGAACTGGGAAAGGAAACAAATGACACCATGTGCTGCTTTCATGAATGTGCCTGTTGATTTTTGAAATCTCATCATTCTCAAAACAGAACAAATCTGGGAACTGAGAATGACGGCCGTTTATATTTTAAATGCAGATGTGCTTTAACAAATGGTTGCTTCTCATTTATGGACCATAAAATCCACAGGTGCATAGCACCATATGATGATGAAACCACTACTGCTATTGTCTTCAATAAACTGATAGTGCCCCTCTCATTCCTTACCAGTGATTATTTATAGTACACTGAGGAAAATGGTTTAGATGGGATTTTTAGTATACAAATATTATGCATATTCAGAGTGGTGAATAAAGCAATGCAAAAGCCCATGCTGGCTCTGCTGCAAAGTCATTTGGTTATCCGTGTGCATTAGAAATGGCCCACTTACATAATTAGTATGAAAAACTGACAGACCTGTAACTGCTCCTGACTGAATACAAGGTAATTTATCTAACTGGAGCTGGCACAGGGAAGAAAATGGGCCTTTGGTATTTTTATCAAATTTGCATGAACCTGAAGAGAAAGGAGGCCTGCAAGGTTCTGACCTTGCTGGCACCAGTGTGAGAAAGGGATGGAAAGCAAAGAGGTTTCATTCAATTATCTTCTCATTAGGTTTCCATAGCAATGGCTCTTTAAGCAGGTCAAAACTTTCTCAGTGGAAACAAACACTGAGCTGCTTGTGAGCTGTGCGTGTGTGTGTGTACTCTGTAGCATCACCAGCATGGAAGTCACCACGCTGGTCCCATGGGCTCGGTCCGGGGACTGGCAGCAGGCAGATGGGGGTACGTCATGTATTTAATAACAGAATGCTTGGTCCCAGCCAGGGGCAGATAATTGCCAGCTAAAAACTCTTTGAGAGCAAAGAGCAGGGCCCAGCGCTGCAGGCAATGCTTCCCTGCTCTCTGTGTACTGCTCACTATGTGCCATCTCAACTCGCTGTGACAAGTCAGACTTTCTTGTGAAATGCGCCCTTCATACTTCCTTGTACAAAATTACCAGGCTTGAAATCTTCTTCCAGCTGCTCAAAGGCACACTGGCTTCCCTCCTCACGTGTCCCAGGCCGCGTTTGGCTGGCCTCTCACTCCCATTGTGTGGGTTATTGTGGGAGTTTCCTGCCCTACTTCTCTTGAGGAGGCTGTTTAAAGGCAGCATGAATAATTTGCCTTTGACTAAATCAGGCCTCAAACAAGTGAAAACAGGGCCATACACATTCACTGATTCTTTTCGATTCCTGCAAGAACAGGGTATAAAAAAAATGTATCTTAAGTGCAAACATCTCAAGTACAAAAAGCTCTTACTTCTTTTTCTTCCAATATTCTTTTCCATTTTTAAACCATGCAAAAGGAAGAACTTATTCTCTTAGCAATTAAGTGCAGCCTTTAGCTACCGCACTTTGGGGGATTTTTTTGTTTTTTTGCTTTCTTCTTCTCAGTTTCTGCCCTCTCTCTGCCTCACATCCTCTTTCAGACCTGCACTCCTCTTTCTTTGCAGATGAGCTTACAAATACCTGCCAGAATTAATCTGGGCATCTGAGAAGTTGCCAGAATCTAAACTGATAGAACTTGAGCCCCCCCCCATCCATGATCTGGAGGGATGATTTAATAACCTCCTGCATTCAAATCTTGACCTACAGTTCGGATGCTGCAGGGAAAGAAGATCAGGGAATCAAGTGTTAGAAACTACTGGCAAAGGCCAGTAGATTAGCGTACCGAAGGGGGCAGAATTGAGGCCTGCATGAACCTTTCTGCAGCTTTCACTGAAAATCATTGTGGAAGATGAGAACACTGAAATGTAAGCCTTCTCCCAGCCTTAGGTTGATACGGACTTCCAGTTTATACCATGGGATACTGAATGGCTGCACTATGGCACATTCATTGCAAAAAATTCTTAAAAACAGATTCAGTCAATGGTCTCTCCTTCAGTGACAACAGATACAATGCAGAGAGCAGCCACCTGTGCTGTGGCCTCACTGCTTGCCTGCTAACAACCTCGGAGAAAGCCACAATGCCTGAGAAGCCTATGGCTCCAGCTGTGACATTCCCAACAAGCCATCAGAGATCTGGCCAAACTGTATGAATGCAACGCGTGAGTGGCTCGGTGCATCCTGCGCACACAGAGGGTGACAGACATTCACCCTCAGGAGCAGCTGAAGTAGGGAGTTGAGGATACAGCTGCCAGAGAACAGCAGCTCCCCCACGCCAAGGGAATGCAAAGACCTTGAGCAATGTTGCCCTGTGTCACCTGCACACCACACACGCCTGCTTTTCCCCTTCTGCCTGACACATTTGTTTCTGACCAGTTCCCTGCTCCGGCAGAGTCTTGGATGTAGGTCTTGAGTATCACAGGGTCAAGAATGTTTAAACTGTACGGAGCCACAGCCTGAGGAGTACAGCAGGATGAATTGTGGCACTTGATATGAAGTGTGACCATCTACTGGTCAGGAGTGCACTTGAGTGGTACAGTTCAAGGAAGTGCAAGTGATTCACATAGGAGGTGACAATTCATAACACCCACTGCCACACAAAGTTGGTGGGAATGACTGAAACATCAGATACAGGACACAACTGTTACCCCGTGCATTGTTTTCATCCTTTCTTTCTGTAGCAACTGTGAAGAAAAAAATTAGTATATAGGAATGTCTGTACCTATGTCTGTACCTCATCCTATCTGTATGCAGTGCTCTTGGGTCTCTCACCCACTTCCTTTTCTTTCCCAGCAGGTCTCAGATGTACCACATCTGAAACTCAGCCCAAAGGCTGATGGAGCAAACAGTGACAGCAAACAGATCTACTTCCAAAGAGGGAAAACATACAACTTCCTTTCTGCAACATCCCCCCAGTTCTTCTAAAAACAGGATGAGAGTCAGGATGCAGAAGCCTGAGTTCAGGGGACTGGGTTTAACCTGGATTTCCTGGCAAACATGCAGAGCTCATCAGTCTGTAGACTTGAATGCTCAAAAATGGGAACAGGCTAAAAGTTGGGTTACATTGTTTAAATGCTCTGTTTACAATTATGAGAAAACCCTGCTCAGTCCCCTATCTGAGTAAACATCCTTGGGGTGTTGCCATCACTTCGAAATAATAGGAATTGTATATACAATACATCCCCAGATGAACATGGTATGGGGTCAGAGAAGTAGCAGTAAATGCTAAAGAACACTTACTGCATATTTTCTACACTGATGATTCTTCTAGCAAAAGCAGAAGTCAATGTGTCTGTGTCAATGTACCTGTGGTTCTGGGGAGATTCTTGTTTAAAATGAATAATATCACTGTTAAAGATGCTGTTGCCGCTTTACTGAAGGCACAACGAGAAACAGCAAAGTTACACGAGCACCACAACTGTCAGCAAGACTGCAGTTTAAAAGATGAAAATCTTGGAAAGGGCAGAGGGAAGTGAAATTTATCATTCAGAGAAGAAAGCTACAAATACCTCATTCCATGCTCTGCATTAGTTGCTGAATATGATATGACTTAGAAACCTGGTGAACTGTTTCAATTTATACAAGGAACTCCTGTAAGGCCAAAAAACCAGAGCAATTGTGAAGCAAAGCTTGAATAAACACGACTTCATTTTCTGTTGTTTATTGATAGCTTCTCAGGCCACATCAGTACCCTTGCTGTTATTCACATAAATCTCAGAGGCTTTAGCCTCTGAGTGAAGATTTTTCTTTCGTTGTCAGAACCAATCAAACAGAAGGCATATTTGGTAGGGCACATATAATGCATAGAGCAGGTTCACATATAGCTTCATCTAATTTTTTGTAGCTTCATCTAATTAAGAGGAACAGTGTTGTCAGCAACACTGACAGAGGAAGGTAGTATTGCCCCAAATGCCTTCCGGGGGGGAACAGTGACTCACAGTGACAAACAATTCTGCCTCCAGGCTCATTTAATCCCTGTTGCCTGCCTACAGGCCCTACTGCTGCTCATCTGTGGTAGAGCACATCCCTCACTAGACAGATACTTGTTGAGCAACTTGCCAGACTGAGGGCACTGACTAATTCCGCGCTGACTTTAGACCAGACTGGGCAGCAGGGTTAGTAAGACTCAAGGCAAGACTGAACATACACTGCTTGTCCACACAAACAGGGTTTTTTCCTACCACAGACCACCAAGGTTAATCTGTTTTCAGTGTGGTGTACAGTGGAGCCTGTTGGGCTCTCTCTTCCAGCTGAGCAGCACAGAAAAGGAAAACCAAACCAGGTTAAAGCAAACATTGCTTTTCCCAGGTTCCCTCAAAGCTTCTTTCGGTCCAGAATGTCTCAACGCTGGCAAATTAAACAACCATCCAGATGTGTTATTTTAAAACTTTAGACTTTGGTAGTGCTCAGCAGTAGGGTGTGCAGGCAGCACTGCTGGGTGAGGGAGCTACTCAGAGTGACCACATTCCAGCCAGACACTTGCTCTCTCCTCCTTATTTCAATACAGATTTTTCCTTGGGACTGCCTTTATTTTCTAAAGCAACTTGCTCAGAACACCGGACCAGAAACAACTCATTTAATCCTAGGAAAACATTTGGATTTTCAATGTGTAGAATTGTAACTATTCTTGGATAAGCTTTTACTTGTGGAAGAATACTCACAAAAACACATTTTCCAGCTCCTGAAAGTCTGTATGTCTAGTTTTGAACAAATCTTTCCTTTTGTCCCCCAAATCTCTTTGTGAATATCAGAAACCAATGCACATCTGCATCAAGTTTCATATTTGGCAAACTAGTCATCTCACAACAAAAGAAGTTTTGTAGAAGGTTTACCCCACATCTTTCATGCATGAGAGGGACATAAGAACAGTGTCCCCCAAAGGGACAAGCTCCCATGTCTAGTAGCATGCCCACACAGAAAATTCTGATGAAAGACACATACTAAACACTGAACCCCCACAAAAACCCCTGGGGCCAACACAACATCCTCCCCTGAAAAATATCAAATTCAACATGTTAGTAGCAAGTACAGATATATCGGATGGGCTTAAAGTGGTCATTTTCCTGCAGATCAATTTTATAAACTGTGCCTCCCTGGAAGAGGCAACTCCTGTGACAATTCAGCCTTCCGGGCTAGAGGGGTGAGGCCAGCACTGATGTGGCAGGCTGTCACAAATAGGCACAGGCCTGTATAATTTCAGGGTTGAATAATTTGTACAGCATTGAGTAGATACGATTTATTATTTTCAACACCTTGTCCAATTATCATGCACCACATGGCCTTGCTTCTTACTGTGCAAGTATCTGGCACAACCAGATACTGTCCTGCACCAGTTTCATATATATGATCAGGTTAATCACATACACCCTTCTACAAATTCTCAAATGGCACACTTCCATTCTTGAAGGTCCACAAAAATCACGTGTCCCTTTCACCTGAACTAAGATAATATAATTTCCTTTCAGTGAGGTAAATGGGCTATCTCAGAGGAGTCACTCAGGAGATGTTTTTGCAGATACTGTCTTCTCACTCAGTTATCTGTGGTAGAACACCTACACAGAGGCACAAATTAGGAAGCTCGCTAGAACATGTAAGTGGAATTTTTTCCAAGTTGTGTGCTGTCCTCCTGCGAGATCTTTATCTCATTATTACCCGAGGTAGGATTATGATATTTACCCATGGGTAAAGTGCTTTGAGGCTGAGAGAAAAGTCATATGATTATAGGATAATCTTGCAGGTTTACTTCCCAGATTACAGTTCCCATTTACTTGTCACTTCTGGTTTCATTATAATGTGTTGGACAGCCAGGTATCCTTAAAGAACTCTTTTCCATATTTCAGTATCTGAAACACAAAGTATTAAACTCTAAGACTTCTAGGCCTTCTCTTTTACCAGCATGTAATACAGGGGCAGTCATGGTACTCAAGGTAAAATTCACCTTATCTGTCTTAGGCTGTTTTGAAAATGAGCATCTACCTCAAGCAAACCATCTCTGCTTTTCTCTCTGAGTGATGAAGCAAGACAAGGCACCTCTAAAAGACAATTTATCACATTCTGAGACCTTTAGCATCAATCAGCTTCCAGACAACTCCCAAGGAAGCCCCTAAGCAGTTGTTCACTTCCACACAACTGACTTCTACAGGGTCTGTGCTCAGGCAAGTCCCATATGCCACATCCACCAAAAATCGCTCTGGGACTGACAGTCCTTCTACTGAACCAGCAAAAGCAAGGGCAGAAACCTTCCAATTACTGCCCAGTGATGAAGCACTAGAGGATATTCAAATGTGGGACTGTAAAACCTTCCAAAAGCATGTCCCATCACAAATGGATTCCACGTACTCCCTCTGAACTGGTCCAGCTGGCACTACCTCATGAAAGTGCAGGCAATTGGACATACAGTGTCAGTTGTCTTCATGCACCACTGCACGTTACCCTCAGCAGCAGGGATCCAAGATCTTGGGATCAAAGGAAGGAGGCACAGAAAACAAGCACACACATTGCAGCAGGAGGTGACAGCAAACAGAAACCCTCTCAGTCTTCACAGAGAGGTTTTTATTAACGATGCTAAAATTAAAGCTCCTTTTAACTTGGTTTTAAATACTTCATTCCCTTGGCACCTTCTTCAAAAGCACAGTTACAAACTGGGGAGTGCACAGGAAAAGGAATGCAATGTAAATTTGTAATTCTCCCTTCCCCTCACCTGTCTTTTTTTGGCTGCATTTAGGTCTAGTCAGAGAAAGTAATTTTTAAAGCAGGTTTAATTTGCAGAGAATGTGGAATCACTGATGTTCCTCAGAAATACCTACCAGTCGTCTTGGTGCATGCACACCCCAAGGGCTCACAGAAGAGAGAAACAATACCCCTCCCTTGACATAAAAACCCAAAATAATAAAAGGCCAAAAGGGAGGAAGAGAAGGAGCAGGTTCCCAAACAGGTTTCATTCATAGTGTCTGGATCTGAAATCCAGAAACATCAGTACAATCTAAAATTAATTTACTCCAAGGAAAAAGAAAACGTACCAAATTCCCCCTCCCACCTTTCTCACTTCCTGAGCCTTCACTTACTTTCTTTCAGTGTCGGGTGTTGATGCAGTGCTGCTGAGACCAAGGGACTCCTGCAAGAGAAGACACGCAGCGCTGAGAGCAGACACTAGAGAAGCCTTTACCCAATTTATGCAGAATATCAAATTAAAGAACAAACAAACAAAAGTGGATGATCAAAGTCTAAATGCTTACCTCAATCTGGGATCGCAGCTGTAGAGATGTGGGGCTGGCATCAGGTTTCTCCTAAAATACAACAAATATCAAGTTAATGAAATATCCAAACGCCAGAAAGAAGAAATCTGAAGGGGAGAAAAAGGGAAAAGAAAGAGTAACAGAACCAAGAACTATCTCAAAACAGTTCATACAAGGAATATTAACTACTCCAGAAAGAACTGCTTTCAGAATGAATTCTGAAATGATCCAGTAAAACAGTTAATTTCATACTTATCACTGGAGAATACAGAAAGTTAAACTGCCAAACAGAAGTCAGAAGTAATTCAAAACAAAATAGAAAGAGAGGCGTTTTATTTTCACTAGATCACTGCAAAATTTGTTACATAAGTTCAAGTGCAATTTCCAAGAAATTACCTTCAGGAAAAAACTGGCATTAAAAGAATATTCTCTGAGGAAAAAATTCTGAGAGAATGCAGATACCTTTCAGCAAGATCAGTTTCTCACACAGGAACTTGTCAACAGTATGGAGTTCAAACCATTTTTCTACAAACATCTACGATATAACCATCTACTGCAGAACTCAATCATCCAGGCTCCCTTTGCAGTTGATGGAGAGACACAGAAACCCTTACAGAACAACTTGCCCAACAGGTTTCAGCTACCTTAAGTTAGATGAGGGAGTCCCACTGGTGGTATCTAATTTAAGACTGCAAGCTAACTGCCTAAAGGGCACATACTATTAACATGTGAAATCAGTGGGGAAACTCCAGTTAGAATGGGGGAAGATAATACGAGTCGTCAGTACTGAGAACTACACTTTGTTGGTTGATCTTCACGTGAAATCATGGGGTAAGCCACTCATTCCTACTTTATTCTCAGCCAGTCCTAGCCCTTGTGAAGTTATTGCAAAGTGAATTCGGTAACTTACTCATCACAGCTGGGTAAGCAGTAGTGTGCACACTTCCAGAAAATAAAAAAAAGGACATGGATTTGTTTCTCAGTAGTGAAGGACTTCTTGTTCATGCATTCCTCAGCCTACATGTAAAACTCTTATCTCTGTGAAATTGTACTTCCTATGCCCTTTGTTTACACAAAGGGTGACAAAACATTCTTGGGATTTAATTAAAAAAAAAAA